>JAMZAV010001046.1:0-600000 GCA_024449915.1 Sweltsa coloradensis | reverse complement strand
TCTTATACCAAATAGTATCCTAGAACTAGGGCTAGGCTAGCCTAGGCCTAGCGCGGCAGGTAGAAGGCGGAAAGGTCGACTAACGTAACGTAAGTAGTTTTGTAACGGAAAGTAAAATATAAATCATTTACAGTGGTTTTGCGACATTTTTGAGAGAAAAAACAGTGGTGAAAAGTTAGCCATCCCCAACCGAGATAGAGATGAGATAGAGGCTATACAGAAAAGAGCTGCAAGAAGGGTACCTACTTAGAAAGGGGAATAGGCCTACATGGAAGGCAGAGTTGGGGAAGTTAGTCAAAAATAGTAACTTTTTAAAAGTTAAGTTAGTGGACTTTAAAAGTAGGCCTAATTAGTTAAAGTTAAACTTAGTCCAAAAATAAAGTAACTGGAAAGTTAAGTTACCATAAATAAATAAAGAATAAATTTTATTTAGAGTCTGCCCACTCAGTTATATAACTGATTTTCAGTGGGGGACTTTAAATCAAAGCGACCAAGCCAACCCTGCAGGCCCCGACGCAATCGACGAGTGAGCGATAACCAACCAAAGATCGATATTTTTAATAGGAAATATAGCAATCAGTGGTATGGACAGTGCGAACACCCGCGAATCAACGCCAGAATCAACAAGGCCGATTCAGAACAACTCTGAAATTTATTATGTGCTTCATTGCTAGGACGGCTCCAAAGTCACCGTTTACAAACTCCTAAGACAAGAACTGATGGACTTAAGTCCAAATCAGAAGTTAAAAAACTTCTGACTTTAGCGTAAAAAGTAACTTGTAAAAGTTTGTTTTGCAGCGTTCGTGGCAGAAATGCTAATTGAACGAAAGTAAAAAACTTTAAGAAACTCATAATGATAAATTAAAATCAATACGAAATGGAATTCAATAATGTATTCCGGTAATGTATTGATAATTCTGACTTCAATGTGTATTTACGTAAATTGACTGTAAACAGGCCATTTCCACTATCCTGCATCTAAGTTAGGTACTATACTATTTATTTACACTTTTACAAACACTTGATGGAACGCACAACGCTTTATGACGATGAATATTTTTTAGGCATAGGCCTAACGAGCGTATAATGAACTACATGCGCCCTAAAGGCTGAGGAAACTCGGGCTGTGAATTTGCAATTGAAACAAAAATGTCACCAAAATAAGCATTCTCGCTGCCGCACGTGATGCTAGGATGACCGCCAATGCCTAGCACTACCACAATACGTGTGTGTTGGGGGGGGGGGCGTCCCTACACTCGACAGCTGATGCGAGATTTTCTCGGAAACGAGGCTAGATATAGGCCTATCCTGATGAATGCGATGTTTATTTCTACGAAGTACAGGCTGCAAAACAAAAGTAACTTTCAACTTAACGTTTATTGAAAGTTACCGAAAATAACTATCAGTTAGGTACCGGTAGGCCTACTTTAAAAAGTTGCCGATTTTGTAAAAGTAACGCGTTACCCTAAAAGTTACTAAAAAAATAACGCGTTACCACTAACGCGTTACTTTCGTTAAGTTACTCCCCAACTCTGATGGAAGGAGGAAGTAGTAAATGGGCATGTAGTAAGGAAGTATGGGCACTCTTGTCGCTAAGCGGGTCCAACTTTCAACCAACTTTCAACCACACTTTTTTCCCAATAAAATCAATGGAGAACAACTACAAATTAGAAATAAGTTAATATTAAGTACGTATATATACGTAAAATCAATGGAAGACAACTACAAATTAGAAATAAGTTAGGGCTAATATTAAGGGTACTTGTGTAGGCCTAGTTGGTGTGACCCAACTTTTCAATTTTTTTTTTTTTTTTTACTCAACCTACAAAACCTTTAACGTCGCTATTTAAAACAGAAAATGACTTTTAATGGAAAAGTACTTTCGTTTAAAATAGCGAGGTTAAAGGTTTTGAAGTTTTTTTTGTTACTGTTACACCAAAAACGTGATGATTCTATTTTAGATTTTTGGTGCTGGAATGTAATAAAATAGTACACAATGAGTTGTTCTTGACTTATTTCATCAATGGTGAGTGTTTATGTTGATTTTAGTTGAAAAAAACGGTATTGAAAAGTTGGGTCACACTAACTACACAAGTACCATATTAAGTATGTATAAAAATTGAACGGTCGTGTTAGTGAGTAATTAATAGTAAACACTCTCGAATTACACGAATAATGTCAAATAATTTACATTATTGAACATGAATGTCGTCTCACTCTGATCAACGCGCCATTTTGGATTTTGGCTAGATGTCATTGTCATTTACTTAGGTGTACCAACCTTTTTGCGATATTGTGGTTAGTGTAATAAGTAATTTATAAATATGTTATTGTTATGTTAAGTAAACAATTAAATAGTCGAATAGCATGGGGGTTTGGGGGCGGAGCCCCCGACGGGGTCCAGGGGCGGAGCCCCGGCGGGGACGGGGGGCTGGCCCCCCAGAACAGAATGAGGTAGGCCTACAAACAAACACGACAGGGACCGCAGGACAAACAAAAACGGACAGAATTAAACGTAAGTTTGGTGTGTTTTTGTTGGTACGTCGGAGAATGGAGAGACTTTGCTAAAATGGCCGCCGTGATCAACTAATAACAGTGAAATTAGTCTGTGAGTAATATTGTGTTCACCTATGTAATTGTTAATTTTGCAAAGTGGTAATTGATAATAAATTGTTGATATTGAATTTTTACACATTTATTTCTAATTTGTAGTTGTTTTCCATTGATTTTATTGCGAAAAAAGTGTGGTTGAAAGTTGGACCCGCTTAGCGACAAGAGTTCCGAAGTATGATAGTGTCTCCAGTATGGTAAGAGATCGGAACTCTTTCGGTTGGTATGGACAGTTTTTGATCAGTAGGTACTTTTGATTTAAAATAGCGACGTTAAAGGTTTTGTAGGTACCCGTACTTTAGATTTAAAATAGCGACGTTAAAGGTTTTGTAGGTACACATAAAAAAAACTGTCCATACCAACCGAAAGAGTACCAAGAGATCTAGGATGGGAAGAGCTAGACTAGAGGTCAGAAGAAGGATGGACAGACTAGGGAAAATGTATAGAGTGACTAGATATCACGAAGGATGGGGGGAGATGAACAGCCTTTTAAGGAAGGCTAATTATAGGCCTATAGCAAGAGGGGATCATAAGTGGAAATATGAGAGAGGGACATGGGCTACTGATGTAGGAAGGAACTAGTTCTTGGCCAGAACGGTGGTGGAATGGAATGGCCTGAAAGAGGGGGTAGTGGGCAAAAAGGATATCAAAGGATTTAAAAAGTCTTTAAAATTACTGCCTAAGGCTCACCCGGTTTAAATAAATTAAATAAATAAGAGAAAAGGACTCATCAATGAGTGTGTGATGAAGTACACATGGACGGAAGATGCAAATCAAAGGGAAAAAGGGGAAAAATGGAAATAAGGCAAGAAGAGAGATGGGAAGAAAACAAGAAATAGGGAAATATGATTAATATGAAAGGATGGATGCTAAGAAGGAAGGAAGGATGAAGAAACCTACCACCGACCACAGTCAATAGTAGGAGAGAGAGATACAATACAACAAAAAACCGAAAGAGTGCCGGCTAGCCTAGGCTACAGGAGATAAAGGCCTTAAAGAGGAAGGGTAGGAGAGCATATAATAAATACAGAGAGCACAGAGATGAATTTGATAGAGAGGTACTAAAAGATGTAGAGAGGAAACTAAACGGAACTAAGAGACTAAAGTGGGAAGAATACATGAAAGGAATGATGGATGAGGGGGATAGACAGGGAAGCTGGAATAGAATGTATAAATACATCAAACAGAAAAAAGGTGGAAGAGGTGAAATCCCCACTCTCAAAGGAGCTAGGGAAGTAAGCTTCTAGTAGATGATAAAGAGAAGGCTGATGCTCTTAATGCTTACTATGCTGAAGTTTTTCAGGCAAAAGCAAATGGGCATATCCCGGAAGGGAACAGAAGAGGAGAAAATCCCCTGGAGATAAATATCAATAAAATAACAAAGATAATTGCAACTCTAAAAAGGGGAAAGTCCACGGGAGCTAATGGTTTGTCAGGAGATTTTCTAAAGTTAGCAATGGGTGAAGCAGCATTGTATTTGAGTTTTATTTTTGAAGAATCGCTAAAGGAGGGAAGGGTGCCTGATAGTTGGAAGGAAGCAACAGTGATACCAATACATAAGGGTGGGGAGAAAGGTAAACTAGGAAACTATAGGCCTATATCACTGACATCAGTGGGGTCTAAAATAATGGAAAGGGTGGTGGGGGATTATATGAAGGATATATTAAGAGAAAAAAACTGGATAACGGAGAGTCAGCACGGATTCAGGAAGGGCTACTCGTGTGAGACCCAACTTCTGGGATTGATAAATGAACTAGGGATAGCACTGGACAAAGGGGAGGAAGTTGAAGCTATATTTATAGATTTTGAAAAAGCCTTTGACAAGGTACCGCATAATAAACTGTTGAAGAAAGTCGAGGGTTTAATAGAGGATGAGTGGGTAACTAGATGGATAGGGGACTTCCTTCATGATAGGAGTCAATGAGTTAAGGGGGGGGGGGGGGGGGCTATATCGGAAAGAGTGGAGGTGACCTCAGGAGTGCCGCAGGGTAGTGTACTGGGGCCACTACTGTTCGTCATATATGTGAATAATATTGCAGAGGGAATGGGAGCCAAAGTTAGACTCTTTGCTGATGATTGTGTGATATACAGGGTTATAAAGAACGAAGATGATGTGAAAAGTCTAAAGGATGATTTGGCTATAGGCTACTAGACATAGGCCTATGGGTAGAAGAGAACTCGATGAGCCATAAATCACGGAAAATGTAAATGGATTAGGTTCTCGAGGAAAAGGGAAGCAATGGAAATTGGGGAAGGATATTCACTGATGGGTAAAAATCTCGAGAGGGTGGATAAAATTAAGTATCTAGGAGTGTGGCTCCATAAACATCTTAAATGGGAGGAGCAGGTCAACACGGTAACTAAGAAAGGATTTAGGTGCTTAAACTTTAGGTTGTTGTTGTTGTTCTCCTCTACTATTGACGGTTAGTCGGTGGTAGATTGTTCTTCCTTCCCTCATTATTTTCATCCCTCTTAATCAATTTTATCTTGCATCCTTCTTCCTTTTAGTTTCCCTTCTTATTTCTTGCCTTATTTCTGTAGATTGTGCTTTGTGCTTTCAGCCCATGCTTCCTTTGTTCCTCTCATTTTCCTTCATCCCTCTCATGAATGACTGATCTCTGAGGGTTTGAGAGTTTGGATAGCATTCCCTCTCCTATCTCTTTATCCCTCTTTCTTCTTAATCTAGTCAGGGTGAACCATAGGCAGTGGCTTTAGAGCTTTTAGTGCCTTTTTAAATCCTTTAATATCCTTCTCTCCCACTACCCCCTCTGTCAGGCCATTCCACTCTACCACCGTTCTGGCCATGAACGCGTTCCTTCCCACATCAGTTGCCCAAGTCCCTCTCTCATATTTCCAATTATGATCCCCTCTTGCTAGGTAATTAGCCTTTTTTAGGAGGCTATTCATCTCTCTCCACCCTTCCTGAGCTCTAGTCACCCTGAACATCTGTAATAGTGCATAATAGTGGTAATAGTGCATTATAGCGGACGTGGGTATGGCTAATACTCTACCTACAAAACCTTTAACGTCGCTATTTTAAATATAAAGGACTTTCAACGGAAAAGTACTTTCGCTTAAAATAGCGACGTTAAAGGTTTAGAAGGTACTTTAGATTTAAAACAGCGACGTTAAAGGTTTTGTAGGTGGAGTATTAGCCGCTATAATACCCACGTCTGCTATAATGCACTATTAGGCCTACCAAACTTTATTATGCGAAATCTAAAGGGAGCTAGTAGGGAACTTAAAGGGCATGCCTATAAAACCTTGGTTAGACCTGTGGTGGAATATGCTGGGTCAGCTTGGGACCCCTACAGGAAGGGGGAGATAGTAGGAATAGAAGCAGTGCAGAAGAGAGCAGCAAGGAGGATTATGCAAAAAGGGAAGGGATGGACAGAGGAAATGGTTAATGGAAGGCTATTAAGGACTTATGAAAGTGTAACTGGAATGGTTTAGGAGCTGGGATGGGAAAACCTGGAGGAAAGGAGAAAAAATGATAGATTAGGTAAAATGTATCGAGTCATTAGAAATCATGAAGGATGGGGTGAACTGAACAGTTTTACGAGGGGAGCTAACTACTTGGCAAGGGGAGATTATGATTGGAAATTGGAAAGGAGAAACTGGAAAACTGATGTGGGGAAGTAGGGCCTATACATTCATGGGAAGGACTACAGTAGATTGGAATGAGCTGCCAAGTGAGGTAGTAGGAGCAAAAAATATAAAAGGATTCATGAGCAAACTAAAGACTATTAATCTGGGAAACCTTGAAATGGGAGATATCACAGAGGAGGAACAAGGGTAGTATGACGGAATGGCTAATTTTGCACCAATGTTTTTTGTTGTTGTTCAAAACCATGCAAAATCACTAGTAAATTAAAAATAAACACGCGGAAACCCTCTTTTACCGACAATTTTAAAAAAACATTAAAAAACGTAGCAAGGAGTGACGCGGCCTAGTCCTAGGCCTACCTGCTGAGATGTTGTGCTCACTGCAAATAACCTTACAATAAAAAAATCCAAAATAGAATCATCACGTTTTTGCTGTTATAGTAACAAAAAAAACTTCAAATCCTTGAACGTCGCTATTTTAAACGAAAGTCCTTTTGTGGTGAAAGTCCTTTATATTTAAAATAGCGACGTTTAAGGCTTTGTAGGTGGAGTATTTTAGTGAAAAAGGTTGGTAGGCCTAGTAAGTAAAATCAAGACGTACTAAATAGAAAACATGGTGACCAAATGACAGTGAAATGAGCGAGTGTGTTCAATCTGTGTTCATTATTCTATATAATTATTGGTATATTTTCAGAGTGATTAGTAAAAATAAATCGTTAATAATGAGTTATTCATTTATTTCTCATTTGAAGTTGTTTTTTATTGTTTTCTTTGAAATAAACAGTGTTGAAAAGTTGGACCACACCAACTGAACTAGTTGGCCTAGGCCTAGTAGTACAACTTTATTTTTTAAACAAAGCTCTGCCTTTACATTAAGGTTGCCTTAAGACACAGAATAACAAAAAGAAATTAATTTACATTTATACAAATTACGTTTAACAATAAGTAAAATAAGTTACAGATTATGAAAAAATAGAATGAAATGAAAAATGAAGTGAGAAGTATGATTTTGTGAAGTATAAAAATAACAAATACTGATTTAGGCCTATACTTGTTACTTCTTGCTTTGGCCATATAGATGATTTCTAAAATCAAAATCGTCCCTTTAAAGCAAGGAGCACCAAGCCCGATTCAGTAGTAGAAAGTAGTAGTAGTATAGTAGTAGTAGTAGTAAGTAGTAGTAGTAGTAGTAGTAGTAGTAGTAGTATATAGTAGTAGTATTTCTTTTTATTTAGAAAATTGCTATTTTTACAATTCATTTCACAATACATTTCACAATACATTTCAGTTTCACAATATGGCCTATAAACTATAATTATTCAATTTCATGTATATATGCAATTCCCTATACAATCTTCATAGGCATCTTTATAACTTCACTTACGTCATTGAAACCTTAATCATAGACATTGTACTATTATCCGAGTGGGCTCCCATAAAATACATTCATTATAAATTCACTTTAGTATAGTATCATGTGGGCCTACTATTTTTTATTCTAGAATGAACTTTTTAATTTGTCATGTTAATATTCAATTCGTACCTAGTGCAATACCATATAAAATAAAATAAAATACCCAGGGGTTAAATTTACTTTAAATAATATTGATTTTAAATTATTCATTGAATCATTTTATCCCAGAATGAACATTTTTATGTGATTTAGCCAAAGTTTTACCCATTTTTGATTTGTTATTGCACTTTGTTCTAAATCTTTTAGGATTGTCCCATAAACGTATTTTTTAATGGGATTCGGTTAAAATTTTGAGCCCTCTTACGAATATGGAGTTCTCTTCACTTCTTTTACTTACTCTTACAATATTTACATCCTTTCCCTCTCCTTGTCGGATATGTGTGTATATTTTAATCTGATTTAAATTTTTGGGTCTCCCGGGTTTATTTTGGCATCACACCCTTATAAATTTTATGTATGAAAGACAATGTATTCAGGAGGTTTCGATCTTTAATTAGCATCCATCCTAGAGCTGAGCAAAATTTTATTTATGGATGTACTTCTGTTTACCCCCAATATAGCTCGCATTGCTTTATTTTGTTGTTTTTGCAAAACTGTTATTTCATTTTTTCCTAATAAAAACAGTAGGGAACTCAGTATCTATATGAGGGGCAAAAATTGCTTGGTACAACAATATTTTTGCTTTAATAGGTATAAGTCTATGTATTTTTAAAAAATAAACCTACTTTTTTTGCCATCTTCTTGATAATATATTGTCCATGCTGTTTGAGGGTTAATTCCTGATCTATTTATTAACAGAGTGTTTAATTTCTTCACTACCTCGATTTTTTTACCCCCAAATTTTAATATTAATTTGTCCCAAATTTTTTCGTATTTTTGGTGTACATATTACCAATGCCTTAGTTTTGTCAATATTGGTTTCATTTTGTCTATGCAGGGAGACATAATACGAATGTAAAAAGATTAAAATAAATTGTCGCCGGAGGTTGGCGTTAGGAGCAGTAGAGTTTAGGAATGAATGTTGTTGTTTAGGAAGCCGCACTCACCTTAAAGTCACTTGTTGGTAAAAGGCCAGCACAGCTCGGCTTGGTTGGGTTCCGACGTCTTGACTTTTCCACTAATAAAAATTTTAAACTTATAAACCACGATGGGGTTTCTACACACCACTGTAGCTCGGCCGGGGAATGGGGCGCCTCCCCTAGGGCGAATGACGCGAACTTGAACTAACTCCATGATATTAATGACGTATTTTGTCGGACTGGTTTGTACTACAGTTTATATTTGCAGTGCGGCGTAAGGATATGGAAGGGAGGGAAAATGATTCAAAATTCTAATCCTAACATACCCCCACCGAAACCAAAGTGAGGTTTCTAACTCCAAAAAATAAGGAAGAAAGATAAGATTTCTAACCAAGGTAAGTCTATTTCGAAAATATAAAAGAATAAAAACGTCTCAAGGGCTGGGTTTCACTCTACGGCTGGTAGGGGACATAGCTTCACTACCGGTCGAGTAACTGTTCCCTGAATGTGCGAACAGTGGCACTCGTACCACTTGGTCCGATCCGGGATGGACCTCGATTACCCCCTCCCCAGTTTCCATTTCAATGGTGGAGATTTTCCGTCATTGATGATGACGAGATCGTTCGGTTTCAAATTTTTTTGGAAAAGGACCTTTTCTGACGTCGTTGCGAGTATGCAGATATTCTGTCTTCCTTTTTTTCCAAAATTTTTTGGGACGCTTTCTGGATCAGTTGCCAACGAGACAGTCTGATTCAATGGAATATCATCAACAATCTCTTCTGGAAAGCGAAACTAGTGGAGCTCCGATAAGAAAATGACCCGGAGTCAGCGTATCGAACTCTTTGGGATCCGGTGACAGATCAAACAAGGGGCCTCGAATTTGAATAGCTTCTATTTTGCTAAGAAAATTTGTGAGCTCTTCGAACGTAAGAGCTTGTTCACCTACTACCGGCGCAGTGATACTTCACTGAGCGTACTCCAGCCTCCCATAACCCACCAAATGAGGGCGGAAGGGGGGTTGAAGTCCGTAGGTGCCTCTAGCAGCAGTTGCGTTAGTGATCTTTTTGATTCGTCATGCAGATATTTAGATATTACCAGCAAATATCTATTGGCTCCGAAAAAGTTAGTGCCGCGTCCGAGTATATGGCAGTGCATAACCCACGTCTAGCGACAATCGGTCCAGAGCAGCAAGAAAATCAGGAGTTGATAAGTCAGAAACAACTTCTAAATGCACTGCCTTCGTTGCCATGCAACAAAGGACACATGTAGGCCTTGGATATCTTAGCATTCCTTCTCTTACTCTCTTTAATCCCAATGGGCCAGCAAAATCAATCCCACGTTCAAAATGGACGTCCCTTGTCCACTCTCAAAGCGGGAAGATCTCCCATGAGAGGCTGGGAGTGGGAGGCCCTCATCTTGTGCATATGACACATTTTTATAGTCTTGAGCGAATAACTCGGCGAGCTGCAATACCCAGAAGTGGCTTTGTAACAAAACTTTGCAAAGCTCGTGGTCCGATATGCAGGTCTGAGCGATGGTAATGGTCGATTATGAGGTTTGTCAAATGGTTCTTCCACGGCAGCAGCAAGGGATGACGGGATTTGTAAGGTAAAGATGCATTCCGCAGTCAACCTACTACTCGAATCAAACCTGATGGATCGATGAAGGGATTTAATCGCTGCAAAGAAGGAAGCACGGTAACTTCTTTTATAACAACTTGAAATCTTTGCCGAAATGATCTTGCTGAACTTGTTTATCCATAGTGGATTGCTTTGCGTAGCTCTTTTAGTGTAAACGTTCCGTGCAAACGCAAACTAACTGATGATTGTGCGTTCCTTTCAATCTAAACCCCAAGCTGTAACGCGCTGGAGGTTAGTCGAGTGGAGAATCTCTCCAAAACATCGGACGCATGGGTGCTTCGTCGTTACCAACTGTTAAATGAAGTTTGCCCTTCGGGGAATGTCGCAAGGCTGTGGGCATGGTACAGTTGCAATCGGGCCCATTCTTCTTGTTGGACGACAACCATATTGGACCCCCCCCACCACAAGGGATGAGTAGTAGCTGTTTTGGAGTTTGCCCTCTGCTGGCGCAGTCAGCCCGGGTTATGATGTGTTGAAACATAATTCCATATTGACGGCTCGGGTTGCCTCAAGGATCTGGACGACACGGTTAGACACGAATGGTTTCAGCTTAATGGGGGGGTACGAAGCCAAAGCCAAGACTGTGGCCGAATCGGCAGAAAGCATAGATACCGATACATTAAACTTGATGCTGAGTATGGGGGATGGCATACTGCAACAATTTTGGAGGAGCACGGCTCCGCACCCAAATTTCCCGGCGAGGAATTGAAAGAGTTTTCAATGGCGCTACCTTTTTTTTTCCCATTAGCAAGCTTACATTAGTGTTGAAATGAGAATCACATGTGTGAAGGTAGAAACACTGCAGAGTAACCTTGTCCAGGCATCGCAAAACCCCAAATAGGTTGGCTTTTACGTTCGTGGACGAAAATATGAAACGTTCGATTCTTAGTTTTTCTAATTCGTTCGAGTTGGTTTGCAAACACCATCCACTGGGCGTGAATCGCTTGAGGTATAGGATTTGTCCCAAACCCAGCCCAAGGGACCACAATTTTTGGATAATGCATTTGGCAGTGAAGACTGCTGTGTGACCCAACCCAGTGGATCCTAGATGCTGCGAGTACGGACAGTAATGCTCGTTTGGTGTGAACGTCATTTTTCATAGAAACGTTGTATGAAAATGCGTCCGCCTGTGCATCCCCGTGGATGCCTAGAATTTTCACAAATGAATCGTCAGGAGAAGTCAATGCAAGATAAACCTCCCTGTCTATCAGTGGGACATCATCAAGAATTTCCGGGCATTGCTGCTCCATTTCCGCAGCTGAAACCGCCTGCTTGAGGAGATCAATAAGTTGATTTTAAGGAAGAGGCCTCTTCAATTGAAACTGCTCCAGTCAATAATCATCAACAAAAGATGTCCTCTTGAAGGATCTTTGCTGCATCCGGATACTTTGCAACCTTCATCTCGAGCTAGCTGTGAAGTGTTCTTATAGCCAACCAAAGGGGCGATGAACTCCGTAGGTAACGGTTTTCATTCGAAACGCTTTATGAGTTAGTCAGATGAACTCCTCCATAAAATATGTTGAACAGCCTGTGCTCTGGTAAAAAACAAGATTTGCCCATACATCTTGCAATGTCAGCCGAGAATACAACCGGGTGCATTCGGAATTTGAGAATAACATCTGTTATATCGGGTTGAAGCTTTGGTCCTGTATGGAGGGTATCGTTGAGCGATCTGTTGCATGAAGCTTTAGCAGATGCGTCAAATACAACCACGTAGCTTAGTGGTAGAACTTGACAACTTGAGAACGGGATGATGAGGAAATAACAAACTGCGACGAATTTGAAGAAGAGGACACCTCTTCCATGTGTCCCCCGATCTTCATACTCCCGCATGAAATCTGGGTAAGGTTTCTGAAGTTTAGGTTGTCGAGTAAGACGACGTTCAAGTTGCTGGAAGCGAGAGAGTGCCCGTGGATAGGAATCGCCTAGTGTAGGTGCATCTTCTTTAAACGCAAGGGAACCACATACCGTCCAGTGTTTATCACGATAATGGACATTTAGTAAAAAACTCTTCACAAAAAAATGTCAGCAGGGTCAACGGCTATCTTGGCTTGGAGGGTTCTTCAACTTCCCACAACCTCCTCATGTTGAACTCAAGTGAAGAATCAAATGAGGCTAGCAACGTGTTTACAGTGGAAAGGGGATTTTCGATGGAGAGTCCATCTTTCCCATGATGACCCAGCCATAAATACTAAGAAGGGCTGACGGGTACCCACTAACCTTGGGACCAATGAAAACCTCCGGATATAAGTCGGCACCAAGAAAAAAATCAATAGGTCCCGGGAAGATTGAATTGTGGATCAGCCAAAATTAATGTTTAAATTGGGCGCAGAAGAAAGAGAACGTGAAAAACAGGCATGTTCGGGTAATGGTAGACAAAACGTAGCATCTGTCCTCAACCTAGGATGATCCGAATCTCTAGGGTTGATTGAACAACTGACAACTCCCGTGGTTTGGACAAATGTCTAACTTAGACCATAAATGAAACCAGGTGAGCGAGAAACAGGCAGCCAAAGACGTTTAGCACAACTAGAGGTGATGAAAGACGACTTAGCTCCTGAATCAATAAGAACTCTTACCGGTTGGTATGAACCAAAATTGCCCTTGCAGTGAACAACAGCTGTACTTTCCAACACAGGGGTGGAGGTTACCGGAGAGGCGAGGCGATGTAGAACTTGAAGGTGATAACACATTTGGGTCACGTGGTGTTTGGCTACTAGAATGCAGTAGCGTGTTATGACGATAGTTGCATTGTAAACAAGACGTGTTTGAAGGGCTTGCGTTATCATGTTGGGGTGTTTTTTAAGCAAATTTAAACATAAACGTAAAGATCGCACTCGATCGTGGCGTTTTACTTGGATCAAGAGCTTAAAATCAGGACTTTATAGATAGAATGTGTTTTCTTGCAGGCACGGGCAGATCTGGTAGTGGGTTGAACACCGCCACGAATGAACGACCGTGAACACTTTATTATCAAATGAATGTGATGGCCGGCTAGATTGCGTAGGCTTCACAGAGGGAGACTTATAGGAAGTCTTGTCAAATTTTACATAGTTCAAGGACTTTTAACATGACCTTGAATAAACTTCATCAATGTCATAAATTGGTATGTCCGTCAATTGCAATTGCATCTCAAACAGCTTCCGAGTTTTTCGGTCCAAGTTGTGTAATGCTATGTATAATAATACAAAGTCACCTAAGTTCGAAGTTTAGGTGACGAAGGGCTACGACGCATTCTTGAAAAGTTTCTAGAATGAGTTTAGTCCGATAAAGACTCAGACGTGAGGGGCTTTAAAAATCAAACATTTTGTCTAGATATTTAGTGGCAAGGAACTCGTTTGTTGTGGTATTTCTCTATTAGAGCTTGCCAAACAATTACGTAATTAGCATCTGTAAAAGGCAGACTCAATACAATGTTGTAGCCGGGCCGCTTACTAACGTGATAAGGTATTGGAATCGCTCTATGTTCGTAAGTGACTCATTGTCATGGATTAAGCAGCGATAAGTATCGTTAAATGACACCAATGTTGATAGCTGCCATCAAACGTAGGAATATTTATTTTGGGTAAACGAGGGGTGTGCCTGGCATCCCTAGCTTTATGTTGCGTTTCCCCTAGTCTTAAGTGACTCTGCAATGCTTTACCTCATAATAAATTCGTCGAATGATTCTAAGACTTTCGAGTCAACAACGTCTCAGAATCAAGAAGTAATTGAGTTTCAACGATTTCTGCGTGGATTTTGGTGAATTCTTCGGAAAAGTTATCGATGTGTTCAAATCTCACTTTGAAGGTTGTAACTTTGGCTGCGTTTTCCCGGGATTTCCTTGTTAGGTCAAAGAGCGTTTTTAAGCTTACGAATTCTGTTTTTTACGTACATCGAGACTGGCTAATTTATTTTCAGTTTAGTTTTTAGTGCTTTCTCGGCCATAGTTAAAAATGACAGGACACTTACGTAGGACACTAAAAAAAACAAAAGCGATAGCCCTGGCGCTAGATCGCCTATCAAAAGAGTGGAATAAATCAAAACAAAAAATTAACAAACCTAAATCAAATGCTAGACTAACGACCTGATCGGGCCTTACGGAGGCCAGAACTATGTCTTGCAGGGAGACATAATACGAAAGTAAAATTGTAAAATAAAATTTTCGGGCCGCGGTTTGGCGTTTAGGCAGTAGATTTAGGAATGAATGTTTTGTTTAGGAAGCCGCACTCACCTTAAAGTCACTTGTTGGTCAAGCACAGCACAGCTCGGCTTGGTTGGTTCGACGTCTTGACTTTTCCACTAATAATAATTTTAACTTATAACACCACGATGTGGTCTACACACCACTGTACTCGGGAGTGAATGGGGCGCCTGCCTAGGGCGAATGACGCGAACTTGAACTAACCTCATGATATTAAAGACGTAGTTGTCGGACTGGTTTGTACTACAGTTTTAATTTGCAGTGCGGCGTAAGGATTGGAAGGGAGGGAAAATAGATTCAAAATTTTTAATCCTAAACAAGCGCTAGCCAACTTTTTAACGTTTTTAGATCAAATTTTAGCTTACGTATCTAACACTTCCTGTATGTTAACACCTGAAATGATCAATAAGGCATCATCCGCATATAAGTGTATTATTACAATTGTAGGTTATTAAACAATGTCATTTATGTAGATAATAAATAACAATGGACCCAGTTTGGATCCCTGTGGCACCCCAATGTTTTTTTCCCAAGTATCTGAGTAAAAACCATTGTAATTGACTTTCTGTGTTCGAAAGGTTAGGTATGATTTGATCCATTTTGCAACATTACCTTTGATACCTACCGTACTTTTTCCAATTTTTTTAGTAATATATCTCTGTCAATTGTTTCAAAGGCCTTTTTAGGTCCAAAAAATATAGCGACTTTTTACAGAATCTTCATATTTTCTTTGGGTTTTTCTGGGACTAGGGTAAATGCTGATTCACAGTTATGATTTTTACGGAAACCTGATTGTTTCTTTTAAAAAAGTATTATTAGTTTCAAAAAAATTCACCAATTGTTCCTTAACAACTGATTCTAATATCTTTTCTACTATATGAAGTGTATTTATTGGTCTAAAATTTTCCCCGTAATTGCCCTGGGCACCTTTTTCCCACGGGAAATTTTTGTAGAACTTTTGAGTATATCTGGTATTCTCCCAGTGTTAGGGATAGGCCTAGATTGATTATATTTTTTAAAATATTCATTCAGTACATATTTGATACCTTCATTACTTTATCATTAATTCCGTTTCAACCTGGGTAACAGGTTTCGGGGTTTTTTTATTTTTTTTTGATACCTCATCCATCGTTACTTGCTCAATTCTAATAGTTCAATACTTAGAACTGTTTTTTATTTGATTCTTTTATTTGTGTTGTGTGGTATGGACTACTAATTATTGACTTATTTATATTTTGTATACTATTAATGAAGTATTCATTAAACTTTCTTGCAACATCTTTCCCACTTGATTTTTGTTGTCAAAGTAGATTTCATTTGGTACGTTGGTGTGTTTGCCTTTATATAAGAGTTTGAGTACATCCCATAATTTTTTAGGCTTATTTCTGAATTCTATGATTTTACTAGAGTAATAATCACTTTTTTTTTGTCTTACCATAGATAAAGAGAGATTTCTTTTTGGGCATAATTTTCCCCATAATTCTTGGTTGGTACTCCTTTTAGCTAATCTAAAGAAATAATTTTTTCACTAATTACCCTCTTTAGTTCCCCATCAAACCATTTATTGTTCAGATGGTTATACCAAAACTGATAGCTTTTGTGGTTTTATTTCTATATCTATGGTTGTTGATAAATTATTCAAAAGTTCGTGTAGCATACCATCAAAATCTGTACCATTTGAGTTCATACTCCAAATTTTACTTGCAAGAGTTTCTATGAATTTTAGTTTTTTCCCCCCATCACAGAATATGTGTTATAGTTTCGCAAGCTAATTTGTTTTCGGGGTTATTCTGTGTTTTGAGGCCTAGTTATGTGCTCTACTATCTAATACACAAATGCCAATCATGCAGTGGTCCGACAAAGTTTCTTTCAGTATATTAACTTCTACGCAATTACTAAGCTCTGTATATGTTATTACATAATCAATCGTCGTCCTTGTGAAAGAGACTTTTTTTATCGGTTTTGCTTACTAACTTCGCTAATCTCGTGAACTCTTTGACCATTTGAACTCCCCCTAGCCGATCAAACATTAAATTGAATTTTTTTTGAATAAACATTTACCTTACTTAAATCAATATTGAAATCACCTTTAAATAACTAATTTACAGTTCCTGTTTTCTACTCTTTCTATTAACTCTTCTAGGCTAAAATTTGGTATTTGCCTTACTTCTTTTTGGTGAAGAGTATATAAGGCAATACGTCATCCCTGCAAGATATCCACTTGTAATTTTGATTTGAGATTTCCCACCATTCTTTTTCTATACTCTAGTTCTATTATTGAAAGTGTTATTTCTTTCTTTATATAGATCAAGACCCCTCCAGTATGTCTTTTGTTAGAGTCTACTCTAATAATTTATACCCATCTACATCTATCTCCCAGTCATCGATATCTTTTTTTAAAACGAGTTTCTGTGATTTCCAATAATAATTTTTTTTTTACGATCAATTATATCCTCTATAAAGTGTTTTTTGGGTAGAAAACTCTGTAACACACATAACAAAAACTTGTAGAAATACAGCCAAACCTTACACATCAAAGAAATGAGATCTAAAAAAGGGCCAAGCTCATCTACCCTTCCACATTTGCGCATTCTTAATTCATAAAACGTACAGTGTCCCATAACAGCATCCTCGAAAAGCTTGGCAAAATAAAATTTTGCAATTATTAATTTAAACGAAATAGTTCATCCATTTTTTTTTTTCTAATTAATTAAAGTAATAACATGAAATTTTATTTTGCCAGCTTTTCGAGGATGCTGTTATGGGACACTGTACGTTTATGAATTAAAGGGAATGCGCAAATGTGGAAGGGTAGATGAGCTTGGCCCTTTTTTTAGATCTCATTTCTTTTGAGTGTGTAAGGTTTGGCTGTATTTCTACAAGTTTTGTATGTGTGTGATCTCATTACTTTTTCAAGTTCATTGAAAAATTATATGTTAAAATATAATAATTTTAATCAAAGTTGATTTAATTTCTAGGGTTTATTAGCAATAACAATATAGGATGAAAAATATCTAGACCCGGATTCATGTACATCCGGGGTATAGGTGGTATAACCATGGTATAACGACGGTATAAGGACTGGACCCCATTCTTGAGTTCGTGGGAGATGACTGTTGAAAACGCAATTTGAAAACGAAGTCGTTTTCGTTTGACACTTTAAAAAGATATGCGTATAGCAAAGAGCTCGAAAAGTTCTATATTTATTCTAGTTTGGCAGTGCCTTCATAAACGTGGGCCAATCGAAAGACGAGTTGGTGAAATGATTTGATTGTTGCAATTATGTAAACAAACAGATGAGCAAGGCATATTATTTTGACACCTTGCTTCGACATTGTGTTTGTGTGTATTGTGTGACAGAACTATGTTGTGCTGGCCTAGGGTTTGGCTAGGCTTGCCAAACATGTAATGTAAGTAATAATTTTATCTAGTCCTATAGCCTAATGGAACTTTTAGGACCTACACTTTGTATTATAAATAATTTTCTACATCTGGGCCTAGGTCAGGGACGGTTTCTGATTTGTTTTATGAGAGTATAATGGGCAACTTTTCCTTTATTTCACACATAGAAGCAAAATTTAAAATGTCCGCCATTTGTTTACGTATCGCACTTTCCCGCCGTACTCTGCTATTACCGTCAACAAGTGTCAAGTAACTATGGTTACTTGTTGATTGTATAAGGCTTTTTTTAAAACCTTTTTTTGGAAGCCTTCCAACAAACTTTTTCAACTTTTTTTCAAAAGAGACATAATACTATAACCTTAATGTCCATGTAAAATATGAACATTGTAGTCCCACCCGTCTGGTCAGAATCGCGGGCCGACGTATTTGATGTAAGTAGCAGTAGTAGCAGTAGGAGTAGCTAACATCCTTAAAGTGGGTTTTGAGCATGTTTCAAGCCATTTTTTTACCAAGAAGGAAAAGGTCGTACCCCCAAAAAAATTTGGGATGTGTTGTCAGGTACCTAAATCCCCTCGATTTTGATAGTTTTCAAGTTCACATCACGTTACATGACGGCTGGGTAACACCCCCGAAATCACCCCAACTTTTGCTTGGTGTATAAGGTGCTTGAGTGTGTAGCGCACCGCGGCTTGGCTGCGGCGCCCTAACGGGCCCCTAGATGTTAGCATAAATAATATCATTCGTTCTGCTTATTTCTGGTAGGTCTATATTAAAAGCAATTTTTGTATAATTGTATTATATTATTAGGCCTACTGGGACTATTTATGTTTTTATGAACATGTTGTGGGTCACTTACAGTAGATAGACCTACCTGTCCACTTTGCGATTTTAGTTTTCCAGTTTATTAACTATCCCAGTGATTATATTTTACATGTTGTTATGACCCCTGTGGGGTTTAAAAAGTAGACCATCTTTACCCAGGCTATCTTTCAACAGCCATATGTATGGGTCTGTATATATACATCCTAGCTCTTTTGTTACCCACTCAATGTCATCATTAACTCATTTATCTCATTATCATAAACATCCACCTGTGCGATATACCATTCATCGCTATATTTGCACCCGGGAATTTACATTTCAGCTCTGATACAAGTTCCCAATTGTCATTAACTGCATTGCCATTCCTTCTCCCCCCTTTTATACTGTTTGTAGTTGTACCCACGTGCACGATTATAATAGGGGGTTTTTGTATCACTTTCTATCACCTCACTTTCATGAATATTTTTTACAATTTTGGTGAGCTGATCTGTTCTTACACCTGGATAACATTTTACCTTCCACTCTACCCCTGCCTGTTTACTATCTTACCAACATTATAGGATAGAGTCGCCCATGACTATTACTCTTTTTTTAAGCTTATTTGGATCAATGTTTTCAGTTACCGATTGATGACCTGTACCAGTAGGCCTAACTGTGGCGTCAGTCCCCATTTTCTATATGATCATCTAGTTTAGTTGCTAATACCTTTCATTCCAAATGTGGATCTTGATTTCAACACCAGATCCATCGAATATATTTGCAATTGCTCTCCTCACTGTGTCCACTTAAGTTTGTCTCTACCGCATCCAATCTTCGGCATCGCGACAGTGCTTATATTTTTTTTCCATGCACAACTTTTTAAGGTTCGTAGGCACTGGCACAAATCTCTTAGTTTAGGTTGTGTCTCTTTTTGTTCTCTTCTTTGTAATCAGTTGGAACACGTACCTACCGTCTTCTTCCAGGATAGGGCCCCTTCGCCGACTTTCTTATTCTGTTCTAGAAGTTCCTCTCTTCTCCCAAATTTTTTTTAGGAACGTATTTGCTATGCCACAGACATCGGCATTCTTCACCCAACACAGCGGGCTAAGGAGGATTCTTCATTGTCGAATAAGTTGGTTTTTATGATTTGGATAGAGCCTTCCTTTCCCTTTTTGATTTAGTAGCAGGACCATTAGGGCCTGGTTCCTGATATTTTTTCTCTCGTTGGTCTCTCTCCATTTGTTCTTTCATATCATCCACTCTTACTTGCAGTATGTCCCATCCACTTTCATCATTTTTTGTTCTGATGTTGTCTTCGTTTTCGTAACTTGCCTTGATGTTTTCCATCCCTTCATCAGTAACGAATTATTTGCCATTGCTTCGCATCTCATGTCTCTCACCACCACTTTTGCTTCTTCTACATCTTCTCTCATGACCAGTATGTACCTTGGATCATGTCTCGGATGCGTTGACATCGTCTTTTAGTTTTTTTTATCACTTCATTCATATATTTAGATCCACTTCATCTATTGCCATTACATTCACATTGAGCATCGAAAGAACATAACTACAACACCACACAAATGTCTTCTTCCATTTAAAAAGCTTCCCACTATCAACTCCAGCACACCTGAAATGGACCCAGCGGTCGCAGCAATCACACATAATGCCACTGCAACAACCCTTTTAACATATTTTGCATTGTTGTTTTACTATTATTCTATTGATGTGCATTTTTTATGCGCTTCCTCCCGGTGCCCTATCATCTTGGCAGAAAATATTTTCTTACAGTCACAATCTTGTTGTTTATCTAATTTAAACATTGTTGAAAAGATGCAGACGAAAACAAAAAACCACTCCTCAAAAGTCAAATTTTTTTAAAACTAATCACAAAAGATAGATAGATAGATAGATAGATATTTTTTTCACTTAGACTAGTACAGTGTACAAGTAAAAACTCTTTGCAGAGAAAGTGAATAGTCTATAATTAATAATTAATAATAAAAGTGATAGTAATTATAATGATATACACAGTGTTAGAAGAAAGAATAGTTGGATATAAAGCATAATTGATAATTGATATGGATATTGATATTGATATGTATGATGATTGATAATATTGATATATATATATATATATATATATATATATGATGATTCATTAATTGATTAATAATGATAAACACAGTGTTTATGTTAAAGTAGAGTAGATGCAAAACAATAGCATGCGCTACTATAGATTAAGAACTCATATATATAATAAAGAAAAGTTGGATATAAAGCAATTTTTGATGTGATATTGTGATAATAATTGCTGATGGCACAGAAAACAGCAATGATGTACAGGAGAATGTGTCTAGTATATATATATGATGATTGATTGATTGATTAGTGTTTATGGTAAAGTAGAGTAGATGCAAAATATGCCCTACTAGATTAAGAATTCATATAGAATAAAGAAAAATTGGATATAAAGCAATAATTGATATGATATTGTGATAAGAATTGCTAATGGCACAGAAAACAGCAATGATGTACAGTAGAATGTGTCTATAGTATATAATTGATATATATATATATATATATGTGTGTGATGATTGATTGATTAGTGTTTATGTTAAAGTAAAGTAGATGCAAAATAATAGAATGAAAATAATAGAATTGCTGATGGCACAGAAAACAGCAATTGGAGGATGTACAGCAGAATGTGTCTTATATACCTGCACAATCCAAGGAAGCGTGTAAGCACATATATATTATATATAGAAGTTTGTTACATCATTTCGGCTAAGGGAACATTTGAAAATTTTAAATTACAGTGCTTGTTGTGTGGTTATACTCTAGATAATTTGTACATATTATAATGAAAAAATGAATTAACTGCAAATATTTACATGGAGAGGAGTCATTGATGTGAGTAAAAGCTGTTTGCTGTAAGATATGATTTTAACTTATGTTTAAAGGAAGACAGGGTGGGAGAGGTTTTGATGTGGTCAGGGAGCTTATTGTAGAGGGTGGAAGATAGATATTCAGGGCCTTGTGCAAAGAGGCGCAGATTGTGGGAGGGCCTGTGTATGTGAAGGTTGGCTCTAGTGTTATAGGAGTGCACAGAAGCATTTAGATGGAAGAGGTTACGGTTGGTGTGAACGAATAATGCGGCTGATTGGATAAGGGTACATGCTAGAGTAAGAATACCAAGTTCCTTGAAAAGTTCTCTACATGAGTGTCTTCATGGAGACACCAGCTATGATACGAACCGCTCTCTTTTGGAGAATGAATATTCTGTTTGCATGGGGGGAAGCTCCCCAAAATAGCAGGCCATATGATAAGTGAGAGTGAATGTGTGCAAAGTAAACTAGCAATAGGATGTGGGGGTGAACTATTTGTTTGAGCTTTCTGATTGAGTAGCAGCCAGATAATATTTTGCTGGCAACGTGGTTTACATGGATGGACCAGTCTAGATTATCAGTTAGTGCAAGGCCTAGGACTTTGACTGTGTGAGCGCGGGGGATAGTATCAGAGTCAAGACGAACAAGGGGACTGGCAGTAGGGATCTTATAAGGGGTGTGAAAGTATAGATAAACAGTTTTAGAGCGTGAGATGGTGAGTTGTTTGCCGAGCAGTATGATGACATTAACGTAACTTGATTGTTTATTAAGGGGGGAAGGTCCTGAATGGGTTGGAGTTTGGGTAGTGTCAGCAGTTGGCTGGAGTCATCAGCATATTGGGTGAGAGTGCCCTCTTTTAAGTAGGCGGACTGGTCGTTGACATAAAGGATATAGGCTAATGGTCCCAAAATTGATCCCTCGGGAACCCCGCAGACTATTGACAGAGATTTGGAGCGGGTTGTGGTGACGGATTGACTATTAAATGTTTGGAGTTCCACTATACTTGGGTCAGGCCGGACAAAAAAGAGGAAATCCAATCAAGAACTACCCCACGTATACCGTACGTATGTAGTTTGTTAAGAAGGATTTTGTGATCAATGGTGTCGAAAGCCTTGGTCATGTCGTAGAACAATCCTACAGCGTGTCGCCTTTGTCGAGAGCAGAATAGAGGGGAAAGAAAACTGTAGATTGCACTGGTGGTCGATTTGTTTTTCAAGAAACCGTGTTGACTAGGGGAGATAATGTTGTGGTGATTTAGAAATGATATTAGACGATCGTGCATGATATATTCAAATATTTTGGAAAAGATGAAAGGAGGGAGATGGGACGATAGTTTGTCATTTCAGATATTTTACCTTTGTGTTTTATAAATAGGTATAATTTGTTGCTGCCTTAGCTTGGAGGGGAAAATGCCTTCAGAGAAGGATCGGTTAATAATGTAGGCTAGTGGGCCAGATGAGAAAGTCCGTACACTTGGATAGAAGAGAGCCTGGCACTTCATCTAGTCCATATGAGTGTTTGGAACCAAATTTCCTAATTACCATAGCTACTTCAGAGGAGTGGTAGGATAGAGAAAGATGGTATGGCCTAACGGAGGTGGCAAGGGTTTATGAGGGAGGGAGTTGATTGGCACATTGGTTTTACCAATATTACATGAGTTGATGAAGAATTTATTAAAAGGTCGCATTGAGAAGATGCATCTGATATAACTTCACCATTAATGCGTTAGCGTGAGGTCGCATTTGGGTTTAGAGGCAGTGTTTGTGATTTGATCATGGACCAAATTGCTTTTGAGGTGTTCCTAGATTCAGAGATTTTGGAGTCATTATAGTGAAGTTTAGCTTGACGTATATTTTTAGCATGGGACTTTTTTAAGTCACGATATTGTTCTTTATGTATTGGGTTGTTCGAAGACTTCAGTTTAGAATGGAGGGATCTCAAGGTCTGGGCTTCACATCGCAGATCGTGCGAGAACGACTTTAGGTTTAGTAAGAGGACAACTTTTTAGCGGAAATGATTTGTTAAAATGACATAGGAATGTGGAATGGAATCTTGAGAGGAGTTCGTCCACATTTCCAGGAAGGGACAGCGACTGCCAATTTCAGTACTGCCAATTTCGTACTGCCAATTTTCAGTACTGCCAATTTTCAGTACTGTCACAGTGTCATCTACACAAAACTCTTTTCAAACACTTATCTGTCACTACCCATCCATCTAAAGATCAGTAAAATTCTAAGTCACAAAATATGCAGTAATTAGTTCTTCAAACCATCATATTTTGAAACATCCATCAACCAGCCTATGGTACTTTCAATGGAGAACTTGAAGGCCACTCACACACAAATCCATCTCACTTCTTCAAACTTCAAAAGTATCACAGATCTTCATTGTGTGTTTCACACAACGTTTACACAGACACTAACTTTTCCATTAATACCAATTTCACCTCCTACTGTTAATATAAATCACTTTTTAACATTAAAATATGAGAGCAACTCAACATTTGTGTCAAGGCTGTATGGCGGTTGCCATGGCAAGCAAACTTAGAGTGCGTCTGTAATCGACTTTTTGAGCGAGTCTGCTTGGCTAAGTCGACTCGTTAGCCGGAAGTCACGTGATGAAGTTGGCGTCGAATGTCCCAATTAGGCATCGGAAGTCTACTTGGTTAGCACCCGAGCGTAGTCGCCGAAAGTGTATGCTTGCGAGCCTACTTCACCTACTACAAGATGGCCGAATGCGAAGAAGTGAAATGCAAGCAGGATTGTAATTAATTAATTTAAATTGTTCTTAGGATCTGATATTTATGAATTATTTTCTTACCATGTAGAAATTGCAGTGTCAGGAATTCAAACAAATAAATGCATGTTTTAGGCCGAGGCTCTAGGCATAGCTAGGTAAAGGTGGGGCCTAGGCCTAGCGTAGGGTAGCCTAGCCAGCCAAAATGTAGCATTTTGAATGTTTTGTGATATAGTTTGATGTTTTTAAATTTATTTTTAACTTCTTGACCTGGACCAACGAGGTTATGCTAGGTCTAGACCCTATGACAAGCCAAAAACGAGAGATACAACGCACATGGACTAACAAACACAAGAAAGTTTGTTTGTTTACAAATTTATAAAAAAGACTCAAGCTACCGCCTTCTCGTGGGTGGGTTTTGAGAGCGACTTAAAAACGTAGGGGTAATGTGGGTAATGGGGAACACTTTTTTAATGTTTTCACTTTGTTAATTAATTGTAATTTTGTGGTAAACTTTTTTCAACAATTTTTTTTCATAGATTCTGTGGGGGTATATCCTTTAGTACTGTCGGAATTATAAACTTTGTTTTTAAATCCAGAATAAACGAGGGAATTTAAAAAAAAAATACGAGTTTGTTCCTCATTACCCTAGCTCCGAGGGTAATGGGGAACAAGGCTTGCTATAGCCATAGGGTCGTGTTGTAAAATATTTGGGGTAATTAGGAACATAGAGCTTGACGCCACAATTCCATTGCAATTTGCCAAAATAAAATGTGACAATAAATGGAAATTTTACGGGTAATTGAACAATGAAAAATACTTTATCTGGGAAACAACCCTGGAAACAGGGGTAACAATAGTTAAAACTAATGACAATGAAAAACAAAAAACATTTTGATATTTCTTTCACTTATTTTTATGGTCATTATGTAAGCAGCTTACATAATATTAGATGAGTCTTTGTAAAAATAGGTCAGATTTGACCACACTTCCAACTTAAGGTAAAAAGGAACATAAAAGTGCGATAAAGGTAGAAATGCATATAAACATGACTAGAAGCCTACTTTAAAGAAAATAAGTTGACAGAAGTTATGAATCAGGCCCACATGTCTGAATAATGCTATGGCATAGTGCATTTATGCCTCTTTCACATCAACTTTAAAGGCAAACTTATACTTGATGCGATCGTTAGCCCCATCCATGTCGGGAAATGGGAGGATTGCAATTATGTCAGAAATAGTCATAATGGATACATCACTCTACTGCTATACATAGCCTAGATAGGCCTAATGATCATGTTCACTGACTTGGTGCCCAATACACGATATTCAGGAACAACGATGTCTTGTATGATGCACACATATCGAAAAGTTTGTGCTTTTCTTTTTCCCAATTTAAATCGAGCTAGAATGAATTGACCAACTGCCAATGTCCCCAATGCCAATGCCAATGTGTGCCGATGTGTGTGTGTATGTTTGTTCCCATTTACCCCACAGATATTAATCCAGTGATAAATGGCTGTTCCTCTTAACCTACGTTGTTCCTGATTACCCTCATTGTGTGTTCCTCTTTACCATCAAAATTAACTTGTTAGGGTAATGAGGAACATCATTAAATTTAATGATATGCATAAATGTTAAAAAATAATGAAAATCATGATCATGTTGACACAAGAAGTAGGTAACTTTCTATGCATGCTGTTTTAATTTGTGTTACTGCATTAGCCTGTAAAATAATTGAAAGTAGTAAAAAGTGTAAAAACAATAGCATGTTTTTTTTTACAGGGTGACAAAAAAAATTTAAAAAAATACTGAACATAAGTAGTAATGCAAGTAGTTGTAATTGCCTGGCCATAAACATCAATGCAGCTAAACAGTACAGTAATTTTCATAATTTTGCTTTCAAACGGAAACAAGGGAATGCCACTGTTCCCGATTACCCTTTGTTCCCCATTACCCACATTACCCTATGTCCGTTAAGTAGGCAGTGGGAAGCCATGATAAGCAGGCTTGGAGAAGTTGTTGACAGAATCATTAAGTAGGCGAGGTGTAAGCAGGCAAGCACAGAGCAGGCAAGTTTTTAGCAGGGTAGCAGTCGAAAAAAACGATTACAGACGTACCTAAAAGTGATTAAATGTCCAGAGAAACTACTTTCCGCGGCCAAAAACCAAGTAAATACACAATAATATTCAGTTAGAAAAGGAAAATCATAAATTTAATACAAAATAACATTTCCGTCAAATTACCCTTAAGGTGGGATTTCAGTTGTGGATGTGCGCGGCGCGGCAAGGCGCAGCGAGGCGTGGATTTTCACCTTTTTCGATTTCACCTGTGGATACCCATGGCCATCCCACCATGCCCATGGCGGTGCCATCCGCGGATTTCCCAAATATTCCTACTTTTATTTTAATCACACAATAACTATTACATGGGAAAAGCTATTTTTAAATTACTTTGCATAATTAAAAACATATAACATAAACATTTCCTTTTGAATCAAGTCTTTCTGTATGAAGAATCACTTCATTCGGGACAAATGTCATGGATTTAGGTTATGTTGTTCACTTCTTACACATCAGATTTCCTGAATTCCTATTGGCTGCATCCGCGGACCGTGGATATCGTCGGACAAAATATTGAATATTTTCAAAGTCACGGATCTGAATCCACCGAATCCTCGGATCGGAAATGGAGCCCGCTGATTGGCTGAAAACTAGATCCGCGCCACGCCGCGCGATCCGCAACTGCCCACACGGATTTCAGTTGCGGATTGCGCGGCGTGGCTAGGCGCGGATCTACTTTTCAGCCAATCAGCGGGCTCCATTTCTGATCCGAGGATTCGGTGGATTCAGATCCGTGACTTTGAAAATAGGCCTATTCAATATTTTGTCCGGCCATATCCACGCTCCGGGGATGCATGCCAATAGGAATTCAGGAAATCTGATGTGTAAAGGCTGGTTTATGATTGACGTCAACGTGGGGAGACGTGAATGGAAACGCGAATGTGGTGGAAACGGAAAGCGAGGCGTTTACGATTGACGGGAATCGGTACAACATCTGTCGGCCCTCCGCCGTCTGGATGCATGTAAAGGTACAAATATCCAGACGGCGGTGTGTCGGCCACTACGAGTTGTTTACAAGTTGCTCTGGCCTACGGTCCTAGGCTAGGCTAGGCCTAGCTTGGCGTAAATTATTAACATCAGTCACCTATCGAATTCATTTCTTCTGCCACAGACTTCCACGCATTTTCTTTGTAGTCTGTACGCCTGTATATATTCAGGCCCTTAGCATAAATAATGCAATAGCGCTGGATGGTCTCAATAAGCTTGGCGTCGTCCATCATTTTGTTGGTTATGTTTTATGACAGTTGCAGACAGATGAGCAGTGTTTTTATTTGCGCATGCGCGTAGCCCTTTTCACGTCGACGGCGCGGAAAACCAAGCCGCAAAAGTTGGGATTTTGAGGGAACTTTGGCCGCTCCGTTTCCTCCATTCCCGTTCCTTTCCCCCGCCCAATCATAAACCCCTAAGCTGTAAATTTGCTATGTGTTATCTTTCGCGTTCCCCGTCCCCAAATTCACGTCTCCCCACGTTCCCGTCAATCGAAAAACGGCCCTTTAAGAAGTGAAAAAACAAACCAAAATCCATACATTTGCCCCGAATGAAGTGATTTTTTCAACAGAAAGACTTGATTCAAAAGGAAATGTTAGGTTAAAATTTTTTTAAATTATGCAAAGTAATTTAAAAATAACTTTTCCCATGTAATAAGTTTTTTGGGGTGATTAAAAAAAAAAGGTGGAATTTTTGGGAAAATCCGGATGGCTCCGCCATGGGTACCCAAAAGGTTAAATCAAAAAAAAGAAAAAATCCACGCCCCGCTGCGCCCCCGGCCCGCGCCGCGCAAAAATCCACAACTAAAAACCCCAAATTTTTTAAGCTAGGCCTCCCCTACCCACGGGGAAGGTCAAAATTTGATCTACAAGATTAATCGTAAAGGATACAAAAAAACTAATTTCCCAAACAAAGGGAAAGGGAAAACTGGGCCTGGGCCCTACAAAGGCCTGGGGAGTAAAGAAGGAAAAACTTAATTTTTTAAAGGAAAGGGAAAGAAGCTAAAGGGAAAGGGAAATAAAGGGAAAATAAAACCTGCCCCCGACTGGCCCCTAGGCCTGGCCCTAGTCTTAGCAGAAGAAAATACCAATACCAATACATTTCTAATTAAGCATGCATCTTACCTTAGGACCTTCGTAGGCCTAGGCCCTTTTGTCCTGAAACCAGAATTAATAGGCCTTCACGAAAAGGACTAGGCCTAGGGCACAAACATCGGCAAAACACCCTATTTTTAATGAAAGTTCCTTAAGGCCCGGGCCCAAACCAACAGTCCCTCATTGCTCAACCTAATCCAGTGTTTAAAAAATGCTGCTTTTCCCCCCCCCCGTTTTCGTTTAAAATCATAGTAGAAATATGTCGAGGGATCGAAAGCATGTCGTCCACGCACTATGGCCACAGGATCGGAAAAAAATTTAAATAAAAAAAAAACTGTCTCAAAAAACTGCTTTCGAGAAAAAAAAACGACTATTTTTCAAGCAACCCCTTGCCCAATATATCCTAAAATTTAAAGATTAGGAAGTGTACTTAAAAAATAAAGACATTTTGATGGTCCTAAACTTGACATCACATCGGGCGGGGTTTGGGCTTTTAAAAAAAGGGTGGAATTTGGGGAACACATTCCCAAAAAGGGAAAAAAAATTGTGATTACTGAAAATATTATTTGCTAAAATACTGATCGTGGGACGAACTACTTTATTCACAGCTTTTTAAAATTTTTGTTTATGTGAAAAACATATCACGATAACATGCCCAAAAACGGTAGGCCCAAACCTAATGCTAGTTGTGTAAAAATTTGGGTAAAACGTTGGCGTCCGTGCTCCCCGCTTAAACCTTTGAGGGCCCCGCCAGCTTATTTTAATAAACCCAAAAAACGTAGTAACACCACAGTAACCCCAACATTTGGAAAAACCCCCACACCCCCCAAGGGGGGTTTATATAATCCAACCTCCTTGACACCCCCTTTGCACCACCCCAACAGATCCAACCCCTCTGGGTATTAAATTGTGCAGAGACAGACAATCGCAATAAACGATTATTTTTTATACTAATAATCATTCATTGAGTAATTAGTGGTTTAAAATGTTATTAACAACGCTCACAACGAAAATCCAACATTATTCTTTATCAGTGTTTCAAATGTCATAATGGCGCGTTTGAAAATCTGGGTTGGGCTGTTTGGGAACACTGAGGGTCAGGGGTTTGGGAAATACCGGGGTGAAAATTTGGGGGGGAACCCCAAAAACTGTTGTTTGGCTTTGTTTTTTGGGGTTTTTGGCTTGTTTTGATATTGAAATAAAAAACGTTAAACACCTAGGAGGGTTATTTGTTTTTAAAACGCAAATTGGTCTAGGGCCAAATCCCAAAAATAAATAGGAAACCCCGTATTTTAAAATTTGTACTCGTGGGATAAAGGGCCCAGGCTAGGCTAGGCCTACAAGAGAACGGGGGTTGGCCCTAGGGCCCTAGCGGCCCTAGGCTCTAAAAAAAAATCGAGGAAGGCAAAAATTTCCCAAAAATTTCGCCTGGCCTGGCTTTCCCCCCCAAAATGAAAAGTTTTCCCTTTTAAGGGAAGGCTTAAGCCGCTTTCCCCTAAATGATTAAGACCCATGGTTTAAATTGAACAATGTGATTTTCGTGGGGAAACGTTTACATAGATGACCCAATGTTAAGAAATTAAAAACTATGACTAAAGGCCGGGTGCACAATTTTTTGCCCGGGAACACAACGAGAACGACAACGAGAACTGGAAAGAAAGTTGAAAAACCCCGTTAACTTAGACACGATGCACAATAAAACTTCCCCTTTGCCGGGGCGTTCCCCTACCCCGGCCCAACCCCCACAATGGGAACATCACCCCGGGTTTTAAATTTCCGTTTAAAGGGTTCCCCTTCCGTACGTTACCGGAAAACCAAACGGAATCAAAATGTGGGACTATAAAAAATATTTTATCAAATGATTGATGTTTTTTCCGAGTAATATGCGGGAAAAAAATTTAATAAACATGAGCGGAATAACAAAACAAAAAAAAAAAGTAATTTAAAACATTATTTTGATTTTTTTTCCCCCTCGGCTTGCTTCACGGGCTATTGTGCATCGAACCCTTAACGTTAGCGTCTTCCCCCTTCTCGTTCCCGTTCTCGTTCCCCGGGGAATTGGGGGCATCGGCCTTAAGCTGTGATTAAGAAAGATAACTAACGTTCATCTTCTTAGGCACTTCCTTTTTAAAAACCTATTTAACGGGTTTTGTACCTTTCGTCACCAACAATACGGGGCCAATGAAATCATTGCTAGGCCTACACAAGTCAAATAAATAAATAAAAATAAATTTTATTTAGAGTCTACCCACTCAGTTAGTTCCCATAACTTTGTTTTAGTCTTAAGAAATTGTTATTGGTTGTTATGGTAACAAAAAATTCGATATCCTGATTGGTTAGTAATGTTTCAGTGGCCTGTCATAATGAAGTTACTCCTTTTCATTGGTCACCGTATAAATAACAAAACGTCTGATTGGTCCGTCATAAGAATTATGGTTTTGTTGTTACAATTTCTTAGGACAAAAACGTAAACAATTTAACACGTATTTCCTATCCCCTTATAACTAAACCAATTTGTGGGAACGCGGCCTTATAGAACTGATTTTCAGTGGGGGACTTTAAATCAAAGCGACCAAGCCAACTCTGCAGGCCCCCACGCAATCGACGAGTGAGCGATAACCAACCAAAGATCGATATTTTTAATAGGAAATATAGCAATATGTTGTCTGTTATTTACTTGCCTAGTATTTTAGTTTTGGCTGTGGATATTCGTACGGTCAGCCGTACGACTAGTGCAAAATTATTCATACGGTCAATGATCTGATTGGATAAAGGCGCGCCGTAATAAAAGTGTCGTCCTTCCGTTTTTGCTGTTTTAGTAACAACAAAAAACCATCAAGACCTTTAACATCGCTATTTTAAACGAGAGTCCTTTTTGGTAGGCCTAGGCCTAAATGTCGTCGTCCTTTTTGCTGTTTTGGTAACAAAAAAATCTTCCAAGTCCTTTAACCCATCGGCTTACCATTAAAAATCGCTGCGCCTGGCCCCTCAAATCCATTTATTTTTTACGAAATGGGGTTGCGGAGCGCACCTCAGCAATAAATTCACTGTTCCAACAAAAATAAACCCGATTTACTTGAAATAAAAACTAAAATGTAACCTAAATAAATGTCTAGGTGTATGAACTTTCCTTCGAATTTTTCTTGGTGTCAAAATATCACACCCCTCATCTTCGTCATATCCGTCAAAATATTGCAATAAGCTGTAGCCGCCATAGCGCGCGCGCCGCCATACCACCTACGAATGCAAACATAATCTTTCCTTCAAGCATAGACAGGCTAAAACTTGACCAGAGTGACGAGCCAAACACATCGTTGGATGCAGCGAAGTGCGTAGAGTACATTGAGCGCGATCTCTTGGTGATTGGACGAACCATTCTCATACAACGACCGATGATGTAGCGCACTGTTCCCTTGCTGTTCCAGCCCGTCGATCCGATGGCCAGGTAAATCGGCGAGCATTTTAAACAGCCCGTCGATTCGACCGGCGAGAAAGCCGATGGGTTAACGTTGCTATTTTAAACGAAAGTCCTTTTTCGGTTGTCGTCGTACTTTTTTACTGTTTTATTAACAACAAAAAACCTTCCAAGACCTTTAACGTTTCTATTTTAAACAAAAGTCCTTTTTAGGCTGCCCGAGGTGTAGAGATAAGGCTTTTCCTTAAATTAGGCCTAGGCCTAGCACTTTTTAAACGCTTTTATCATCTAGAAATTGTGTTTGCGACGGGGCCGAATGTAGTGAAATCATTTGCAGATAAAACATGGACCCAAATAGAATGGTAAAAAAAAACGACCAAACGAAAATTTGAACCGCCGACCTTTCGCATAGAATTCGGACGCGCTAGGCCTACCACTCTGCCACAATGCACTGTGATATTTGAAGCTATTGGCCTAGTTAGGTGGTATCGTACGGCTGACCGTACGAAAAATTTTGCACTAGTCGTACGGCTGACCGTGCAAATATCCACTGCGTTTAGTTTTAAATTGACCGTTTCCGCTTCTGTTCTGCTTCCTGTTTGTTCTGACGTCTTAAAAATTAGGTTAAGGTTTGACAGCACATCATAGATGATTTTGAAGATTCTTTCAACGAGTTTGTTGGAAACGAGTGCGAGTATGACTAAGTTAGGGGGCGGAGCCGACGTTCTAACCTTAGTCAGGTGTTAGTCTTAGTTATTAATCATTAAACATTAAGGCTCTACTGGACCCTGTATTATTTCGGTGTGTTGCAGTGGTTTCGTACTTCCATCGTAGCTAACGACACAATTGAGATATCTTTATAATTTTTTTTTTATTCTACTCAGTAAAGACGTCCAATGAACGTGTGTTGTGTACTTTATTATTATATTATATTATATTATTATATTATATATAATATTATATATTATAAATAATCGTAAAGAGAAAGACAACTATTATTTATGTTGTCAAGTGGTTAATCTCAGTAATCCATACATTAATGTTTTTATTCATATTTTGATGGTACCGGAACCGAAAAATCGGGTTCTTTATTAACCGGAACCGAAACCAAAACCTGGAATCGCACATCCCTAATAGACTACAACATTCATCCGATCTCCATGAAACTTGGCACATATGTATTTTTTCACGGGGAAGGTTTCTATGCTATCCATTTTGTTGTAACACGTGGTGATTGGTGCCTGCAAAGAGGATACATTAGTTTTCATATAGACTACACCATTCATTCGATCTCCATGAAACTTGGCACATCCATTCATTCGATCTCCATGAAACTTGGCACATACTAAATGTATTTTTTCACGGGGAAGGGTTTCTATGCTATCCATTTTGTTGTAACACGTGGTGATCGGTGCCTGCAAAGAGGATACATTCGTTTTTATATATATAGACTACACCATTCATCCAATCTCCATGAAACTTGGCACATATAGGCATATGTATTTTTTCATGGGAAAGGTTTCTATACTATCCATTTGGTACTTGTTCATTAACGGGACCCCCTCTAAAAAATGTAAAAATTCAGTAAAAACATTTCATTAGACAATCATAACTACTACATCTACTCCATCTGAGTTTCAGGAGGTCAGGAAAACACAATTATTTCGAACAAAGCCTCAAAAACATCCTTTCCGGCTACATACTTTGTGCCAGGAGTGACACGGCCTACGCCAACATACTCCACCTGCAAAACCTTTAACGTCGCTATTTTAAATATAAAGGATTGTCAATGGAAAAGTACTTTCGTTTAAAATAGCGACGTTAAAGGTTTTGAAGGTTCATTTGGTGTCCGTGAATGTCAATGTCAGTTGCACGGCGACGACTGCTCTCATGTAGGCCTACGCGTTCCAATGGACTGTACTCGCCTAAGTCATGTTAAACGTGTGAGTCAAGTTCACTGTCAGAGTCATATTCAACTCCTCGCAAGTTGTAATTATTTATTGTAAACCGAAATAAGTAAAAAAAAAACGACGATGGGGGGACCAATTAACAAAATATTGAGGGGGGTCCCGTTAATGAACAAGTACCAGGCATCCATTTTGTTGTAACTCCTCCACGTGGTGATCGGTGCCTGCAAAGAGGATACATTCATTTTTATAGACTAGGCCTACACCATTCATCCAATCTCCATGAAACTTGGCAAATAAATGTATTTTTTCACGGGGAAGGTTTCTATGCTATCCATTTTGTTGTAACTCCTCCACATGGTGATCGCCGATCGGTGCCTGCAAAGAGAACTCACCAATGAATTGACTTCGACACCGTTGGACATACGTATCACCATGAAAGTTGACACATATACGTTTTTTTATGGAGATGTACACTCCCGCGAAGGGTTCTGGCACACATCGCAGCAACGCCCGACGGGTAAGCTAGTAGATTTATAATTAAAATACGTACATACATATTCTTTAGGGCAGGGCGCAGATGAACGAATAAACATTCATATGAACCGTTTATGTTTGTGACCGTTGTATTGTACCAGAGTACAACAGCTGTGAAAGATATAAATTATATCAATATAATGACTTAAATTTATTAACCCGAGAGTAGTCGCGCCCCTGTTTGTTACGTTAGTAGTCGCGCCCGGTCCTTTAGACCGCATTGTTTATTATGGGCTAATAACGTTAGGATGACGTTTTGATTACCAATATAAGATAATTTATCATATATGTGACAGCATTCATGGTTATATTAATCAATGATCAATCAATAATCAATAAATAATCAATCAATAATCAATCAAACACAGAATGTTGCAAACCTACAAAAAGGTATAAAAATATGTTTTGAAATATCCTGTTGAACTATTAGTAAATTAAGACAGTAGTATTATGCCAACACTGTATGTTGAAGAATAATCAACCTACAATAACAAAATACATGTCTCATAATAGTGATTGAGTATGCATATTTTTGCCTCCCTTAGTAGTCGCGCAGCGGTCGAAAAGACCAAGCAACCGAACAGGACCTCTTATCTTAGATGAAGTTGGCTGCAGAACACTGAATTGCGTATTGCACACTGGCTTCACAAATCTATATTGGGAAGGTAGGCGGAACTAGACAAGCCACGCATGAGCGCTGTACAAATACCAACTGTTGAAAAAAAAGTCGGTCTAAAAGACCACACGCGACAACTCTCGGGTTAATATCATAGTAAAATATTTATTTTTATTCTGTAATCTATTATAGGCCAAATATGGAATTGAATTAAACACTAGAGTACAGCACACAGCGTCTCAACTCTATTAAAATCAACAACATCAAAAAGCCACTCAAGCTTTGTGAAGACAATAAAGCAGTAAACATTATGCGTTCCTTAATTATTAGAAAGCAAAATATTCAATAAGGGACAAAACAACAATATAAAAAGGACATCGGGAGTACCAAGACAACATAGGCGTGTGCTTTATTTTCTCGGAATCATGATAGCCTTAGTATTAAATCCTTATGCATCTACTCTTGAGGGGATTTGATCCCTATTATAATAAAATTGTGATTATGAAAATCAAGATATAAATAGAAACAAAACAGGTCTTGAACCCAGGTCTCCTGCTGGCCGGGCGCCGACCAAATTAATGGGAGTGGTGATAATTAAATCTTAAGAATTTGATGCGCATAATAATATCAAAATGCACCAATAATTCTCAGCAGAAAATACACTACCGCAGTCTTGGTGGTCTTTTAAGAGACATTTGGGGTTTGATCCCTGGCCAAGGTTGGGTTTTGTAAATCGGGGCTTAGCTCTTTTATTGTGATATAAAAGGCACACCGATTGTTTTAGGCCAAAATTAATTAGGCTTAATAACTAGGTATGAATTTGATAGGCCTATAGGATGAAGACTACACTTTGATAATATCTCATAGAAAATTACCTAAGTGATAGAAAAAAGTGTTTTGTTTGCGTAATTTCTTGTGCATTCCTTACACAAAAATAACGAAACAGTACATGTGTTACTGACTATGTTGAATCGGGAGGTTACGGGATCAAATCCCGTTGAGTCCGGCAATCCTGACTGAAGGTTTTTTCCAAGGTTTTCATCAGTCGTTAATGTGAATGCAAGGGATGGAGTCCTCTCAAACAGTCCTCGGACATCCCTTCACAATTGTCCTATCCTCAACATAGGTACCTAGTTCACCTGAAGAGGGACATATTGCACCCTAACAGGTTGAATTCCCACGGTTAAAAAAATACAAGTGGCATCAGCAAAAATACACACTAATGGAAAGTGGTTAGGTGGATTGCAGACAGATAATATTCAAAGTAGGAAGTATGTATCTTGAAGAAAATAACATTAGGTGGTTAGTTAACCAGTCGGCGTTAAATGACGTTTTCAGTGGCTCAAATACATTTTTTCACGGAATGAATTATGTTTCTGATAAACATGATATTGAAGGATATATTCCATAGGCTATAGGTGCTGCTTGTTGTGTGCACGATAGAACATCAAAATATTGATCTCAATTAGTTAATTTCTTACGTACGTTTCTGGCGTTCGCCGTCAGAGTGGACATGGGAAGATGGAGCGCTCTATATTAAAAGCGTATGATAGTGTGCCAAGGAAAGTGGTTTTTGAGAGTCTGGAAAGAACAGGAGTGGATAATGGATTTATAGACAGGGTTAAAAGTATGTATGAAGTTTGTGAAAGCTGTGTGAAAACACAATTTGGGATTGTCCGGGTGGTTCCAAGTAACAACAGGGCTATGGCAGGGAAGTGTGTTGTCACCTCTGTTGTTTGAGCCGGGATCCTCTGCTCCGAGATTTGCAGTGGACTGTATTTTAGCGATTAAAGAATGGATAAGAAACATTGTAGAGTTACTTACATCATGATGGAAGTTTGAGCAGCAACTTACTTCCGGACGTCCTGGGTTCGAAGCGTAGCACTGACTTGATTGTGGTGATGTCAGCTTCAGGACGTGTGGTATGGGGAAGTAAGATAGAGAAAGACGCCAGTGGAAGAAGTAGAAGGAAGGAAGAAATGAGTCTGAAGACTCTGTGTTCGACGACAACACGCACCGAGGTAATCAACAAGAGCTTTGCGAGAATAAGCGAGCGAGGTTTGCTTTACGTGAATGCCGTGCCCAGGGCAGGCGAGTGAGAGAGAGAGAGAGAGTGTACTTGCTTCTAGGGTACGAGTTACGATAGACTAGAGCCGGTACTGATAGCAGACAGAAACAAAACGAGATAAGCAAAAAAGGAAATAAATCTATGGTTTAAAATTAAACAAGGCAGCAACCTGCCGAGAATATTTGTAGCACTTGATAGAAGGAGCAAAACGACATAAATTCTATATATATATGTATTTCATCGACATTAAGATAGTCAAAACCACAAATTAAGATTATAATTCTACCTTTCTTGTAGCAAATAACCACATGTTGACTTGGCAACATAGCACTGGTTTGTTATGATGGCAGTACTGAATGTCCCAAAGGATGTAGCAAGCTACCAGCGTCCACCTCGAACTTATATTATATACAAATAAATAGTAGTTGCGTACATTTGCAGAATATGGCTGTGTATTACGACAAAGAAACATTGGCTGATTGATTTGCAAGTGTAAACAGCGCCCGCATTGCAAACAATGAGCTTTTACGCTCGTTTTTTCTTAGCGTCCCTCAAACGCCCCGCGTCTGTCTGCAGGAGTATTCATCTGAGCCGCCCCAAAGCCGTGGACACGAGTGGCATGAGCGCAGCGTGTTCGCGTAGCATGCAAGAGGTACCCGGTTCGAGACCTGGCCTGTGCGTTTTTTTTTCCTTTTGTTTTTCCGGAAATAATAATTATTTATATCTTTATCCGTGATAGATTTAATTTTTGTAATCTTTTCGTGGAAGTTACTCTTTTCTTTTCTTTTTATATTTTATCTAGGGCGACGGTCGTCGCCCGGCAGACAAGCGATGCGATGCTTAGGCGACACCGAACTCCGGCCCTATATACAGCTACCAGAGTTGGGGGGTTTTCAGCTATCTGCACACGCCGCCCCGAAAGAGTTACAATCTTGAAACTCGGTATATGACCTGGTATGTGGTCCATGACATACCAAAAAAAAAATCAACCCGATCCGACAACTCGTTCTGTGTTAAAAAAGGCTCTCAACATCGTCAAATTCCTTAAGGCTGGCTGGTGGTTGGGTGGGTGGCTGGCTGGCTGGCTGGCTAGGAGTTCTCCGCGGAGATTTCTTTAGCCTACAGAGAAAACGGTAAATCTTAGAACTATGAAACTTGGACCACACTTAGGTGTATTTCAGACGCAGTGCCTTTTGCTTTCAAAACCAAAATCGGGTAACAGGGACCGGAGAAAATCAAAATTTGGATGATAATCAAAACGCGTAATTACCAAGGCGTGGTAATTTGTACAAACTTGAAATTTAACATGCTATTAACCATTATAAATATCTTGCGTCCAAAACACAAGGGGCTAAATTTGGGATGACCATGGGCCCAAAAATGACAAAAAACATATCTGAACTTTAAGAAATGAATCATTCAAAGAAAACGCTACAACTGAGATGTTTCAAACGTGGAATACATTTTGATATCTCTCATTCTTTATCACTTTTGAATATGGAAAGCAAAATTGGTTAACGGGTACCGGAAAAAAAACAAAATTATCAAAAGTAGGTAATTCCGTAGGCCTACTCTTATGAATAATACGCTATACCGAGAAAACGGTTCATCTTAGAACTTTGAAACTTGGGCCACACTCAGATGTACCTCATATAACAAAAACCGGGCAATTGGGACCGGGGAAAATCAAAATCAAAATCAAAACGCGTAATTACTCAGGCGTAGTAATTTGTACAAGCTTGAAATTAAACATGCTCTTAACCATTATAAATATCAAGTGCTTATGCTAGTGCGTTGGTCTTGTTGTTAGCGTATCTGCTTCCAATGCAGAAGGGCCAGGGTCCGATTCCCGCTAAAGTCAGAAGTTTTTTAACTTCTGATTTGGACTTAAGTCTATCAGTTCTTGTCTTAGGAGTTTGTAAACGGTGACTTTGGAGCCGTCCTAGCAAAATCAAAACGCGTAATTACTCAGGCGTAGTAATTTGTATACAAGCTTGAAATTAAACATGCTCTTAACCATTATAAATATCTAGTGCTTATGCTAGTGCGTTGGTCTTGTTGTTAGCGTATTTGCTTCCAATGCAGAAGGGCCAGGGTTCGATTCCCGCTAAAGTCAGAAGTTTTTTAACTTCTGATTTGGACTTAAGTCTATCAGTTCTTGTCTTAGGAGTTTGTAAACGGTGACTTTGGAGCCGTCCTAGCAACGAAGCACATAATAAATTTCAGAGTTGTTCTGAATCGGCCTTGTTGATTCTGGCGTTGATCCGCGGGTGTTTGCACTGTCCATACCACTGATTGATATATTTCCTATTAAAAATATCGATCTTTGGTTGGTTATCGCTCACTCGTCGATTGCGTCGGGGCCTGCAGGGTTGGCTTGGTCGCTTTGATTTAAAGTCCCCCACTGAAAATCTGTTATATAACTGAGTGGGTAGTCTGTAAATAAAAATTTATTTATTTATTTATTTATTTAAGGGGTATCTTTGGGGGGACCGTGGGCCCAAAAATGTAAAAAAACAACTTTAAACTCAACAAATTTAATCATTCACACCTTGATAGCGAACGAACAACAAAAAGATGTAATATCCAACCAAATACAAAAATTTGTAAAAAAAACGGCAGCCAAGCTCTCCTTCAAAAGTCTTCGGCTGTGAATGCTGTGAGATATAGAAGTTGAGCCAAGCTTTTTATTCTTTCTCCCTAGTTTCGCTTTTAAAATAAGTAAGATCATTTCGCCTGTTGACGAGCGCCAAGCCAACGATTTTTGTGGTAAAAAAGTAAAATTTTTAAACTCGAAATCATAAAAAAAATTCTTGGCCATGAACCAAATTCAATGGCCAAGCCATTTTTTATGATTTCGAGTTTAAAAATTTTACTTTTTTACCACAAAAATCGTTGGCTTGGCGCTCGTCAACAGGCGAAATGATCTTACTTATTTTAAAAGCGAAACTAGGGAGAAAGAATAAAAAGCTTGGCTCAACTTCTATATCTCACAGCATTCACAGCCGAAGACTTTTGAAGGAGAGCTTGGCTGCCGTTTTTTTTTACAAATTTTTGTATTTGGTTGGATGTATATTTGCCACAGCCTCTGTTAGTAATCTCTTGGTAAGAACAGGTGGATTTGAAAGTGGTCTCATCTAGGCCTAATTTAGCAAATGTACCAAGGCCCCAAGCATGTCTTGCAATCTCCCGTGCACGCTCGTAGATTTATAGATGAAATGGAATAAATAAATAATATAAACAAATAAAATATAAATATAAATAAATGAACAATAAGTACGTTCACATAATTGTCTACTAGTCTACCGCCTAATCTATTTGGTTTACAAATTAGAGCAGCAGATAACTTAATAGTGATATGAATGCTGAGCCGCGAGCAGAATAGGCATTGTAGTTGTAGGTGTAGGCCACACCCACCCCTGTCTCTCGTCATCGACAGCCGACTACAGCGTGCGACGTCACGGCGCTGTTGCCGTAATTCTTGTAATCGCTCGGCTGTACGAGTTGAAGTTGGACCAAACATCTCAAATATCTCGAAAACGAACCCCGTTTGACCACATTTTCAAAAGCAAATATTGTTCGTCGTGAAATTATCTACATTTAGCACGTAAATTTGTTAATATTCATTAACAGGTCACGATGTTACCCAACGATATGCGATTGAAAGTGTAGGTTTTTGTTCAGCTACAATGCATTAGATAGGGAATTCCAGCGCATTTCAAAACGCAATAGATAAAAAACTAGTACCGTTAGGCCCAAAAAGTTTTTTGCTATACTCACAAGCTCAATCTCATCTTACAGTACCTGGAATCTGAAGGATATCTATTACATGCGCAGTTATCATCGATCGACTTTAAAGGTTTTGTAGGGTGTTTTTGTTTTATTTTTTCAATAATATATCAATTCTACTTTAGGTTAGGTCTATGTTAGGTTTGAGTTTGGTGTTTTTTCATGTCCGTGCAAATAGCATATTTATCTTGGAAGCACCGGCGCATAAATAAATAAATTTGTATTAAGAGTCTACCCACTCAGTTACTACAACTGATTTTCAGTGGGGGATATTAAACCAAAGCGACCAAGCCAACCCTGTAGGCCCCGACGCAATCGACGAGTGAGCGATAACCAACCAAATATATATTTTTTTAATAGGAAATATAGCAATCAGTGGTATGGACAGTGCGAATACCTGCGGATAAACGCCAGAATCAACAAGGCCGATTCAGAACAACTTTGAATTTATTATGTGCCTCGTTGCTAGGACGGCTCCAAAGTCACAGTTTACACATTCCTAACCCAAGAACTAACTGATGGATTTAAGTCCAAATCAGAAGTTTAAAAACTTCTTCTAATAGCAGGAATCAAACCCTGGACCTTATGTATTAGAAGCAGAGATGCTAATCACAAGACCAACACTCCAACAGGCCACACACATGAGCAAAACTTCTGTGAAAATAGAAAAAGAAAGATACTACTCGGCGCACCTCCAAGTTTCACATTCCCGCTCCCCCAGCCAGTCGTCAATCGCGATGCGTGGCCTTTCAAATGCTTATCGAGTGGAGTTTGGATTCTTTTAGCAATAGGCTACACAGAGAAGTAAGCTATTTACATCTTAGTCGCTTTACGGTGCTGTGGGATTTTTTTGGGCCTCTAGAGATATTTTTAGTTTTATTTACATAAGAGGCCTACATGTAGGCTATTGAGGAATTATTTGTCCCGGCCGGAGCCAACTGTGCCGGTGTGCAAATGTGCTACTGGCACTGCATGTTAATTTAAGGCCAGTGGTTTTAACTCGGAAGGAATGTTCGCACGATCGCACCCTAAACCAAAATTGGCATGGATTGTCAGGTACGTAAATAGCTCTGATTATGACGTACGTAGCCTATTCAAAGTTCATTTCATGTTTCATGGCGGCTGGGAAACACCTTGAAAACACAAAAATTATGGCTTTTTTATGAGGTAGCCTACCTGAGTGTACAGCGCCCTATAGCGGGCACCTACGTAATAGGTTTTGTGAAATAAAATCTTCCTGTAGACAACCTCAATGTCTTCTACTTATAGGGTATGAATTGAGTTGAAATAACAAATCCAAGGGCTATTTTATGGGGCTTAGTCTAAGATTTTGTCGAATATATTTTATTTATTTATTTGAGAAAAACCTTCAGTGAGTGGGTTTTGATCCAGGTACGTACCAAAATATAGTCTCGATACGTAGGCTAGTACTTGAGAAACCCCTATCGTTGAATCACATTATTACGTAACATGATTTTTGTGCGCCTAAATGAAAGTAATCAGATTTTTGACTACATATACTCGCAGGTTCATGGTCCTACAGATTGTAATATAATAACTTTTGTCTGCCATGATTGACTTATCATGTGTGACCTATTTACTAAATATTAACAACAATGTGACAATCATTAAACATTATTGTGCTAATAGAAAAATGTTCACCTTAATTATATTGAAAAATTACAAAATTTGACTTTCATTGACCTCTGCAATTGAAATATTTTTTATTTGAAATAATAAGCTTTGATTAGATATACCATGGGTACCAAGTTTCAAAAATACAACTTTTTAAAATTCAATTTTATTACATTTTCATTTAGGGTATAATTAGACCCACCCAATCTATTTGGATTTTAGGGGATTCTTTATGTGTTATTTAATTTATTTTCCCTGAATCCAATGATACCAAATTTGCTTCTGTTACAATTTGCCCTCTAGGCCAACTTGGATAGACCCCGGACTATATTCTATGTGGGGCCTAGGTGCTTTGCTAGGAAATCATTCAAGTCATGGCCGGTTTCTAGTCTGAACTGTGCTGTGGTAGCTCTTCTTCTATAATGGTTTGTCTTATAATTTCTTCTTTTCCTTGCATTAAGTTATTAACCAGCTCACTCCACACTTTATTCTTGCCTTTCTCCTTCCATGCTCTCTTTACTTCCGAGTTGCTGACTGATTTCAGATGTGCCTTAGCTGATTTGTATGAAATGTTTTTTATGAATTGCTTAGTTTTACTTCCCCTTTTAGCAAGGCAATCAGCTTTCTCGTTTCCGTTTATGCCGCAGTGTGCCGGTATCCACTGTAGTGTTACAGTGCTACCAGCGTTTATCAACCTCAGGATTTTTATCTTGCAGTTTATTATTTCCGCTTCTACTTCTTCTTTACTCACTATAGCCTGGATAGATGCTCTTGAGTCTTTTAGTGTCACCACCTTCCTTTCTCAAAGTGTTCAACCATCTCCAACACTTTGCTTATTGCTCTTATCTCCCCATCATAGTTAGGCTACTCCCATTTAATCCTGCTGGGATCGATTCCTCAAACTCTCTACTGTAGGCACTATATTGCTGCTCCTGCTCAGGCCCACAGAGCTACACCAAAGTTTGCTAATTTCCAATCTTCCTTTTAGTTCATATCTGAAGAAAGACTAAATGCCATTACAAGAGAAGTTAAGTACGATACAAAAAAGATGTTAGAGGATGAAGCGTGGTTGAATTTTATTGCAAGAAAGAACAAACATGAAATAAAAATAACTAAACATTTTGACAAAGAATCTAAACCAATGCCTACACCACATCAACAAGACCAATTGGTTTGTGATAAACGTAGTAGGCCTAATGTTTCCAATGCCAAGAAAAATACATCAGTACAATGTGTTGACATACCAAGTTGCCCAAATTTGCCTCACTCAGGATCAAATACATGTACTAATGTAAATGAAATATCATTGATACCTAAAGGGAAATCTGAATTCACAGACAATTCATTATCATTACCTAGTAAACCTATGATTGGTAGTGAGAGAGCATTACCTAAAAGAATGGAGCCTGTAGCCCTAATGCCAAAGCTAGATAACCAACTGTTGGGTTCAAATTATTACCAGGATCCAAATGAAGAAATATTTTCCACAGTAGTTGAAGGTGAGTCTCTTACAACACCAAAAACACTAAGAATAAGAATAGGCCTACTTTATGGGCTGTGTGTGTGTGTGTGTGTGTGTGTGTGTGTGTGTGTGTGTGTGTGTGTGTGTCACACCTTATTTTGCCTTGTTACAGTACTTACCCAAGTCTAAAAATGTGTAACCCCTCCCCGGTAATGATGTCATGTCGCAATGTAGGCGAGTGTTCGCTTCTTCAGGAAAACCTCGAATGTCTGTCCGACTGGTGCGCACTGTGGAAACTTAACCTTAATAGGCTATTTCTGACTTCTAAGTCTAAAATAATTTATTTCACCAACAAAAGAAAACACTGATGTGATATTGTAGGCTTTCACGACCCATAGATGATTTCTGTATGATCCTTGGGCTGTTGTGTCGTGTCGATGATGAGGCACTGCTCAATGTTTCACCACCCATGTTGGTGGCTCCTTCAAGACCTCATCATCGACACGAATCAACAGACCAAAAATTATACAAAAGTCAAAAGAAAACACTGTTTTCTTTCACTTACATGATCGCTAACACGGAGCTAGAGAGAGTGCAATCAATAAAAGACCTCGGAGTGGTAATGTATACCGTAACGATCTGTCGCATGGAAGACATAATGAAGCTTACTTGCCTTAGGCCTAAGCATACACACTTTTGGGCTTTTGAGACGGAATAGCTGAACAATTAGTTTTATTAGCGTACTAATAGAATACTCTATGGCGGGGTCGTGCGGCCACAAGTTGAATATAATATGCAACTTTGGTCTAGAAACCATGTCACTCCGGCCGTCCTCGGTGGCACATACGATTAGGGTGTTGGTCCGAAGCGTATGGCTCTATGAGAATGTGGGTTAGAATCTTGCACAAGACATGGGATTTTTGTAATCGTTATTTGTTCTTCATTGTCATCTATCACCACTCATCGTCTCGAATAGCCTTAGTGCATTAATATGAGACGTTATGCAACATAAATTATCAAAATTCAAAATCATTACCATATCACTCCACTAACATCGATAGTCTGGAGTGTGTTCAGAAAAGATTTATTAAACTTCAGTGTCTACAATCTAAAACTGAATTCCATAGGAGTGATTACCATACTCTGGTAAACAAACATTTTCAAAATGCTTGCTAGTAGACGAACCATTGCAGATGTTATACTTCAACTTGTACAAGGCTATGAATTATCTCTGTGACTCATCTCTGATCTCTAGGTAAACTGAACTTTCATGTTAACCAGCGGGCAACAAGAAGCACCGACATATTTTATACACATCAAATCCAAGTATCGACATCTGCAATGCATGTTTAAGAAAAATTGCAAACTACACAAAACAAATTAATTAATCTGAACTGTACCTAATTTAGAGAGAAAAAAATTCCTTAATAGCAACATTCAAAACTAATCTAAACTAGGAAGCTTCGCAAACGCGTTTTCAGGCGCATTGTTGGATGAGCGTATTTTTTTTTAAACGAAAAAAGCGTAAAATTGCGATTTTCATAAGAAATAATTTTTCGGTTAGGCTATGCTCAAATTTCACACGATAATTAATTCATAAAATTAAGGTTCTGTGAAAATATCATAACAGTCGAATAAAGCATGTCGGTGTTATAAGTCGAAGAAATTTCAAAAATAAAAAAAATGTAAAATTGCGATTATCATGAGAAATAATTTTTTGATTCGGCTCAAATTTCACACGAATATATCAATTCATAAAATTAAGGTTCTGTGAAAAAATCATTACAATCGGATAAAGCATGTAGGTGTTAGAGGTCGAAGAAATTGTTAAAAATCGAAAAAAAATCGTAAAATTGCGTTTTTTATAAGAAAAAAATTCCCGATTGCGCTCAAAAACGTGGGCAGTTCTAAGTTCAGAGATTTCGAAGACTCCATAAAATTTCATCGCAATCGGAGTATTGGTTTAGCCGGAATCGTGTTAACAGACACACAAAAATACAAAAAAAAGAAAGAAAAAAAAAAAAAAAAAAAAACATTCCGGATTTTTTTCTCCAGTGTAGTGAAATGGAATCTTCGCTTCGCTCGCTACGCTCATCCAATTAGGGCCTACCAGGATTTTTGGCAAAACTCCTTTTCTGTTGAAAGTTCTTTATACTATTTAAAATAGAATCGTTAAAGTAGATCGATGAAGTGAACTACCCTATCAAAACAACAATTTCTTTTACATTAAATAAACTTAAAACACCTTAAAATAATACTTTTATCTACATCATCATCTAGTATTATTAAAACGGTATTCAACACAACTTCATCAATTTATGTATTTTATACAAAGTAAATAATAATATTGTTCTGTTCTAAATGCGCGTGTTGTATTTGACTCCAGTAGTATATCATGCTAGGCACAATCATAATACTAATTATTATACAATAATCAATGTATAAATATTTGTAGCACTTGAGTAAGAAATGGTGAAGAAATGCAAAACGAACATAAATTCTATATATATATGTATTTCATCGACATTAAGATAGTCAAAACCACAAATTAAGATTTTAATTCTACCTTTCTTGTAGCAAATAACCACATGTTGACTTGGCAACATAGCACTGGTTTGTTATGATGGCAGTACTGAATGTCCCAAACGATGTAGCAAGGTAGCAGCGTCCACCTCGAACTTATATTATATACAAATAAATAGTAGTTGCGTACATTTGCAGAATATGGCTGTGTATTACGACAAAGAAACCATTGGCTGATTGATTTGCAAGTGTAAACAGCGCCCGCATTGCAAACAATGAGCTTTTACGCTCGTTTTTTCTTAGCGTCCCTCAAACGCCCCGCGTCTGTCTGCAGGAGTATTCATCTGAGCCGCCCCAAAGCCGTGGACACGAGTGGCATGAGCGCAGCGTGTTCGCGTAGCATGCAAGAGGTACCCGGTTCGAGACCTGGCCTGTGCGTTTGTTTCCTTTTGTTTTTCCGGAAATAATAATTATTTATATCTTTATCGTGATAGATTTAATTTTTGTAATCTTTTTGTGGAAGTTACTCTTTTTTTTCTTGTTATATTTATCTAGGGCGACGGTCGTCGCCCGGCAGACAAGCGATGCGATGCTTAGGCGACACGAACTCCGGCCTATATACAGCTCCCCGAGTTGGGGGGTTTCAGCTATCTGCACACGCCGCCCCGAAAGAGTTACAATCTTGAAACTCGGTATATGACCTGGTATGTGGTCCATGACATACCAAAAAAAAAATCAACCCGATCCGACAACTCGTCTGTGTTAAAAAGGCTCTCAACATCGTCAAATTCCTTAAGGCTGGCTGGTGGTTGGGTGGGTGGCTGGCTGGTGGCTGGCTAGGAGTTCTCCGCGGAGATTCTTTAGCCTACAGAGAAAACGGTAAATCTTAGAACTATGAAACTTGGACCACACTTAGGTGTATTTCAGACGCAGTGCTTTTGCTTTCAAAACCAAAATCGGGTAACAGGGACCGGAGAAAATCAAAATTTGGATGATAATCAAAACGCGTAATTACCAAGGCGTGGTAATTTGTACAAACTTGAAATTTAACATGCTATTAACCATTATAATTATCTTGCGTCCAAAACACAAGGGCTAAATTTGGGATGACCATGGCCCAAAAATGACAAAAAACATATCTGAACTTTAAGAAATGAATCATTCAAAGAAAACGCTACAAACTGAGATGTTTCAAACGTGGAATACATTTTGATATCTCTCATTCTTTATCACTTTTGAATATGGAAAGCAAAATTGGTTAAGGGTACCGGAAAAAAAACAAAATTTTCAAAGTAGGTAATTCCGTAGGCCTACTCTTATGAATAATACGCTATACCGAGAAAACGGTTCATCTTAGAACTTTGAAACTTGGGCCACACTCAGATGTACCTCATATAACAAAAACCGGGCAATTGGGACCGGGGGGAAAATCAAAATCAAAATCAAAACGCGTAATACTCAGGCGTAGTAATTTGTACAAGCTTGAAATTAAACATGCTCTTAACCATTATAAATATCAAGTGCTTATGCTAGTGCGTTGGTCTTGTTGTTAGCGTATCTGCTTCCAATGCAGAAGGGCCAGGGTCCGATCCCGCTAAAGTCAGAAGTTTTTAACTTCTGATTTGGACTTAAGTCTATCAGTTCTTGTCTTAGGGGTTTGTAAACGGTGATTTTGGAGCCCCTAGCAAAATCAAAACGCGTAATTACTCAGGCGTAGTAATTTGTATACAAGCTTGAAATTAAACATGCTCTTAACCATTATAAATATCTAGTGCTTATGCTAGTGCGTTGGTCTTGTTGTTAGCGTATTTGCTTCCAATGCAGAAGGGCCAGGGTTCGATTCCCGCTAAAGTCAGAAGTTTTTTAACTTCTGATTTGGACTTAAGTCTATCAGTTTTGTCTTAGGAGTTTGTAAACGGTGACTTTGGAGCCGTCCTAGCAACGAAGCACATAATAAATTTCAGAGTTGTTCTGAATCGGCCTGTTGATTCTGGCGTTGATCCGCGGGTGTTTGCACTGTCCATACCACTGATTGATATATTTCCTATTAAAAATATCGATCTTTGGTTGGTTATCGCTCACTCGTCGATTTCGTCGGGGCCTGCAGGGTTGGCTTGTCGCTTTGATTTAAAGTCCCCCACTGAAAATCTGTTATATAATTGTGTGGTTAGTCTGTAAATAAAAATTTATTTATTTATTTATTTATTTAAGGGGTATCTTGGGGGGACCGTGGGCCCAAAATGTAAAAAACAACTTTAAACTCAACAAATTAATCATTCACACCTTGATAGCGAACGAACAACAAAAAGATGTAATATCCAACCAAATACAAAAATTTGTAAAAAAAACGGCAGCCAAGCTCTCCTTCAAAAGTCTTCGGCTGTGAATGCTGTGAGATATAGAAGTTGAGCCAAGCTTTTTATTCTTTCTCCCTAGTTTCGCTTTTAAAATAAGTAAGATCATTTCGCCTGTTGACGAGCGCCAAGCCAACGATTTTGTGGTAAAAAAGTAAAATTTTTAAACTCGAAATCATAAAAAAATCTTGGCCATGAACCAAATTCAATGGCCAAGCCATTTTTTATGATTTCGAGTTTAAAAATTTACTTTTTACCACAAAAATCGTTGGCTTGGCGCTCGTCAACAGGCGAAATGATCTTACTTATTTTAAAAGCGAAACTAGGGAGAAAGATAAAAAGCTTGGCTCAACTTCTATATCTCACAGCATTCACAGCCGAAGACTTTTGAAGGAGAGCTTGGCTGCCGTTTTTTTTACAAGTTTTTGTATTTGGTTGGATGTATATTTGCCACAGCCTCTGTTAGTAATCTCTTGGGTAAGAACAGGTGGATTTGAAAGTGGTCTCATCTAGGCCTAATTTAGCAAATGTACTAAGGCCCCAAGCATGTCTTGCAATCTCCGTGCACGCTCGTAGATTTATAGATGAAATGGAATAAATAAATAATATTAACAAATAAAAATAAATATAAATAAATGAACAATAAGTACGTTCACATAATTGTTACTAGTCTACCGCCTAATCTATTTGGTTTACAAATTAGAGCAGCAGATAACTTAATATTGATATGAATGCTGAGCCCGCGAGCAGAATAGGCATTGTAGTTGTAGGTGTAGGCCACACCCACCCCTGTCTCTCGTCATCGATAGCCGACTACAGCGTGCGACGTCACGGCGCTGTTGCCGTATTCTTGTAATCGCTCGGCTGTACGAGTTGAAGTTGGACCAAACATCTCAAATATCTCGAAAACGAACCCCGTTTGACCACATTTCAAAGCAAATATTGTTAGGCGTGAAATTATCTACATTTTGCACGTAAATTTGTTAATATTCATTAACAGGTCACGATGTTACTCAACGATATGCGATTGAAAAGTGTAGGTTTTGTTCAGCTACAATGCATTAGATAGGGAATTCCAGCGCATTTCAAAACGCAATAGATAAAAAATAGTACCGTTAGGCCCAAAAAGTTTTTGCTTTACTCACAAGCTCAATCTCATCTACAGTACCTGGAATCTGAAGGATATCTATTACATGCGCAGTTATCATCGATCGACTTTAAAGGTTTGTAGGGTGTTTTGTTTATTTTTCAATAATATATCAATTCTACTTTAGGTTAGGTCTATGTTAGGTTTTGAGTTTGGGTTTTTTCATGTCCGTGCAAATAGCATATTTTCTTGGAAGCACCGGCGCATAAATAAACAAATTTGTATTAAGAGTCTACCCACTCAGTTACTACAACTGATTTCAGTGTGGGATATTAAACCAAAGCGACCATGCCACCTCTGTACGCCCCGACGCAATCGGCGAGTGAGCGATAACCAACCATATATCGATACTTTTTAATAGGAAATATAGCAATCAGTGTTATGGACAGTGCGAAAACCCGCGGATAAACGCCAGAATCAACAAGGCCGATTCAGAACAACTTTGAATTATTATGTGCCTCGTTGCTAGGACGGCTCCAAAGTCACAGTTTACACATTCCTAACCAAGAACTAACTGATGGATTTAAGTCCAAATCAGAAGTTTTAAAAACTTCTTCTTATAGCAGGAATCAAACCCTGGACCTTATGTATTAGAAGCAGAGATGCTAATCACAAGACCAAACACTCCAACAGGCCACACACATGCGCAAAACTTCTGTGAAAATAGAAAAAGAAAGATACTACTCGGCGCACCTCCAAGTTTCACATTCCGCTCCCCAGCCAGTCGTCAATCGCGATGCGTGGTCTTTCAAATGCTATCGAGTGGAGTTTGGATTCTTTTAGCAATAGGCTACACAGAGAAGTAAGCTATTTACATCTTAGTCGGTTTACGGTGCTGTGGGATTTTTTGGGCCTCTAGAGATATTTTTAGTTTTATTTACATAAGAGGCCTACATGTAGGCTATTGAGGAATTATTTGTCCCGCGGAGCCAACTGTGCCGGTGTGCAAATGTGCTACTGGCACTGCATGTTAATTTAAGGCCAGTGGTTTTAACTCGGAAGGAATGTTCGCACGATCGCACCCCAAACCAAAATTGGCATGGATTGTCAGGTACGTAAATAGCTCTGATTATGACGTAGCCTATTCAAAGTTCATTTCATGTTTCATGGCGGCTGGGAAACACCTTGAAAAAAACAAAAAACAAAAAATAAAATGGCAAAAATTAGGCTTTTTTATGAGGTAGCCTACCTGAGTGTACAGCGCCCTATAGCGGGCACCTACGTAATAGGTTTTGTGAATTAAAATCTTCCTGTAGACAACCTCAATGTCTTCTACTTATAGGGTATGAATTGAGTTGAAATAACAAATCCAAGGGCTATTTTATGGGGCTTAGTCTAAGATTTTGTCGAATATATTTTATTTATTTATTTGAGAAAAACCTTCAGTGAGTGGGTTTTGATCCAGGTACGTACCAAAATATAGTCTCGATACGTAGGCTAGTACTTGAGAAACCCCTATCGTTGAATCACATTATTACGTAACATGATTTTTGTGCGCCTAAATGAAAGTAATCAGATTTTTGACTACATATACTCCGCAGGTTCATGGTCCTACAGATTGTAATATACATAATAACTTTTGTCTGCCATGATTGACTATCATGTGTGACCTATTTACTAAATATTAACAACAATGTGACAATCATTAAACATTATTGTGCCAATAGAAAATGTTCACCAAATATATTGAAAAATTACAAAATTTGACTTTCATTGACCTCTGCAATTGAAATATTTTTTATTTGAAAGACCTTTGAATAAGCTTTGATTAGATAGCCCTACCATGGTACTAGGTTTCAAAAATACAATTTTTTAAAATTCAATTTTATTACATTTTCATTTAGGGGATGATTAGACCCACCCACCCTATGTGGATTTTAGGGGATTCTTTATGGTTATTTAATTTATTTCCCTGAATCCAATGATACCAAATTTGCTTCTGTTACAATTTGCCTCTAGGCCAACTTGGATAGACCCCGGACTATATTCTATGTGGGGCCTAGGTGCTTTGCTAGGAAAATCATTCAAGTCATGGCCGGTTTCTAGTCTGAACGTGCTGTGGTAGCTCTTCTTCTATAATGGTTTGTCTTATAATTTCTTCTTTCCTTGCATTAAGTTATTAACCAGCTCATTCCACACTTTATTCTTGCCTTTCTCCTTCCATGCTCTCTTTACTTCCGAGTTGCTGACTGATTTCAGATGTGCCTTAGCTGATTTGTATGAAATGTTTTTTATGAATTGCTTAGTTTTACTCCCCTTTTAGCAAGGCAATCAGCTTTCTCGTTTCCGTTTATGCCACAGTGTGCCGGTATCCACTGTAGTGTTACAGTGTTACCTGCGTTCATCAACCTCAGGATTTTGTTCTTGCAGTTTCTTATTCCACTTCTACTTCTTCTTTACTCACTATAGCCTGGATAGATGCTCTTGAGTCTGTTAGTATCACCACCTTCTTTCTCAAAGTGTTCAACCATCTCCAACACTTTGCTTATTGCTCTTATCTCCCCATCATAGTTACTCCCATTTAATCCTGCTGGGAACGATTCCCAAACTCTCTACTGTAGGCACTATATTGCTGCTCCTGCTCAGGCCCACAGAGCTACACTAAAGTTTGCTAATTCCAATCTTCCTTTTAGTTCATATCTGAAGAAAGACTAAATGCCATTACAAGAGAAGTTAAGTACGATACAAAAAAGATGTTAGAGGATGAAGCGTGGTTGAATTTATTGCAAGAAAGAACAAACATGAATAAAAATAACTAAACATTTTGACAAAGAATCAAACCAATGCCTACACCACATCAACAAGACCAATCGGTTTGTGATAAACGTAGTAGGCCTAATGTTTCCAAAGCCAAGAAAAATACATCAGTACAATGTGTTGACATACCAAGTTGCCAATTTGCCTCACTCAGGATCAAATACATGTACTAATGTAAATGAAATATCATTGATACCTAAAGGGAAATCTGATTCACCAGACAATTCATTATCATTACCTAGTAAACCTATGATTGTAGTGAGAGAGCATTACCTAAAAGAATGGAGCCTGTAGCCCTAATGCCAAAGCTAGATAACCAACTGTTGGGTTCAAATTATTACCAGGATCCAAATGAAGAAATATTTTCCACAGTAGTTGAAGGTGAGTCTCTTACAACACCAAAAACACTAAGAATAAGAATAGGCCTACTTTATGGGCTGTGTGTGTGTGTGTGTGTGTGTGTGTGTGTGTGTGTGTGTGTGTGTGTGTGGTGTGTGTGTGTCACACTTTATTTTGCCTTGTTACAGTACTACCCAAGTCTAAAAATGTGTAACCCCTCCCGGTAATGATGTCATGTCGCAATGTAGGCGAGTGTTCGCTTCTTCAGGAAAACCTCGAATGTCTGTCCGACTGGTGCGCACTGTGGAAACTTAACCTTAATAGGCTATTTCTGACTTCTTAGTCTAAAATAATTTATTTCACCAACAAAAGAAAACACTGATGTGATATTGTAGGCTTTCACGACCCATAGATGATTTCTGTATGATCCTTGGGCTGTTGTGTCGTGTCGATGATGAGGCACTGCTCAATGTTTCGCCACCCATGTTGGTGTCTTCTTCAAGACCTCATCATCGACACGAATCAACAGACCAAAAATATACAAAAGTCAAAAGAAAACACTGTTTCTTTCACTTACATGATCGCTAACACGGAGCTAGAGAGAGTGCAATCAATAAAAGACCTCGGAGTGGTAATGTATACCGTAACGATCTGTCACATGGAAGACATAATGAAGCTAACTTGCCTTAGGCCTAAGCATACACACTTTTGGGCTTTTGAGACGGAATAGCTGAACAATTAGTTTTATTAGCGTACTAATAGAATACTCTATGGCGGGGTCGTGCGGCCACAAGTTGAATATAATATGCAACTTTGGTCTAGAAACCATGTCACTCCGGCCGTCCTCGGTGGCACATACGATTAGGGTGTTGGTCCGAAGCGTATGGCTCTATGAGAATGTGGGTTAGAATCTTGCACAAGACATGGGATTTTTGTAATCGTTATTTGTTCTTCATTGTCATCTATCACCACTCATCGTCTCGAATAGCCTTAGTGCATTAATATGAGACGTTATGCAAACATAAATTATCAAAATTCAAAATCCATTACCATATCACTCCACTAACATCGATAGTCTGGAGTGTGTTCAGAAAGATTTATTAAACGTCAGTGTTACAATCTAAAACTGAATTCCATAGGAGTGATTACCATGCTCTGGTAAACAAACATTTCAAAATGCTTGCTAGTAGACGAACCATTGCAGATGTTATACTTCAACTTGTACAAGGTTATGAATTATCTCTGTGATCATCTCTGATCTCTAGGTAAACTGAACTTTCATGTTTCTCAGCGGGGCAACAAGAAGCACCGACATATTTCATACACATCAAATCCAAGTATCGACATCTGCAATGCATGTTTAAGAAAAATTGCAAACTACTCAAAACAAATTAATTAATCTGAACTGTACCTAATTTAGAGAGAAAAAAATTCCTTAATAGCAACATTCAAAACTAATCTAAACTAGGAAGCTTCGCAAACGCGTTTTCAGGCGCATTGTTGGATGAGCGTATTTTTTTTATAACGAAAAAAGCGTAAAATTGCGATTTCATAAGAAATAATTTTCGGTTAGGCTATGCTCAAATTTCACACGATATATTAATTCATAAAATTAAGGTTCTGTGAAAATATCATAACAGTCGAATAAAGCATGTCGGTGTTATAAGTCGAAGAAATTTCAAAAATAAAAAAAATGTAAAATTGCGATTATCATGAGAAATAATTTTTTGATTCGGCTCAAATTTCACACGAATATATCAATTCATAAAATTAAGTTTCTGTGAAAAAATCATTACAATCGGATAAAGCATGTAGGTGTTAAAAGTCGAAGAATTTTTTTTTAAATCGAAAAAATTGTAAAATTGCGATTTTTATGAGACATAATTTTTCGATTACGCTAAAAACGGGCAGTTCTAAGTTCAGAGATTTCGAAGGCCTCCAGAAAATTTCATCGCAATTGGAGTATCGGTTTAACCAGAATTGTGTTAATAATCACAAAATACAAAAAAAAAAACATTCCGGATTATTAATTTAACGTAATAGTTTATCCAAGTTCTTTTTTCTAATTAATTTAAACGTAAACACGCTAATTCTATTTTGCCAAGCTTTTCGAGGATGCTGTTATGGGACACTGTACGTTTATGAATTAAGAATGCGCAAATGTGGAAGGGTAGATGAGCTTGGCCCTTTTTTTAGATCTCATTCCTTTTGAGTGTGTAAGGTTGGCTGTATTTCTACAAGTTTTGTTATGTGTGTGATCTCATTACTTTTTCAAGTTCCATTACAAAATTATTTGTTGAAATATAATATTTTTATCAAAGTTGATTAATTTTTATGGTATTAGCAATAACAATAAAATGTAAAATATCTAGCCCGGATTCATTACATCCTGGGTATAGGTGGTATAACCATGGTATAACGACGGTATAAGGACTGGTTAAGTCTAGGCATGGCAACTCACATCCAATTAAAACTTTCCATGTAACAACAAACGCACAACTAATGTATTTTACACCTATTTCACTGCATCCACAGCCATGTAAATCATCAGATAATCAAAAGCATAGATACTACTAAAATTTTCACCATCTTTTGTTTTACATTTTCATTAAAAGTGACAGGAGATTGCGTGAGATTATTAAAAGAAAAGAAAAGGCTTATTATTGCCGTAAATTTTGGAATAGCCTAGGGACTATCATACCATTGTTTGTCTGCATTAGGCTTGTAGTAATCAAAACTAGTTATTTGTGCGGGAAGTGGTCAAAACAAGTTGTGTGGCCTAGGGTTGGCTAAGAAAGGCCTAGGGCTTGTCAAACATGTAGTGTAAGTATTTATTTATCTAGTCCTATAGCCTAATGGAACTTTAGACCTACACTGTTGTATTATAAATAATTTTCTACATCTGGGCCTAGGCCAGGGACGGTTTCTGATTTGTTTTATGAGAGTATAATGACACCTTTTCTCGTTCCACACAAAAGAAGAAAAATTTAAAATGTCCGCTAGTTGTTTACTTATCGCACTTTCCCGCCTAACTCTGCTTGTACCGTCAACAAGTGTCAAGTAACTATAGTTACTTGTTGATGTATGCCTAGTGTATAAGGCTTATTTTAAAACCTTTATTTGGAAGCCTTCCAGCAAACTTTTCAACTTTTTTTTCAAAAGAGACTATATTACTATAACCTTAATGTCCATGTAAAATATGAACATTGTAGCCCCACCCGTCTGGTCAGAATCGCGGGCCGATTGAACTGACGTCTTAGATGTTAGCAGTAGCAGTAGCTGTAGCTAACATCCTTAAAGTGACTTTGAGCATGTTTCAAGCCATTTTTTCACAAGAAGGAATAATCGTACCCCAATAAAATTTGGCATGTGTTGTCAGGTACCTAAATCCCCTCGATTGTGATAGTTTTCAAGTTCACATCACGTTACATGACGGCTGGGTAACACCTCGAAATCACCCCAACTCTGCTTGGTGTATAAGGTGCTTGAGTGTGTAGCGCACCGCGGCTTGGCTGCGGCGCCCTAACGGGCACTAGATAATATGTAAAATTTTGTGGATTGTGTTTTGTGGTATTTTAGTTTTAATTTTAAGCTTATGCTATGTAATGTTTATGATTTACCATGTAAATAAAAATTTAAAAATAAAATGAGAGTAGGAGGTAGGTGAGATATTCAAACGATTTGTCACAACAAACACATCAATAAGGTTCTAAACAAATTGATTGAACTGAAAGACAAACAAATTGGTGGGTTATCAATCACATCATTGAAAACTAAGCATTCCAAGTTTGTTGCCACAAAAACTACCAAACAGTTCAAATTTATGACATTTTTGCTTATACATAATATGTACCGTAGGCTTCATCAATAAACTAAAACATTGTAAATTTACAACACACATTTGTTTTTGTTGTATAATATCAAACGTACCCAAACAAGATTCAAGAGTTATTTTCGGATTCGGGTAACCTGAGTCAAGTACCCGGTACTCAATGTCATCCCTACTTCCTACCTGTCATTAGGTTTGTTTTTTGTCTGGCACTTTTCTGTGGTACCGGTGTAGGGTGTAGAGTGGAAAATTTCAATAGTGTAGGGAATTATGGTTACACTACGGGAAGACAAAAAATGCTCTGGTGTAGCCCTAATATCATTTGATCAGTTAAATAATTTTGTATAATTTTGAATTCTAGGCCTATTTACGTTTGTATGAAATAAGTAATGATCTAATATAAAACATATTCATTCCTGGTGTAAAGCCTACAAGAAATGTTGACATTAAAACACAGTTTAATTTAAGTTGTCGCCATCTTTTCACTGCACTACACCGTACACCCACCACTGGAGCGGGTGTAACACCGCGGTATTAGTGTAAGTTTACACTAGACAAAATATTGCCGCAGTATATGTTGCACGGAGACAAAATAACGTGTTGGTGATATACACCCTGCACCAGCAATAGCAGTGCAAGACAAAAATTGGAACCTTTTAATTCACCACAATTAAATTAAATTAAAAATTAGCAAACCTTAGACCTATTTTTAGTTTAAAGAGTTCTTTGTGTCATTGGTGCCTAGCAAGTTCACAAGAGATCAGAATGTTTGGGAACTGTTGTTTTGTGTGATAGTGATTTGCTTGCTAATAAAATTGTTGTCTTCAAAACTAGATGCAAAATCTGGGCAAAGTTTGTTGGAATATTCTGCTTCAAGTGTAATGGAAGTAAAAGAAACATTTCATAGCACTGCCCATTCTTGTACTTCCGAGCAACAAACTACAATTAATGAGGATCCCATAGAAGAGGGTAGGCCTATACTGAATATGACAAATCTTACAATTTATAACATCAACAAAGCCTGTTTGGAACAACTCAAAGCCCTCTGGCGGAAAATGTTATTGCATCTAGATGGCATTGTGTCCTTCTGCGTCCTAGCGATTTGCGAACAGAACAGCCCTGAGGAACGTCTGCTACGGCAGCTTAAAGCAACCGAATTCACTGCTTTATTTGCCAGGAATTATGTGTATTCACTGCGGAGAAAGGTTTGTGTACTTCCGTTACCTAGGAACAGTGGAACCTTATTTTATATTTTACAAAATCTGTAGGCCTACAACAGTATTTTTAAATTGTTTTGGTCCTACTAGACAATGGGGTCATGTGACATTTGGAAGCACAATAATTGATATTAATATGCAGACTTTTTGTATTCATGAGTCATGACATGATAAACAGAGTGATTTCTTTTTGTTAGCATAAAGTGCACTGTGCATAGTGTGTTCTTTAAGAAAGTACTATACTTTATTGGCCCTTGACCCTTACTAATAAAAGTTTTCAAGTTTTGATATTTTAAAGCTGGGTTATACCCCCCTGTGACAAGAAAACCAGGTTAACTGTTGGCTACCATACATTAGTATTGCACTGCATTTTGCTCCCCAAATCATTAGTTTTTACTTATGACACGTTCATATTTACAATATTAGACCATGTAGGCCTATCTCTTTGGAAATATAATCAAAATTGAAGACTTTAAACTGTTAAAATTATAAAGATGTGTGTTACTCTAGTGACTCTTACCCTTGTGAGTTTGTGACTATGGATTAATATTAACCCCTTGTCCGTTCATGCCGTATATATACGTCCATGCTAAATGGCGTCCGTACTGTGCATGCCGTAAATATACGCACCGTAACACTTCCCACTTCGTGAGTCTGTGTATGCCGCATATACATGTCATTATTCTAGTGATTTTTGTTCTGTTATGTTGGTGGTAGATGATTGATATTTCGAGGCTACGCTAAGGGGAATACGAGCCTGTTGCTTCATCTGTGCATAGTGGCATTGCGTAAGGGTTGTTTTTATATCCAGAACATGTTGGTTATTTTAGATTCAGATATAGTTTGGAAAGGGACCTGAATGATTTAATTAATTAATTAATTACAGAGATGATACAAAAAAATGATTAAGATACTTGCAAAAATGGCAAAGTAATGATAGTTTCAACTCAAGTATAAATAAGGGTATTTTACCTAAAAATTAATACACAAGGGAAGAACAACTTCTGAAAATAAATTCCACAGTTAAGGGGTTAATACTGATGTTGGCCGAAGTAGTGTAAAACTCAGTTAATTTGACAAACCAAGTTTAAAAATCAAATATTATTTAATGTATCAATGTACTCACTACTTTCATAAAACTAATTAATAATTTATGTATAGGGCTATATAGGCTGTTTTGTCATGGGTACCTAGCCCAAATAGCTATAGAGAGGGTAGGGTACTTCAATAGGCCTATATTTTAATAGATGTATGATACAGTTGGGCACGTTCACACATTGCAGGATTGCGGAGAAAAGTGGAGATCTGAAATCTGGATAGATGAAAGCATAACATAACAAACACTTCTAGACTGAAGCCCTGTCAAATTACAAAAATTTAAAGTTTTCACATTTTTGTACATTTTCAAAGATAGGCCTACATTAATAAATAGGGCTTTGAATGGTATTGCACGTCTATAAAATAATATGAAAGTATTATTTCTATTATTTTAGTCGATTTAACAATGAACTCTTTTACCTATGCGTAGTGCATCATAATTTGCAGCTGCGCAGATGACTTTTATAACTCTGCAAACAGTGTCCAGCTGCCCACTAAATTAGTCTCTGCTTACTGCTATTGCTCTACTATATTCCTCCTTCATACCAAAAATCGTAATTGTGCAATTTTCATGAGTAAAATACTTTTGATTGAATGAATTTAGCCTACTTAATTCATAGCACATACAAGTTCAAATGTTTTGAAGGTCCTCTGAAAATTTCACTAATATCGGAATAGCCATTTGTCCGATACAAACCTACAAAAAATTATGCATAGGCCTAAATAGAAAGAAAAAATAAGTACCGGTACCCTAGTTCAATATTCTTGAGATTTTTTTAATAAACCCCAATTCTTAATATACATTATCTTAATAGGGAATATGCTATTGATTGTAGTATAGGGAGTAGATAGTCCATCATTTATTAATAGCAACAAAACCAAACAAAAACCACACACACACACGATCGGTTTCTGGTCTGTGACTTTGCTCCAGAACGGCTAAACATGCACTGAAAATTTAAACAGACATCCGGTACAAGTATTTAGCGTGCTTTTAACATTTTGAGCAAAATCCGTTGCGATTTAAACCTACAAGACATAATATATTGAAAATATAGGCTGAAATGTGTAGGATGTAATTTAGTGACAATGGTTTTGTTCTTGAAAAAACATTGTTATGAAATAACTTTTAGAATGTCAGGCGGTGACCAAGGTGTGCCGAATCTTGTACACTGAAGGTTCACCAACATTCCGCTGGGAGATTTAGTAAACCTATGTTTTCCATAGTAGTACTGTAGTAGTAATTTAAAACATGTTCTGTAATTTTTTAATACAATCCAAAAATTTAAAAAAAAAAAACTATCCCGACCGTTGTTTGAAACCGAGTCTCCCATACTACGGGTAAAAAGGCGCCTTAGCCAACTATAGACTATAGACAATGACTTTGGCATTTTCCTGTCTTTCTTTGAACTGTGAAATCAATGTTTTCAGATGCAAGAGTTACATGAATTAGTGGATGCTGCTAGAGTTGTTCACCAGAATGCCAGAAGTGCCAATAAAACTAATGCCTCGCTTATTGCTGCCCACCAAGCTGCTAATAATGCTCTTGCCATATACTTGAAACGAATGCCATGCCCAGTGGGTGAAGGCGTCCCAGACAAACTAAGTGAACTGCTGCAGCTTATCATTGAAATGTGTGCTATGTGCACATTATTTGCAATTGAACGGGATGAACTTAAAAAAGGTCCATGTGTAAGTTTTCATCAATCATTTAAGAAACATTATATTGTAGGCCTAAGCTTAATAATAAAATAAATAAGAATGTAATATAATAACTTTCTCTACCAAAGAGTGTCTACATACTTTAACTAAGGTGACCATATTTTGAAAGTTACAAACCGGGACAACTTAAGTGTAAGAATATGTGCTTTGTACTCCCAGACCATTTCGGGGTCTGGGGCAGAGCCCCAGCCGCTGGGGTCAAATTTTATTTCCAGATATATTTGGTAAAATGCCCAGAAAACAGCTTTCTGACATGAAAATATGAATTAAAAATGATTTTAATGTGTTCATTTTTTTAGTCATAAAATCTTTATCTAGTGGTTTAAAAATGATAGTACAAAATAAAATACTAGCACTCGGCAGAAAATAATGCGTGTAATGTATTAATGAGGGTATCATACTAATGAAGTTCTAATCAATAATAATACATAATAAAGATCATTGAAAATGCATTGAATTTATATAATATGCATGTCAACGAAATAATAAGTGTAGTGTAGGTTTAACCAAAACTTTAGTTCAGTTGCATGATTATTACTTTGATTTGTCCATTATCTATAAACAAAATCAATGCAAATAATGACTGAGAAAATTCGGCGTGTGCAAGTCCTGATGTTTTTATTCGAGTCGAGTCAGAGTCTTAAAAATAACTCTAGTATGGAGTCCGAGTACTTAAATCTTTTTTTTTAATTTTACTATTTCTCTTTAAATATATATTTTGTTTACAATTATTATGTTCAATATTAATTTTATTTATTGATACGTCAATATGTTTGCTCCAAAAGTGAAAGAGTAACATCTATTGATTTAAAATGTAATCTCTCTCTAGATCAATTTAATGATCACGCACAATGTTGTTAGAGCTAGGCTATGACATAATTCAGTAGTAAGTGGTATTAGCCTACATGAAAATGTTGATACAAATATAGTGACATATTTTTATTATTTGTTTCAAAAAAAGTTCAGAACTTCCAAAAACGAACACAAATCTATAAAAGACCAAAAGACTGAGGTTAGTATTATGGATAATCAGGGTTGGTAAGGTAACGCCAAGAATAGATAACGATATTTACGTTTTCACATTCGAGCGCGACCCGGCACCTCCACCAAAATCATTGAATAATACTAGCATACCCCTAGAGAAAATGAATTATCTTCTTGGAAGTGGAATAACTATTTCAATGTTATTACTGTTATCATTTATTAGAGGAGTGTATTTTTTCACGTAAAACATTATCCTTCCACATGGTACACTTGACTGAATACCGGGACATTTCCCCACCAAAATTGCAAACCGGTACAAATACGACATTTTAACGAATCTCTCGGGACACCGGTACAAGTGTTCTGAAAACGGTACTGTACCGGTCAAACCGGTACGTCTGGTCACCTTAACTTTAACACTAAGGTAAACTACTGCCCCCCTTATATTTATATGGGTGGATGTTTTCAGGTCACCCTTTTTTAATCCAGGGCCTAGGTCCTATGAGTATTAGGCACTATACTATTTTTCGACCAGTGCATATTGTATGAACAAGGAACTTGACTACATATTGATGAACGCTCTACTAGTACATAATAGGAAAATCTCCGTAATTTTGCAAATTTTTAAAAATTCTTCATAGGCTAGTATAAAATAACGTTCACAAGTTTTTTGACTAATTATATCTTAGTTTTTAAGGGTTTTACACCAATCAAAGTTTTGCACGTTTGAATGCACGCCCAAAACGACTGGCTGCCGCCTGCCTGCCCGCATATGTCAAAATATCCTGTAATCTCCCGGGAGGGCAGACAACAGTCTACTAGCAGCCCATAAAAACATCATTTTGTCAAATGCCGCCGGTGATTGTTCCACTTGATTTGCGTATTTGTAATATAACAATTTTTTCAGGTTCTTTTTATGTATTATTCTATTTCTATGCTTGACATTAAAAAATAAAATATTAATGGTGTGGAATCGTAGAAACTGTACTCCTACGTTATACTACCGCGGAATTGAATATAACTCACAAAGCTCTGTATTGACCTCCCTTGACCCAGCACTTCTAAAGTTCAATCAAAAGTCGAACTGGAACCCAGGGGCTCTTCCACCGGAACACCCCATTGAACAGTGCATCTCGTATGTAACCAGTGCCGTAGCTTCCCCTGACCTCGTCCAAGCCAAGCCGCGGTGCGCTACACACTCAAGCACCTTATACACCAAGCAGAGTTGGGGTGATTTCGAGTGTTACCCAGCCGTCATGTAACGTGATGTGAACTTGAAAACTATCACAATCGAGGGGATTTAGGTACCTGACAACACATGCCAAATTTTATTGGGGTACGATTATTCCTTCTTGGTGAAAAAATGGCTTCAAACATGCTCAAAATCACTTTAAGGATGTTAGCTACTGCTAACATCTAATTCGTCAGTTTCAATCGGCCCGCGATTCTGACCAGACGGGTGGGGCTACAATGTTCATATTTTACATGGACATTAAGGTTATAGTAATATAGTCTCTTTTGAAAAAAAAAGTTAAAAATTTTGCTGGAAGGCTTCCAAATAAAGGTTTTAAATAAGCCTTAAACACTAGGCATACAATCAACAAGTAACCATAGTTACTTGACACTTGTTGACGGTACAAGCAGAGTTAGGCGGGAAAGTGCGATACGTAAACAAATGGAGGACATTTTAAATTTTGCTTCTATGTGTGAAACGAGAAAAGTTGTCATATACTCTCATAAAACAAATCAGAAACCGTCCCTGGCCTAGGCCCAGATGCAGAAAATTATTTATAATACAACAGTGTAGGTCTAAAGTTCAATTAGGCTATAGGACTAGATAAAATTAATACTTACATTACATGTTTGACAAGCCTAGCCAACCCTAGGCCAGCACAACCTTGTTCTGACACACTTCCCGCACAAATAACTAGTTTTGATTACTAAAAGCCTAATGCAGATAAACAATAGTATGATTGTCCACCTAGGCTATACAAAAATGTTCGGAATTAATACACATATTCTTTTCTTTTTAGCCATGTTTAGCCATGATCAAAGTCAGCTTGCTGCTACACACAATGTCGAAGCAAGGTGTCGAATATGAGCGTGCTCATCTGTTTGTTTACATAATTGCAACAATCAAATCATTTCATGCAACTCGTCTTTTGATTGGCCCGCGTTTATGAAGGCACTGCCATCTAGAATAAATATAGAACGTTTTCGAGCTCTTTGCTACGCAAATCTTTTTAAAGTGTCTGGATTTCGTGAACCTCACCCCACGTGAATAACAGCAATACTCTTTCAACTCACAACCCATGACGTTTTCCACGATACCGTTCAAGAATACCAATTCCTTCGAAAACGAAAACGACTTCGTTTTCAAATTGTGTTTTCAACTCATCTCCCACGAACTCAAGAATTGGGGTCCAGTCCTTATACCATCGTTATACCATGGTTATACCACCTATACCCAGGATGTACATGAATCCGGGTCTAGATATTTTACATCCTATTGTTATTGCTTATACCATAGAAATTAAATCAACTTTGATAAAATTATTATATTTTAACAAATAATTTTACAATGGAACTTGAAAAAGTAAAGAGATCACACACATAACAAAAACTTGTAGAAATACAGCCAAACCTTACACACTCAAAAGAAATGAGATCTAAAAAAAGGGCCAAGCTCATCTACCCTTCCACATTTGCGCATTCTTAATTCATAAACGTACAGTGTCCCATAACAGCATCCTCGAAAAGCTTGGCAAAATAAAATTTGCATGTTATTACGTTTAAATTAATTAGAAAAAAGAACTTGGTTGAACTATTACGTTTAAATTAATAATCGCAAATTCAATTTTGCCAAGCTTTTCGAGGATGCTGTTATGGGACACTGTACGTTTATGAATTAAGAATGCGCAAATGTGGAAGGGTAGATGAGCTTGGCCCTTTTTTTAGATCTCATTTCTTTTGAGTGTGTAAGGTTTGGCTGTATTTCTACAAGTTTTTGTTATGTGTGTGTTATGGATTCTTGTACTAGGTGGTGATACACCCATATGTCCTCTCAAATTAGAGTATGACTGCGTACCACCACAAATAATAAGCTCTGCTTGTTACTGTAGAAGAGTTTCTACTCAACACTGCCATCTGCAGATACACTCATTCATCGATACCATAACAAGTATTAGAAGTAAACTTATCACACAGGTTATTGTCCTATGCCTGGTTCAAAAAGAATATGTACTAATCCACTACAAATGAATGAATATTGAATACAAGTTGTAGGGAACTATCCGTATTACTTTACGTCATATTATATTGACTGTTCAATAATGAAGTAATAATAATATTAATAATAATAATAATAATAATAATAATAATAATAATAATAATAATTGGATGAGCGTAGCGAGCGAAACGAAGATTCCATTTCACTACACTGGAGAGAAAAAATCCGGAATGTTTTTTTTTATATATTTTTTTTTTGTATTTTTGGCTGTTTGTTAACACGATTCCGGCTAAACCGATACTCCAATTGCGATGAAATTTTCTGGAGACCTTCGAAATCTCTGAACTTAGAACTGCCACGTTTTTGAGCGAAATCGAAAAATTATTTCTCATGAAAATCGCAATTTTACGATTTTTTTCGATTTTTTTAAAAATTTCTTCGACTTCTAACACCTACATGCTTTATCCGATTTTAATGATTTTTTCACAAAACCATAATTTAATGAATTAAGATATTCGTGTGAAATTTGAGCGCAATCGAAAAATTATTTCTCATGAAAATCGAAATTTTACGGGTTTTTTCTTTTTTAAAACAATTCTTTGACTTATAACACCTACATGCTTTATCCGATTGTAATGATTTTTTCCCAGAACCTTAATTTTATGAATTAATATATTTGTGTGAAATTTGAGCGCAATCGAATAATTATTTCTTATGAAAATCGCAATTTTACGATTTTTTTCTTTTTTTAAATTACGATTAATTAAAAAAAAAAAAAAAAGTTTATTTTTTATTTTATTTAAATAAAGTTTTAAAAAAATCTTCAACTTAGTAATGATTTTTTCACAGAACAACCGAAAATCCACAAAACACATGGGAGCTCAATGCACCAATTACGCTCATCCAACAACGCGGCGGGACTTAAGCGTTTTCCTAGTAATAGTAATTGGATGAGCGTAGCGAAGATTCCATTTTACAACACTGGAGAAAAAAATCCGGAATGTTTTTCTTTCTTTCTTTCTTTCTTTCTTCTTTTTTTTGTATTTTTGTGTGTCTGTTAGCTTGATTCCGGCTAAACCAATACTCCAATTGCGTTGAAATTTTGTGGAGGCCTTTGAAATCTCTGAACTTAGAACTGCCACATTTTTTAGCGCAATCGAAAAATTATGTCTCATGAAAATCGCATTTTTACGATTTTTTTTATTTAAAAAAAATGTCTTCGACTTATAACACCTACATGCTTTGTCCGATTGTGATGATTTTTTCACAGAACTTTTATTTTATGAATCAATATATTCGTGTGAAATTTGAGCGTAATCAAAAAATTATTTCTCATAAAAATCGCAATTTTACGATTTTTTTTATTTTTTAATTTTCCTCAACTTATAACACCTACATGCTTTATCCGATCGTAATGATTTTTTTACAGAACCTTAATTTTATGAATTAATATATTCGTGTATAATTTGAGCGCAATCAAAAAATTATTTCTCATGATCGCAATTTTACGATTTTTTTTCGATTTTTACAATTTCTTCGACTTGTAACACCTACATGCTTTATTCGAGTGTAATGATTTTTTCACAGAACCTTAATTTTATGAACTTATATATTCGTGTGAAATTTGAGGGTAATCAAAAAATTATTTCTCGTGAAAATCGCAATTTTACGCTTTTTTCGTATTTAAAAAAATTTAAAAAATTTATAATAAATTTAAATTTTAAAAAATTTTTAATTTTTTAAAAAAAATTACGCTCATCCAACAACGTGCCTGAAAAAGCGTTTGCGAAGCTTCCTAGTAATAATAAACTTTGTACAGTTGCCAATGGGTGATGTTGGTGATATTTAAATGCATGACTTAATAATATTTGTTTTTACAGGAGGTGGAACGTAAATGCAAGTGCGCACTAATTCAAATTAAAGACCAGAGAAACCAATGTCTCACAAGAGTCAACGAGAAACACAATACATTACCAATGGATAATAAGAAAATAAGTAATCAAAAAACTAAAAAGAAGCTGTCAAAACATTATAGTCTTGCAATGTATAAGCCTACAGCAGGCCTACCATTACGAACAATACCGAAAGGATACAAGTTTAAAATTAAAAACTTAGCAAAGGTAAAGTTTGGCCCTCCACCCAAGAAACCTTCCGAATCTAAGCCGCTGAAGGCAGTGACCAATGAGCATAAGGCTTGGAAGAGACACCACACTGAAACTGTCTCACCACAAAGAAACACACAGGTATAAATTAACTTGCATTATTATTTAATTTATTTTGCATTTTTTCAGTCAACCCTCAATGGTATTGTCACATAACAATTAATTTCAAATTCCATATTCAAAGTTTTTGTGCTCTTGATGTAAATTGTACTCCAAATTCTATTGGCTATTATTTGTTGTAGGCCTACTTTTCCACAAGTAAAACATCAATATTCGTATTTAAATTTCAAAATTTGAACTACTATTCTATTCAAACATTGAAATCACTAGTATTTGAGAGCCAGCGGTTTAGCCGAGAGCTAGTGTAACAGCTTCGTTCCACTAACCCGGACTGCCGAGCAGACGTCGAGGAACCTATATGACTGTCAAGGTTACACCGTCCTTTCGGATGGGACTTTTGCCGTTGGTCCCCTTGGTACTTTTCGAAAGGAGTAGACTACATACCGGCACCAGGTTTCCCCTCTTCCCTTCTGTTCATACTTCATCCTCATCTATCACCACTCTATGTCTCGAATAGTCAAAGTGCATTAATATGAGATGTTAGGCTATATCCAATATCCAATATAATACTAGTATTTGAACACCCCTATATGTACCTTAATTTATTTTGAATTCCAAATTTTAGTTTCACATTCAATCGATGATGAAAATAATTGATTCTGGAGTATTCTCAAAGTGTGAGGCGCAAAGCTTTGGCAGGTGGGTCAGATGGGTAACCTCATCTCATATTTAATATTCAACATAATAATACGTAGTTCTAAAATAGAAAATAAAACGTTTTACCCTTTCCGGTCGTATGTTGGCTGTCACCCGACAAGGGTGTTTTACACCCTGTACTACACCCCCATGAATTTTTTTGAAAAATTGATTTTAAAAAAATTGGAATTTATTTTTGAAAATTTTTTTGATGAAAATTTTTATATATTGCCCACTTATTTAAGTGTTTTAATGTACTTTCTAAAGTCGGTGTCAAGGGAAGGTTGCGCCGAGGCAGGTAAACTTCTCCGCCGCGCTCTTCCCCCACCATGCGGCTCGGCTACTCGACAGGATGAACGACTATTGACATTCCACAGAGATGGCCCGTCAAGATAATGGTAATTGGCTACATAAGAAATTTAAAAACTCGCAATTTCGTTGTTTTGTAACTTTTATCGAATTATTTGGATTATTGAAGAAAAACTAACATACCCTCGATTTTGAATCACAAAAAAACACCAAAAATTAAGCTATGTAAACACATGTAAATTAAACGCATGTAGTTTTTAGCTTTGGTGATAAGATTATGTAATAATCTATGTCGAAATAGTGAGTGAGTGAATGAGTGAGTGAGTGAGTGACAGATGAGTGGCAGAGTTGTGTTAAATGTTTGATAACAATGACGGTGACGATGAAGTGTTATTCAATGTAATATAACGTAATAAAACACTGATGGTGAATTAAAATGCATACAACAATTTTGTAAATAATTAAGGCATTAATACCATAAACAATATAAACAATAGGTGCCTTGTCAGTAAATAAAATCGTAGACTAGCAAAGATTCATATTAACCACAGGGCCAATGTTAAACATCTGCAAATTCAACCATTATTTAAATGTGCACCATTAAATACGCCACATACAGTAGCATACTTGAAAATAAATAAAAATAAAGATAACTTATGGAAAAAACCATTCGCAAACAACTATCGATCATCTTATAATAATAATCTACAGGACTTTCAAAGATCTGTAAGCGATTCAAATTGAATAACATTTAAAAAGATATCGAACAACTATTATTAATTTATTCCATAATTGTGAATTAAAATAATAACAAAACAAAACAAAACAAAACAAAACGAGTGTATGTTAGTTTTTCTTCAATATTCCAAATAATTCGATAAATTGTTGTATGCATTTTAATTCACCATCAGTGTTTTATTACGTTATATTACATTGAATAACACTTCATCGTCACCGTCATTGTTATCAAACATTTAACACAACTCTGCCACTCACTCACTCACTCACTCACTCCCACTCACTCACTCACTCACTCACTCACTCCTCACTCACTCACTCACTCACTATTTCGACATAGATTATAACATAATCTTATCACCAAAGCTAAAAATTACATGTGTTTAATTTACATGTGTTTACATAGCTTAATTTCTGGTGTTTTTTTTGTGATTCAAAATCGAGGGTATGTTAGTTTTTCTTCAATAATCCAAATAATTCGATAAAAGTTACAAAACAACGAAATTGCGAGTTTTTAAATTTCTTATGTAGGCCTAGCCAATTACCATTATCTTGACGGCCATCTCTGTGGAATGTCAATAGTCGTTCATCCTGTCCAGTAGCCGAGCCGCATGGTGGGGGAAGAGTGCGGCGGAGAAGTTTACCTGCCTCGGCGCAACCTTCCCTTGACACCGACTTTACAGTAAACAGATCCACCGCCTTCTAAATAATAAACAAAAAATTCGACCCGAAAGGGTTAAAATATGGTTATCTTTGCTCAGGGTTCCCAGGCGTCCCATAAATCCCATATTTCCCATTTTTTGGAGCATGTGCATTTGTGGCCCCATATTTCCCATTTTTGGGGGTTGTCCCATAAAAATGACAATCATGGCCTCAAATTATTTTTAAATTAGCATTTTCTTTAATATATAACTTTTCAAACATTAGTCTTGACTTTTACACCATTTAGGCCTATCAAAGCTCCAAATTATTTGAATTTCCCGCCGAATATTTTGTGTTGTCGGAAGGAAGTACAAAAAACAATTGCCCGTGGTCAGAAACTTATGTCGGAGGGCAATAGTCGACTTACAAAGGCTACAAGAGGATCCACCATGGATAAAAATGAAGTCTGTGCTGCCCAAGGTATTTTGGCTACAGCTGAGAGATGTATTTCTGAAGATACCGTACCAAAGAGTTATCAAAGGTGCAACGTGATTTGGAACTATTTAATAAAAAATGAGACAGTGTGCCATATCTGGCATTAGACTAGTGTACTGTATGTAGTGAATTATGTTCTAAATGACTGCAATTCTACAGTACTCTTTGCATTTATTAAAATGTGTACTTAAAACAGAGGCTGTGTAGGCCGATATTTGTGTTTTCTCTGTAATAGTCTGATAAAATTGCTGAAGTTTAATAATAAACTAAATTTGAAAGGTTAATAATGTGCTTATCCTTATATTATTTATTACCATCGTATTGAAAAATACCAAATTTTGTCCCATAATTCCCATTTATATGGCTCTAAATTGTCCCATATATTTTGACAAATTGTCCCATTTTTTCTGTTACTGTGACTGGGAACCCTGTTTGCTTCAAAAATTAAGTATCCACATATCAAACCAGTTTTCCATCATATCATACAACAAAAACAGCCACACGACGTGTCCTACTGGTGCTTACCTCAACCAAAGATTTTACTTATTTGAAGGTATGGATGGCTTTCCGTATGCAAGATTGCAAGTCTGTAGGGCCTAGTTGTATAGCAGAACTAGGTATCGAGTCATCATCATCATTATCCATCGCCAATTCCTGCTTCTGGTAGGGTCAGCTTGGTTTTAGCAACCTCTTGCCTCCAAGTCTCCTGCTATGGTAACCTTCCATCTCCTCCTTGGCCTTCTTCCTTCTTCAAACCTTCTGTCATACATTTTCTTGGGCATCCGATTTTCCCCCATTCTTTTCTTATGTCCATTCCATCTCAACAGTGTCCTTCCTTAAGAGGATGGGATAGTCGCAAAATTAAAACCACGCAAAATTACAGTTTTTTCGTGATATCTCGAGAACGATGCAAAATATCTAAAAACTGATTCTAGACCGAATTGTGGTTTTGTTAGAACAATATAATGCGAGAAAAAATATTCAAATATAATAATCAGTGCGGTTTGTATTTAAGATATAAATTTAATTAATAAAATTTCTAATAAAAAACTTAATTACCATCACATTACAATATTTTTTCTTGCATTATATTGTTCTAACAAAACCACAATTCGGTCTAGAATCAGATTTTAGATATTTTGCATCGTTCTCGAGATATCACGAAAAAACTGTAATTTCGCGTGGTTTTAATTTCGCGACTATCCCATCCTCTTAACTTCTCTACACCCAGCATTTCTCTAATGTCTGCCTGCATCTGACTCTCCTCTCGATCTCCCATTGTCCAGTTTTCTGCTGCGTACCTAAGGATCGGTATGAAACAGGTTTTATGTAGTGTCATCTAACACTGAATAGGTATTTCCCTATCCCACACCAGGCGTTTCACACACTGGTAGAAGTTACTGGCCTTTTGTATTCTGATGGTATAGACTATAGAGGCTTAATTCTCAAGCTTTCATTTGCAAGAACAACAACTTACCAACAGGGCTGCTACTACAGTCTACAGGACTTGTAGTGAATGGAATGCTCTTCCTTTTGAGTTAAGGAAGATTCACTCACATGACACTTTTAAATTTATATTATTATTGCCTTAAGCACACATGTTTTAACATAACAAAATTAATTTGGGGAACTTTTCACTGATGCATATATATTATATAATTCACTCAAAGTCAAGTGTAATCTTCTTAGCCTTATTTCCAATGTTTGATAGTTTTGCTAATGAATGTTATGTTATAATGTTGTTGGTATTTTCTATCGTTTTAAATATATATATACATATTGTTACAAGGTTGGCAGTCACCAAGTGTGATTAATTGGAACTATGCCTTTTCTGCCATTCTTGTGACACAAATGAATGTGTTGTGGAACAAATAAATAATTAGCTACGTTTAAATCCAAAATCTGAAAAAGATTCATAACTAGGTACCATATTGTCCCATTTTGTTTGAGGGCTGGAATTATCATATAAAAATTGCAATTTAGTTTTGCAAATGGTTTTTATGTTAACTAATTAATAGGTAACAGTACTGAATAAAATAATTTTTCATAGGAAGCCTGCCCAGGGTGCAATTCAAGCCCCTATGTCTAACTAGGTATGTTGCGGATAAGACAATTGTGAAGGGATGTCCGAGGGCTGTTAAAGAAGACTCGATCCCTTGCATTCACATTAATGACTGAGGAAAACCTCGGAAAAAACCTTCAGTTAGGATTGCCGGTCTCGACAGGATTTGAAACCGGCTCCTCCCGAATTAGAGTCATGCGCTTAACGCTTGAGCCAACACTGTTGGTAGTACTGAATGAAAATAGTTTTCAAACTTCTTTGAAGATAGGCTACCGCAGTGTTCAACTGAACCCCACACTTCAACTTAAAGCATAAAAATGTTTTCAAAATAATATGAAAGTCAATGTCACAAGATAAAAGTAAATGTGTTTGCCGTGTTATAAAATAGCTTTTGTACAGTTTGACTGCTTAGCCTAGCTTTTGGTTTAAACCATTATACCAAATCAGTTATGGAAATGTGTGTCTGTGTTTTGAGGAGTTAAAGATCATGTCCTCAAGGTTACAGAACACTCACAATTATATGTAGTGTGAAATTCTACGCTGTGACCAAGTAAAACTCAGGTGGAGTGGCTGATGAACGTTTTTCACTACTTATCACATTAGCTACTGTAGGCTGTCCTATCTGCATATTATGAACTAATATAGCTGATAGGTTCCACATTATTAATCTTGCCATGCTAGATCTTAACTATAGTTACTATTTAACTTTTCCCATGTATTTTACAGCCCAAACAAACTCCCATCAGACCTAGTCATGACGACAACATAGAACTGACTGGGAAGTTTGATGACAGTGACAACATCCATACCATGGTGGAACTGTTTAGTCAGAAAGAAATGTCGAATCATCTTGAAGCAAACCAACTTCCAATTTGTAACAATAGGATTAAAGCAAAAGAAGGAGTCATTAATCAGGTAAGTTAGTAACAATTTTGTGACTAATTAGAGCCAAAAGCAGGGGCTAGATAAGAAATCTTGTGACGTGGCCTAGAACTAAGGAGAAAGGTAAAAATGTCTTGTTGTAGTTGTAGGCCTCTGACATTGACTTAAGACTTGGGATCGGTCTTTATGTGCCCAGCCAGAGTTGATTTCATTTTGTTAAGTTTTGATGGAGAGACTTTAAGTGTAGCACTCTGCTAATTTTTTATTTGTAAAGATGTGCCATAATTTTTCTGCTAAAGCCTAAGGAACTTTAAACATTTAAGAGGGAATAGGACACATTTGGCAGTTGGCACATGGCTGTTCGCTTGTCCAGTAAGAATCCAACGTATCTGAAACTTAACATGTTGTCAATAAAGCATATGTACATGGACAGCCCTACAGTCGTAGATTTTCAATATTTTATTTATTTACGGATGACTCTGAGAGACTCATTACTAATGCAGATGAGATAAAGGAAAAATGGAAAGAGTACTTCAACCAATTGTTTAATGCTGGAGCAGAAGACGTAGAGGACAGGGATGAAGAATTGGAAGTTAGGAGGGAAGATGTGGAAGTGAATGGTCCAACCTGGCAAGAAGTGGAGATGGCACTGAAAAGAATGAAGAATGGAAAAGCAGCAGGAGTTGATGAACTGGTGGCAGAGATGATAAAGGCAGGCGGACCAGTTACCATGCAGTGACTGTATAGAGTTATTCGAGTTGTGTGGAAAGAAAAAAAGTTACCGGATGACTGGAGAAAAAGAGTTATAGTGCCGATATATAAGAAAGGTGATCGAAAAAAATGTAGTTATTACAGGGGGATCACTTTACTATGCCACACAGCAAAGATTTATGAAAGGATTGTTGACAGAAGAATAAGAGGAGAGGTTGATCATATGTTGAATGAGGAACAATACGGATTTAGATGGGGAAGATCCACAATAGATCCTATATTCGTACTTAGACAGGCCATGGAAAAGAGTTGGGAGCTTGGAAGAAGAATGAGTATGGTCTTCTTAGACATAGTAAAAGCGTATGATAGTGTACCAAGGAAAGTGGTATGGGAGTCTGGAAAGAAAAGGAGTGGGTAATGGACTGATAGACAGTGTAAAAAGTATGTATGAAGTTTGTGAAAGCTGTGTGAAAACACAATTTGGATTGTCAGGGTGGTTCCAAATAACAACAGGGCTATGGCAGGGAAGTGTGTTGTCACCTCTGTTATTCATAATCGTGATGGATGACATCCACAACAAGGTAAAGATGGAGGCAATGGAAGATGTAGAGGTTATTTTGTTTGCCGATGACTTGGTGGCATGGTCCGAGCATGAGGAGGTACTCCAAAGATATATAGACTTGTGGAATAGAAACATAGAATTAGCAGGTATGAAAATAAGCATTATAAAGAGTGAGGTTGTAACTATGCCAGGAGAAGGGGACACAGGGAATTATCAAGCACAGATAAACATTGGAGGAGAAACCCTGAAAGTGGTGGATAGTTTTAGTTATCTAGAAAGTGAAGTAATGGAAAGTGGAAAGATTAAAAAGGAGATTAACATCAGAATAAAAAAGGCCAGTTTCTTTTACCAGTGTGTGAAAGGCCTAGTGTGGGATAGGGAAATACCCATTCAGTGTAAGATGACACTATATAAAACTTATTTCATACCGATCCTTACATATATGCAGCAGAAACCTGGACAATGGGAGATCGAGAGGAGGGTCATATACAGGCGGCAGAGATGAGATTCCTGAGAAGCACAGTGGGCAAGACGAGAAGAGATAGAATAAGAAACACGGACATTAGAGAAATGCTAGGTGTAGAAAAGTCAAGTGACGGAATAGGAAGGACAAGGTTGAGATGGTATGGACATATGAAACAAATGGGGGAAAATAGGATACCCAAGAAAATGTATGAAAGAAGGATTGAATAAGGAAGAAGAAGACAGGGTAGATCAAGAAAGAGATGGAAGGACATCATAGCAGGAGACTTGGAGGCAAGAGGAGAAAGCTGGGAAGATGTGGAAGAGATACGATTGAGGGAGGATAGAAAGAAGTGGAAAAATGTTGTTGCTAAACCCAAGCTGACCCTGCCAGAAGCAGGAATGGATAATGGATAATGATGAATGATGATGATTTTTATCAGCCAGGATCAATGCTCGAATGTGGTAAATTTTTGGGTAGAAGTGGTAGAGCCCTATGTTTGACAACTATTGTAAACAACTGTGGTGTCAGTTGGCCGAGTAATCAGGAATTTGCTGTAAACGCATGTCTTATATCCTCTTAAGGTGGGAAATCCAGCCATGTAGTACCAAATTTCTTCACTCGAGCGCTGCGGACTGTGACATTTACGTGAGGCTGCGATCTAGGTTCTAAAGAAGAAACTAAATAGACTTCTGTGAAAGATAGCGTTGTTTTGTGCATGCGCTCTCCATTCATTTGTCGGCGGGTGATTCGAATACCATGATTCTATTGGTTGTCTTGAAGAATCAGTCTGAAGTCCCCCCCCCCTAACCACTCTGTCAACTGGAGCACACAATCAACTTGGTCGCCCGACCAACCTTTCTATAATCCTCAGGTATGATACCTCAGGTGCTCCCATTGTGCAAAAGATAAATACCATCTCGAAACTAAAAGCGGGGTTGATAAGTTTTTTCTCAATTTTAACAAATTCATTGTCTTATTTAAATTTTTCTAAGCATTTTCATTTTTTTTGCGAAGTGTTTACGTTAATTTTAATGGAAATATTCGAATTAAATCATATCAAATAGTTATGTTATTTGTTCTTCAATCCCTCTTAAAATTGAGGTACAAGTTCGATTCAAAAACATTTTGGCCTAGTTATGACTTGATAAATAACATCCACTATATATAATCCCCAAATGTTGAAAATTACGCGATTTAACTATCACTTATAAGAGTTTTTTTTTTTAAGTAAAAGGCAGTCTAATCTGCCCTACACACGTTATTAACAATGTACAAAACATACCAACAATTAAACAGTTTTAAATTGGTGTCTGCATAGCTAAATAAAATAAAATGAATTATGTTAAATTGTACGTTTTATGACTCACTGATTTAGCCTACCAATGATGATTTTTGCAATGTATTTTGTATCTTTTGAGTATTTTCAAATACAAATTTGTCATACTATTTGTATCTTGTATTTGGAAACACTGAGTATTGAAGTACTATTTTGTATTTGTATTTCAAGTACAATTCTTTTCGTATTTTGCCCATCTCTGGGTATTGCAGTTAGACCTAGATATTCAAGTATTTGCATATTTTTCGCTGTGAATAACCAGTCAGTAAGTCAGTTCGTGTTTGCAGTTCAAGTTGAACACGTCTTGGCATAAAAAATTTCTTTTGACAGTTCTATTTGAGTCCACCTAAAGGTTTCATTATTTGGATGAGCGTAGCGAGCGAAGCGAAGATTCCATTTCACTACACTGGAGAAAAAAATCCAGAATGTTTTTTTTTTTTTTTTGTGTGTGTCTGTGAACACGATTCTGGCTAAACCAACACTCCGATTGCGATTAAATTTTATGGAGGTCTATGAAATCTCTGAACGAAGAACTGCACGGGGGGGAAAATCGATCAAAAAATTATTTCTCATGAAAATCGCAATTTTACGATTTTTTATTATTTTTAAAAAAATTCTTTGACTTATAACATCTACATGATTTATCCGATTGTAATGATTTTTTCACAGAACCTTAATTTTATGAATTCATATATTCGTGTGAAATTTGAGCGCAATCAAAAAATTATTTCTTATGAAAATCGCAATTTTACGATTTTTAAAATTTTTAACATTTCTTCGACGAATAAAACCTTCATGCTTTATCCGATTGTAATGATTTTTTCACAAAACTTTAATTTTATGAATAAATATATTCGTGTAAAATTTGAGCGTAATCGAAAAATTATCTATTAAAAAAATCTCAATTTTACGCTTTTTTCGTTTTAAAAAAATTACGCTCATCCAGTGTTTTCCTAGTATATTATATATGTCATGTTATGGTAATTTCGTGCTTCTATATAGGCTTGCGCGTCAATTACAATTTTTGTTTATGCCTAATGGTTGGAATTGTGCCGTATAGTTTCTAGACTAAATATACAGTAGCCGTTAAAACAGAAATAAACCAACAACAAACAGCTAAAGTGAATAGATTGGCGAGTTTAGAGGGTAGATCGGGAAAATCGAATTAATGTTTTTTTAAATCGCTTTTGCAAATTAAATAAACAAACTATTAAGTCTCAACCTAAATCAAATAAATTAAAGATGTTCTGCACTGGTCACAATCGTATGAACTTGTCAATATTAAATAAAACGTTACACAGAAGTGGATAAGTCGTCCGCGGTCCGACTTATACTGAATAGCACAGTATCAGGTAGCAGTACCAAGGACCGTAGCCGTACACTGACGTCACAACTATTTCACGCGGTGTTGAAAGAAAGCTCCGTTATAGCCGCACTACCTTCAGATGGAATTTTTTACGCATACCTTCTTTCCATAAACACTCTGAATATACTTGCTTGAAACTTAAACAATGCCTTCAAGAAGTTAGAGGATGTCAATCCAATTATATAGGCTTTATATTCTCGAGACATTTCGAGATTGAGATCCTACTTAGGCATTTCCTGACCCATTTCCAGCTTCAAGAGATCATTATGGTATGTTAGAATTAATGTTTACGTCATTATCATAAAGTAGTCTAGAGTCCTAATAGCCTATAAGCCATGTGTTCAGTCAGTGCTAAACCAAGCAATACAATCTACTGTTTCAATAGGCCCATCAGTCCATGATCAGACCTTGCCCCAGCCTGTGCCTTGGGCCTGCGCGTAAGCCTAGTGCATTCCCTACACCTTATATTAGGTCTACTTCCTATTGTAAAAATAAATTAATATATTTTCATTACTATTAATTATATTGCTTACCTTGTACTTTGATCAATCAACAAGAATGACAGTTTTACGAAAATGGCCGCTTGTAATTGTAAACCGGAAATACATTATCGTGATCACAGCCTACCACATCCTTTGGAAGAAAGATTTAAGTTCATGGTAATACCAAGATTTAATTAACTATTAGCCCATCGCTTAGAAAATAAAAAAGTAATATCTTCTCAATTATTTACTATATTTGGCTATCTGCTAATTTGTTATTCTATTTACATATAGGGAATAGTCCAGAGAATGGCAACTTGATCGTAGATTTTCATAGTTTATCTACTGGCTACTGCATTTGCTGCATACTGGTTGTTGATCCCTTATTTGAAATCTTACTTCAGTTATGGGCATTCCACAAATCTGAAATGAGAAATATGTACACTGTAAAGAACTGAGCAGAAGTTGGTAAGCATAATAAAATACTCCGAATCGGCATATTATAGCTTCATAACCAATTTGGCAATTACTGGTAGGTCTAGATCAAGGGTCGGTAACCTTTTTGTTCTTGGGAGCCAATTTTATAGAAAATTTGATATTTCAGGTCAGGTCAGTTCAGAAAAATGCTTATTCTCAAGAAAAAAAAGAGATACATGATAGTCCTACATATTTTAGTTTACAAAATTAAAGTTACATGATTAATAGATTTTTACACAAAAGAAGAGCATCATTGAGAGTTTTGGTTTATTTGGATTAAGGACGCGTCAACCGTTAGGTCATAATGCACCACTCTAGCCTAAGGGGGGGAGGGGCCCATGCTGGTCAGAACCAGCCACGGGTAAGGGGGTGAAGGGGGGTTTCTCACGTCGCGGTCGTCATTGTCTTTGTCATCGTTCGTTGTGTCATTGTCATAGTCGCCGGGGGGTCGTCAAGGGAAGGGGACAAGGTCCCCGACGACGATTGCCAGAGCTCGCCTCTAGTTTTGGGGAGTAAGATACTCCGCTCTTTCTAGCTGATGTTTGCGAGGTGGACTTTTTCTCTTGAATCGCCTTTTACGATTAGCAGAGCCATGCTCTGGGCCAATTTTACCCCGGGCCCAGACGAGAGAGCATTGAGAGAAGCCCAAATAAGCACACTGCTCGTGTGTAGGCAGTTACAAGACATATTAAATGCATCAATAATCACAATATGTTGGCAAAGTTATAGTTTAAATTAATAGTAATATAATATATTTGGAAGAAAAAAATGCAAGGAAGCAATTTATATGGTAAAATTCTTAACATATATATTTTTTTACAACGCTTATATTAGCTTCATGTGTTTGTCTGTCTGTCTGTCTGGACGGAATCTTATAATCGATATTTCACCCACTTCTCAATGTCAATCGAGCTGAAATTTTTCAGGCATACGTATTCTTGATGACAATAGATGAATGAATTAACAGATTCACTAATTAATCAATTAATTCATCATAATTAATAATCAAAGTTTTAGGCCTAGGCCCCTATATGGGAATCAATATTTCACCCACTTCCCAATGTCCGATCGAGCTGAAATTTTTCACACAGACGTATATTCTTGATGACAATAGATGAATCAATTAACAGGTTCACTAATAATTAATCAATTAATTCATCATAATTAATAAATCAAAGTTTTATATGGGAATAGATAATTCACCCGCTTCCCAATGTCCGTTCGAGCTGAAATTTTTCACACAGACGTATATTCTTGGTAACAATACATGAATCAATTTATCACATTCACTAGTTAATCAAATGATTCATTGTAATTAATTCATCAAACAAAGCTTCATATGGGAAATTAGTCACAGCTAGTGAAGATGAGCCAACCAGATGCAGAAATTCGGACACGTCCAGTGAGCACATATTTGATTACAACATTCGTTAAGACTAAAAAGTATAAAATAATATTACATGAAAAATAAATTTTTTAAAACAACGCTTATAATTATTTAAATGTACCGTACTAAAAAGTAAAAAATAAATTTTTGTCCAACAAATTTTTGCCTTACTCGGAAAATTAAAGCGTTGGGCGCTTTCCCTCCATGAACAACAAAATTCTGTAATCTATGTCAATACCGTAAGCGCCCAACGCTTTTATTTTCCGGGTAAGGCAACAATTTGTTGGCCAAAAATTAATTTTTTACTTTCTAGTACATTTAAATATGTGTTGTTTAAAAAAAAAAAAAAAGTTAATTTTACCTTGATCCGGGTACCTAATGCTTGAGACTTAAAACTAAACTTAACTAAAGAAATAGACAAAAAAAATTAAATCTAGACTAAATACAAATAATAATAATAATAATAATAATAATAATAATAATAATAATAATAATAATAATAATAATAATAATAATAATAATAATAATAATAATAATAATAATAATAATAATTAAGCGAGCGAAGCGAGCGTTTCCATTTGACTCTGCCGGAAAAATTAGTCACTGTTTTTTTTTTTTTTTTTTTTTTTTTTTTTTGTCTCGCCATAACGTTCGAACGGAGGCTCGGATCGAGTTGAAATTTTGATTATCCGCAAGCTTTGTTCTCGATTGAATGCCATTAGTTTTGTGGCAAAATCGTTCAAAAAGTTAAAAAGTTACATTAAAGTTTATCGAAAGTTTTTTTTTCAAACTTAACGGCGACAAAATCTGAGATAGCCAAATCATTTAGAATGTCCGTCTCATCACGAATATGATGATGATAAGTAGTGTAGATGGAAATTACATTATAACAGAAGTAACGTTGCCATGGCAACGAAAAGACGCGCGAAGTTTCTAATGCACTGCCACCTAGAAGTAATCAAAATACTTTCGAGGAAGCAGTCTATTATTTGTCAACAAAAAGTTTAAATAGTTTTCCCAAGGAGTCAAGGTCCTCTAGATGGCGGTGGATTTTATCCACAAAGTAACAGGTTTACACACGGGTTTACCCAAAAAAAAAATTTACCTTGCAATAATAAATAATTTTGGAAACCTGATGGCCCTGTGGCAGCGACGTCGCAAATTTTAAAATTTAAAAAAATGTGCAATGTGGATCTAGCTATAGCACGTGCTCGCTTATCAACGCGTCCAACTGAGCGTTTCCTAGTAATAATAAATACATAATAGATAGACTAGAATTGATTAGGCATTTTGATTGTTTGTTTAATCCTTTTTCAAAGAGCCATTTCTTCACATTATTTTTTAAAGTATATAAAGAAGAAGCAAATCATTTTTCAGGTAAGGTATTATGGATTAACGGTCCTAGAAAAGAAATATGTCTTTGACCCAGACGCCTGTTTTTCCTAGGTAGGAATATTCCATGTCGGGTTGAAAGACTAATATTAAAGCGTAAACCGGATATACATTCAGCTGTTTAAAGTCCTTGAAATTTTTATGAATATAGAGAAGAATATTTATATATATAATTAACTAATGTCAAGAACCTTTCCTTGATCAAAGGTAATAATGAAAGAGAAATCCATAGTTTTTTCATTATTGTTTTAAGGGCTAGCTTTTGATTTATTTTTGTTTAATTGGATTTAACCGTTAGGTCATAATGCACCACTCTAACCTGGGGGGGGAGGAGGGGCCCATGCTGGTCAGAACCAGCCACAGGTAAAGGGAGGAAAGGGGGGCTCTCCCGTCGCGGTCGTCATTGTCTTTGTCCATCGGTTCGTGGTGTCATTGTCGTCATCGTCGTCGCGGGGGTTTGTCAAGGAAGGGGCAAGGTCCCAACGACGATTGCCAGAGCTCGCCTCCTATTTCGGGGAGTAAAATACTACCCTTCATACTAGCTGATGTTTGCGAGGTGGACTTTTTCTCTTGAATCGCCTTTTACGATTAGCAGAGCCATGCTCTGGGCCAATTCTACCCTGGGCCCAGACGGGGGGCTAGCTTTTGAATAATTGATAGAGTTAAGATGTACATTTTGCACACCACCCCATCCAATAATGCCATATTATTCAAAGCTTGACTGTAGTAAAGGACCTTAAGTTCAAAGATATTTCTTACTGTAAAAAAAAAAAACATATATAGTAGACTTTTTGATTTGTTACATAGAGCACAAACATGTTCATTCCATTTTAAGTGATTATCTATTTTAAGACATTAGTATTTAGTCGATGGGACTTTTTCAATCTCATAACAATTAGTGGTACCTAAATTGGAAATTTGCATTTATATCCCGAGTACCTATATGTACAAGAAAAAGAATTAAGTTAGACATTGAGGTTTGCATCATTAGGCTGAATAACTTGGATGGGTGAGAAGGTTATGTTCGTACTTTAGACAGAAATTAAAAAAGTGACTACACCGGGGATCGAACCCGGGACCTTGGCCAAGGTAGCTAAGGTCCCGGGTTCGATCCCCGGTGTAGTCACTTTTTTAATTTCTGTCTAAAGTACTAACATAGGCCCTAACAGCGTCATAGTTGCCTACTATAAAACGAAGGTTAAATATATACATAGTCTTCATTTCGTTTAGGGTCAATATGTGGTCATTAAGCCATTGATAGATGTCAATTATCACCTGGTTTGCTAGTTTATAGACCTCATTCCAAGTGTTCCTTGAGAGAATTATAACAGTGTCATCAGCATATGATATAATTGTTCTATTAAATTTAAATACTTGTCGGAGCCCCACTAGGATAATTGAGAAAAAAAGTTACAGCGAGGAACATGGAGCACAAAATAAGAGATACAAAATGTGCAATATAATATGCTTTAATATATGCACATTTATAAAAGAAAATTGCTGGTTCAATCAATGTGATTTTTTGTTTGAATCTGTGACACAATATGTGTTTGAAAATTTGGTCTAGGCCGATATGTAGATAGTTTAAATTCTAGAGCTGATATAAGGTTAATGTCATTTCAACTATTTTGGTATTTATGTAGGGTGACCATATTTCAAAAACAAAAAACCGGGACACCTCGACACTATTATTACCTTGGACTTGCGTGGGCTATCCGGGGTAGTTACCATACATGTCATCCATGTAGGCTAATCAATTTAGTGAATTTACAAGGAGATACCTGATGACTGGACAAGAAGTATAGGGTAATTGTACCATTTTTCAAGAAGCGAAACCGGAAATGCTGCAGAAACTACAGAGGTATATCCCTAATGAGTCAAATAGATAAACTATATGAAAGAATCCTTGAAAGAAGACTAGGTATGCATACAAATTGACAGGAAGTTAAGAGAGAAGCAATATGGGTGCAGACCAGGGAGATCTACTGTAGACCTTACCTTTTCTGTAAGGCAGTTAATGGAGAACCAATGGGAGAAAGGTGGAGAAATGGTCATGCTGTTCCTAAAACCTTGAAAAGGCCTACGATAAGCTACTGAGGAAAAAAAGTGTGGCAATAATTCAGGTTAAGAAGGAGTAGAACAAGATCTCATAGACTAGCATCCAGTCGACATATGAGAATGGTACAAGTTGGCGGCCGACAACATTTGGCAATACTGATGGTTTGGATTGAGAATGGACTAAGACAGGGAAGTGTGTCTCCTCGCCAACAATTATTCATCATAGTAATTGACGAAGTATTGCGTGTAGTGAACCAGAATAAGATAAAGAGTCAAGAACTATGTTTATGTGGACGATATAGTAAACAACCCCACCACCCACGCTTTGTGGTGAGACAATAGAAGAGTGCCTAAGAAGAATTGGATGAGTGGAACAAGGCAACAGAAAGATGATATGAAAAATACGTAAAGAAAAGAGCAAGGTGGTATCATGACAAAGAAACACAGACTCTAGAGATACAAACTTTTGCTGAGGTGCGAAGAGTTGATAACAAAAGAAGATTTCAACTACCTAGGAAGTGTGCTATCTACCTGTGGCGTTTACCCCTCTAAGCTCATCCACTACGTTACGTCTTTCAAATTGGCACGCTCTATCTTATTAGCGTTAATATCTCTCCTTTTTATCTAGATTGTTGGGCGCCATTAATAACTCTGGTTATTACGAGTTGTTCTACTTCATTAGTACAAAGGAAATGTTGAAGACCAGGAAATATCCCACACAAAATAACACTGACCTACAATGCAATGAATGTGCCTCACCACTTCGTGTACACCTGTAGGGCACAACCTTGCACACAGCGTTACACTCAGCTCACCGCTGCTAGACTTTCCACGGGGTGGGGCGAGGCTGCTGCTTCCTCCTCCGTAGTCCTGGAATGCTGGCGCACCTGCCTTAAGCCTAGTATCTATATTCTAAGGGTTTTTCTGGTTTTATCGGGTGGCTGAGGGCCTGAGATTTGTAATAGGAAGTTAAAGTTTATGTGAAGGGACATTCCGGTCAAATGCATTCGTACACTGTAAAGTTGGAATTCCGTAATATAATGAGATCTGAATAACAATGTGATACAAGGTTAAACAATGACTCGATTTTACTTCCAATGCATTGGTAAACAAGAAAAATCTCCCCATTTAGAATACATTCATAATTGATTTACATGATAAACAAAACCTGGTATGATAAATAAATTTAGTACTCAACACTGTCCTTTTTGGTATGCTGACCGCATGGTTAGTCTTGTTCGGCGACGCTTCTTTCACACGTGTACGAGGGCGTAGTTTGCAAGGAGGGAAAAGTTGAATTTGAGGCGGAAACCTGGCGTCGGCGTCCTTGGTTGGAAGCGGACCGGTTGCGCTCGGCGTCGAAAATCCCAAGTGGGTGGATTGACCCGCACTGCCTCGTCGGATAACGGATTACCCGGCACTTCCTCTCCTCACGCACTGGCTCGCGTGGCGCTTCCAACGGTGTCGATTACAATAGGTGGACCTATGGATTGATCCCAGGACTCAACCAAAGGAGAACTCCAACAGGGAGTGTGGACCTAGCAGGTACAATGGTGGTTGGTTCCTGAGTCTCCGTTGTGTTACCACTTGGTCGGCTTTTAGATGGAAATTCTAACATTATCGGATTTAAAAGGATGGATTGAAGTGTATTTCTATTGCTATTGCAATTAGATGAATTTAGATCGTTGATTAGGCCTGATTGGTTGTAGAGTGGACCCTAGGGATAGCGTGTCGTCATTGGTGAGCGGGCTTGGGTTAGTACCACATGGCGTGGCTATCTTCTTCTCCCACAAACGCCGCTAACATATCGAAGAATTTTATAAAACGCACTACAATACACTTGCGTGTTCCCTAGGCCTCTTCTGGCTCGCACAAACACTGCCATTGCGGCTTATTTATTAACGCGATTATTCACACGTACTGATCGCACGCGGCACGTAGTGTAATAAGCACCTGTTTGCTCCCACACACCAAAAAGCACTAGTGACGCGGCCTCCCGCTCGTTCTTGAGGTCGCCTGGCTTCCCTAGCTGGCAAAAACTCAACTAGCACCGCATGATTGACAATACCATCCCCTAATTGGGCGCGCTCGGCGTCTCTCGTTTGTCCCAATCACCAGCTAGCATCTTTTCACTTCCATATTTCCGCCGCTCGTGCACACAGCTTCAAAACTACCGGTACCAGGTGCACAGCGTTGCAATTTCCGCAAGCTACGTTTGTGCCAAACCGTCGTGCTACACCCTGCTATTGGTGCATCCATAACTCCCGCTCGGAATCACTTCTCTCTTCTCTCGATCTCGAAACTGAGTTGCCGAGGCTTCACCACAACTCCGCCAACTACCCCTCTTCTCGACCAAGGTCACATGAACATTTAACACAGTGGAAATTATGCCCCAGTTTAGTAGGACACACTCCCTGGCTCTTATACTTATTATCCCACATAGAAATCATTATCATGAAAATAAATTATCATTTGAAGATGCTGATTTTATTTTTAGATGCTCAATTAATTTGCATATTTATGGAAATTAATTGCGAAAAAATTTAATTGGACAGAGGGGCTAAGGCGACCCGTTACAGTTACCCCCACTACTTTTTACTTGGACTAAAGTACTAAGGTACAAAGTTTATCCACAGGCATCGACAGCATACATCTGTCCTTAAAATTAACTTTTTCCCATACACGACGAATTCCCACTTCCTAAAAACTAGTATAGGGGTATTAGGGTAAGGTGAACCTCGTCCAATTTAAAGTACTCATGCACATCCACGGGAACTACCTTCCCTAAGTATCACACAAGAAAAACCTGACCCAAGGTGGTCCTATACAAACCATCTCACTGGTTGCCAAGTATAATTCACTCCCGGTAATTCATATGGAAGTTCCAAGCGTGAATTATCCCCTACTTTCGAGATGAGAAACAAAAGTAGTTTCTCTGCTGTACCCCTGACGGTACGCCACTGTCCTCCACGTGACACCGACTGAAGCGAGATGCACCCGCGGCGCATGCCTAACCGCGCCACACCCCCCTGGCAGCCCTCGGCCGTCAGTACACTTGTTTCATTGCATTGCCTCCGCAACACTTGGCCCTAAGCAGCGCTGAGCTTGCTTCTACGCTTACTTTGTAGGCCTCCTGAGCTAATGACGAAGAACAACCTCTCTCGAACCCCGGCTCGAACCTCGGGTTCCCACAACAACGGTGACAATATCACCCTAACATCCTCCGTGAGTGTGTTAACCTGGCGTAGTCTCGTCACTTGACGCTTCCTAGCATCTAACTAATTACCACGTCCTGCTTAGTGATTTACAAAAACATATCAACTGAACTCGGATAGCAACTGGGCTACAAACAAAAGAAACGATAAAAACATGGGCGATGCCCCAAAAACAGGAAACAATTATATATTCGCTACGGATAAGTAAGGTACCGCACTCGGCTCACGGTGGCTAGAAACTATGCAAACACGGATACACATTAACACTAACGAGGCGACGCAACACAAATTAACATATTGAACAGGGCAGGAACCACTCTCGCGTACTAATGGCGATAAATTAACTAAAAAGTTGTGACGTAGCATAGCAAAAATAAACTTAAACTCAGCCAAACTTCTCAACTCCAAAACGCACCCGTATGCTAAAACAAAGGTTACTTGAACCTGCAATTGCCTTGGCGTAGGGCACCCACAAACTCAGAGGGCTTAAAGGCTACCAGTCCTACAATAGTGCAACGTAAATACCCTAAACTGAAGGTTGACTGGTTTTGAGATAAAGACAATCCGCTAAGCGCGTACGGCCTCCGTTCCCATCCCGGTACGTCTCCTAAACAACGAGCATGTCTTGTGATGGGTGCGTCCAGCTCTGGCTCGGGTTTGCTGATTAACCGCAAGGGTGGCTAACCTTGATTACCATATGGGTCACAGACACGTAGTCTACTTCTTCTTGAGTTTAACTGGTCAACCGTGGTTGCCATAGCATTCCGTCGGAACAACTAACTGAGTTTTCAGTCACACATGCAATACTACGCTCGTACGCACACGGGCAGGTCGGGCCGGTCCTCTTATGACCCTCCATGAGTCCCATCTACCCTGTGTGCATTATCTGCAACAACTGTTCCTCGGTGCCCTCGTTGACACCTTGGCTGTCAGTGATCCGTTCGTCTGCTTGCCTTCCCCTCTCGCGCCGTCTTTGCTGCTGGTAGGGTGGAGCGACTCGCTACCCCTCCTTTCACACTTTCATTCCACCTAGGTGCGATCTTCTGGCTGAGCTTACGCAGCTGTTTTCCTCCGCTTGCTTCGTTCCCGTGCGTTGCCACACCTCCCTGGCTACAGTTCGCTCCCTGTGGCCGTGTTCGTTCTCGCTCCTTCACAGAACTCTGGCGCTCCTGAGATTACATCTCGCTTGGTCTACGTATACACAGGCTCTTGTTCAGAACACAAAATCAACCACTAGCTGGAACCAACATTTACACTTGCGTCCGATTAGTTTGTTTACGGTACGCTCGTCGCTCTATTACACAAATTACAATGACATTTAGGTACGCGTCTCGCGCTTTATAAGAATTAAGCACATACAGTACTATAAATTAAAATGACAATTTAGGTTACGCTCTCTCGCGATTTATAAAGATACATAAATTTACGTTTACACATGAGGCTCGCATCTCGGCCCTTTGACATGGTATTTACGTAAATTACTAATATTTAAACACGCCTTTCATCACCACCCCTGGTCGTACCGTTAGTTCGTAGGCGTTTCCTACCGGCGATAGCAGTGATCAGAGAAAGGTCCATATACAATAAGAAGAGTTTCTTGGCTTCCTTGTGTTGCCCAGTTGAAACACACTTAGGTCCTTTAGTAGACCAAGTCGCTCGTACACGAGAACACCGTACTGATAGGGTGATTTCTCTCGTGTCCTCTTGCTTCCTAACGCTCTGCTTGTTTGTCCCATCGTCGCCTTAGCCAATAGCGCTTCTTCCATCGCCGCGGTCACTTCGCTCGGCTCGGCTTCGGGATACTTGATAATCCTTAGCTACCCCTCTTTCCGGCAGGCTATTGTGATGCGCCGTGGGGGCGTGAACCCGGTAGTTGGGGAATTGTTAAAAATACTTTCGTGAATCGTGCTGTTTAGCCAGTGTTTTTCTAGTTGGGGCACTAGCTTGACCCAGCTTGCGTGTTTGTCGTGACAGTACTCCCTCAAGAACGTCCTATCTCCGCATCACCTCTCACATCGGGTTGGACTGGGGGTGCCTGATTGAAGAGTGGTACGCTCTGACATGGTGAAACTCCAATGCTTCATACCACACTCTGAAGTATATTGTGTACCATGATCACTTAATGTACTCCTGAGGGCAGGCAATACGTTTCTTGACGTAATGTTCGACGAACTTTCGCTACGCACGCTTTCGCTGTTTGCATTCCCTGACACATACAGTGAAACGTATTTTGAGACAGGTCACGAACACCAAAAATATACCGTCCAGCTGAGAATCCTTTTGGCTAAGGGGCCGAATATATCGTTGCTGTGAGTATGCAACACTCTATTCGTGGTAACGATCGTCTGTAGTTCCGTGGTAGGCTGCAGTTGGTGTGTTTTGACTTTGGCATAAGTCACACGTGGGCAGTAACCTATACGTACCGATCCGGGACATTTCCCTTTTCTCAATAAGAAGCTTCTCTTGAAGCGCTGCTAGGCCTTGTTTGCCCCAAAGTGTCCAGCTCCTCGTGAATAGTCCAAGTGACATTCCTCGACTAGGCTATCAGGCACACAATTTTTCCCACGTTCTCGCGGTCCAGGCGCGTTGGCTGGTGGTACAAGCACCGAATCTATACTGGTAGCGTTCCGCAGCGACGGCTCCGTGCTAAGCGGCTCGCTCTTGGACTATTTCCCTAGCCGTTTCGTCTTCCCGTTGATAGTTGGCTATGTTTTTCAATTTTTCTTCACTCCGGATCGACGATAAGTCTATCTTGGCGATCACCAACTCTTTATCACGGCTTGCTGATTTCGAAAACAAAGGACTTCGCCAGCCTGGCGTTGTCGCGTGTATATCGCTCAAAACACAATCTGCACAAGATCCTCTTTCCCGGCGCAAGTGTACTATCTTGAGGTCGTACTCTGGATAGCGAGGATCCACGGGTTAGGTCTGTTGACAAGTAGGCGACATTGCATAATGAAGGTCAGGGCCTTGTGATCAGTGATGACGGATTGTTTTTAGATCCATGTACGAATATGCGGAACTTGTTTCAAGCGTGTACTACTCCGAGAAGTTCCTTTTCTGCGTGTAGTAGTTGAGCTCGGCTCCCCGCAGCAGTCTGGAGGTCATGAGATGACCTGCACGTCTCCATTATCGTCGTTACTGGAACAGCTGTCCTCCACACCGTGGTCCACTAGCGTCGCATTGGTATGTAGAACGGTTGGTCGTACCGGGAGGGTAGGCACAAACGGTTTCTAACGAACAGCTTCTTTACGCCTGCGAAGCTTCGCTCAGTTCTTCCGTCCACTTCCAACTCACTTCCTTGCGTAACATTGCCTGTAGGCGTACTAACGGCGTTACTATAGTTGACACTGAACCTTCTATAGTAATTACATAGCCCCAAGACAGGCTTGAGTTGACGGGGCTTCCTTGGCACTGGCCATTCTTGTATCCATTTAACTCCTCGGGTCCGGGACACTCCGACGGCGATAGTACCTGCCGAGGAAGGGTACTTGGTCCTAGCGAAACAAAGCACAAACGACTTGTAGAAGTTTAACTTGGCCTCCGGTTTTCCCTGAACGTAGGAAGATCCTGCCTCAGATGTCCTTGTGTTGCCCGAAGGTGCCGACGATACACGAGGTCGTCTACCGTACGGCTTCGTGACCTCTCGTACCTCTTCGCCCAACACCCTGTCCAGTGCCCTGGTGAAGACGAACCCACGGACGTACTCAGCCCCGAAGGGCAGTACAGTAAACTGGTACGTTTCGTTTGATTGTTTACCGGAAGGCCGTGTACTGCCTGCTCTCCGGTTGCTAGAGGGACCTGCCAATAGCTAGCAGTCTATGTCGAGAGAAGCTTAGGTAATTTGGACTCCTTGAATTTGTTGAAAGGAGTTCCTCCGTATGTGGGGGACACTCTCTGTCTGGGACGAGATTGGCGTTACATTGCCTAGCGTCGAGGCACAGACCGCACCGTCTTGTCCTTCTTGACGCACTACTACGACAAGCGGTTTTACGTACGCTCGACGCCCTCTCATGGGGACGCCCCAAGACAACATTTTTATATTTAGCTGCTCCTCCACAGCTGCTCTTGTGCATATGTCACGGGATACGATTTTTTTCGAAAAAGTTCGATTCCGATTTCACATGATTTTATGTTTCATAGCAGTTGATCGTCCTGGCCGTGTGAGAATACTTCACGGATTCCACTAGTAACTCGATGAGCTCATCTTGCTGTTCACTTGTCAGATGGCCGTGTTTTCGAAAGCTCGGTGATGATTTCTGTTTGCAAGGGTAGCGCTCTGGATCTACCCCCAACACTATCTTTGCTATTAGGCGTATCGATGCTTCATTAACAACCGGTTTCCCCTACGGTGACCCGTATTGAGTTTACGGAGCGCACTCCGTTTACTAGTTCGGTGCGGCGCATGTTGATGAGGGAGGTGTCCGCGGTCGATTTACAACAAAGTTGTCCAGTGCGAAACACATCGTAAAACTTCCCTTTTTATAGAACCAATCACTCCCTAGTATAAGGACTACGTACTAGGTCGACGACGATGAGACAAGCGATTTCGCTAGTACGGTCATCCCACACAAACTTTCAAAACACCTGGTTTTTGGTAACACGTTTGCGCGTTTCTTGTGGCATCAAGTATGGTCACCCTACCACTGGCCACACGATCAACTGAGGATTCTTGATCCAGAAGTTCGTTTGAAGAACTGTTCCGACATGCCCGTGATTTCGCTGCCCGCGTCGGCAGGCTGACACTAGCGATTCCCTCTACGCCGACAGCAACATTCCAACAGGTGGAAAACTACTTAGTTTTATTTTAATCGTCATCATCCTCAGGCTAGGAGCTCTCTCGCGAGGGTTTGAGACACAGTATTACCTAACTTTATTTAAGGTACGGCAAGGGTCGTCACAAAACTTGTCGGCGGAGTTTAGTCGGGACCTGGGCGTACTCCACCCCGACTAACCCCGTTTTTCCGCTGCGTTAGTGCCCTGGGTAGGCCTTCGATCCTCGGTTGGGCACTCACAGTTTTGCGCGAACACTGTACGAGTGTTATCGCTCGTCCCCCCGTGCCGCCTGAGCTGCCTGCGCGCGATCGGTGCGCGGGGGAGATCGCTGCTCGTGCAGTCGCTCCGAGCTCGTACCCATCTCTTCGGCCGCTTTCCCGTGCAAAGTTCGGGCGATCACCACTGTCCGTCGTACGTGAGGGGTTGCCTCCCGCCTGCTGATTTCTGGCCTCCTGAGTTCGGTCCCCGAGCGTTCCCTCGTTAATTATGTTTACCCCTGATATGCTCCGGCCGATTGTTTGACCATATCCTGCGCATCGCTTCCCCGTTTCCGGCGTATATTGTGCATTCTCCTCCCACTCCTATCCTCATTTTCTCGGTTTCCATCCGAATTAATATTTTAACTAATTCGTCCGGCGAGTCTCTCCGCTGGCAACAGAGCCCCCGCCACAGGACTCTGAAGTGACTTCTCAAGTTCGCGGTGAGCTAACCCGTCATCTTGGGGTTCGCGATAAAAGCCGTTGAGTTTGATAAGCCCGCTTACAGTAGGCTGACTTTATACCCGCGCTGACTGTATATTTAGCCCGAGCATAGGTGCTGCACTAGTCTGCTTTGCTCCATAGCGCCCCAATAACGGTCGAGTAAGCTTCCCGGAACTCACCCGAAGTTGGTAAACTTCGAATGTTCACGTACCCAGTCTAGTAACCGTACCGCTACAGCACTGTGTGGCTAGTGTTACCTTCGAACTGTCTGCTACCCGGTAATGCCAGGCGAAGCGTTCTCTCGTATTCCCATATATTCTTTTAGGGTGCATCCCGTGTCTTCTCCGTTGAAGTTGAACTCCTTCCGCGTTCGCCGCTCGGCTACTACATCTCAATACCGTAGAGACGCCTTCTCTTGCGTCGGCTTCGTCGACCAGGTTCGAACCAGCCCTCGGTCCCGCGCGGTCGGTTGTCGTGCTCTATTCATTCGGCGCGTAGTGCTGCGGTTCCGCATCTTACCGTCGGACGCCACTGCTCACTTGCTTCCGTCACCCGATCTCTTCGGTGATTATCCTATTCGCACGGTGTCTAGCCTGCCCATATGACATTACCTCTCCGCTACGAGGCCTGCTACGACATTTCGGGTCTCTGTCCGAATTCTTGTAGCCCTTCCCTCTAGGTTGCCTAACCTCGCTAGTTTGGTTTGTTTCCGATTGTTCCGCGCGAATCTTTTCAGTTGCTATGGTTGCCGTCAGTTTGGCTTATCTCCGCGCCGTACATTCGTTTCGAGTTTGGTTAGGGTCACTTGCGTTGAACTGTTTTCAGTTGCCTACGGTCGTTCGACGGCCTTCACCTGTCCCCTGTCGTCTGTCCCTGTAGCGTTCAGGTTGGTCCCCGAGCTATGGTCCGCCCTGCGTGACAATCCTGGCTTCTATGCTTCCCATCCCTAGCGTTCCCGTTCTTTCTCGGCTGTATCGCGTACGGCTTGGGTGCATCATGATCTGGGCCCCACAATCTCTCTAGGAATTTGTCCTGTGCTCCTTCGTTTCTGCGCGAACTCGAGTCGAACTCACCAACGCTCTCCGTGGCCCTATCGATTTTCGCCCTGCTTACTATATTTTATTCAATGGCCCTTCTCTAGGATATTCATACCATTTCTCTTGCGAAACTTTGTTGTTCGACCCTCAGTTCACCTTTAGTGACAACCTCCCGCGTCGTTTTTGAAACAACTTTCTGATTCTGTCTCATCACTGGCGATGAACGACTGTTCCCGCAGGACATTCCTGGTTCCACTTTCAGTTTCCCTGACATAGCAAGCTCCTTCTTCAGTCAGCGATCATAGCTGGTACGGCGATGGTCCTAACGGTCCGCGCCTACCTTCCGCGCTGACGGTTGGTGGCAAACGCTGCTTTCCTCCTCCGGGTCTACCTCTAGATCCGCGCCTATCCTACTCTCTTCGCTTCTCCGTGGGTGTCCCTTGTCCGTTGACATGTCTAACACGTTATCTGGGTCGTGTTTGCCTATTATTGTGTACTGTGCGCCTACTAGGGCTGATCACAACGTCCAACAATCTAATCGGTAGTAAGATATCTATTTACGGCTCCTATCTCGCGTCTTAGGTGCTGATACGTGCCCCACGCGTTGGGCCAATTGGTCAAAGACATTGGTTGGACCCACGTCCTACGCCTAAACTCAGTCCCCACAAAACGCCTACTCCCCGTGTCTTGGGTAACGTCGAGCCCCTACGGTGCTGGTGCCAATTGTGGCGTTTACCCTCTAAGCTCATCCACCTAACCTTTAGTCTTTCAATTGCACGTCCTCCTTCTTAGAGCCGTTACTTCTCTCCTTTTTATCTAGATTGTTTGGGCGCCAGTAAGGAACTCTAGGTTTATACGATTTGTTCTACTCATTAGTACAAGGAATGTTAAGAACCAAGGAATATTCCCGACACAAAATAACACTGACCTACAATGCATATGACATGCGCTCACCACTTCGTGTACCTGGTAGGGGCACACCCTTGCACCACAGCGTACACTCAGCTCACCGGATGCTAGACTTCCACAGGGTGGGCGAGGCTTGCTGCTTCCTCCGTAGTCCCTGGATGCTGGCGCACCTGCTTAGCCTAGTACTATATTCTAGGTTTTTCTGGTTTTTATAGGGTGGCTGAGGGCCTGAGTTGTAATAGGAAGTTAAGGTGATGTGAAGGACATTCCGGCACATGCATTCGTACCTGTAAAAGTTGGAATTCGTAATAAAAAAAAAAAAAAAAAAAAATATGAGATCTGAATAACATGTGATACGAGGTTAAACAATGACTCGATTTAACTTAATGCATTGGTAAACAAGAAAAACCCCCATTTAGAATCATTCATATTTGTACATGATAAAACAAAAAACCTGGTATGATTAAATAAATTTAGTACTCAACACTGTCCTTTTGGTATGCGAACCGCATGGTTGTTTGTGTTCGACGACGCGTCTTTCACACGTGTAAACGATGCGTAGTGCAAGGAGGAAAAGCTTGAATTGAGGCGGAACCTGGCGTCGGCGTCCCCTTGGTTTGGAAGGCGGGACCGGTTGCGGCGTCGGCGTCGAAATCCAAGTGTGGGGGGTGGATTGACCCTCACTGCTCGTCGGAATAAACGATTACCCGTCCTTCCCTCTCCTCAACGGCACTTGCCTCGCGTGGGCGCTCCAACGGTGGTGCGGGGATTACAATAGGGTTGGACCATATGGATGTCACAAGGACTCACCAAAGGAGAACTCCAACAGGAGTGGTTGACCTAGCAGGTACAAATGTTGTGGGTCCTGAGGTCTCCGTGTGTTACCACTTGGTCGCTTTAGATGGAAATGTCCGAACATATATCGAATTAAAGGATGGATTGAAGTGTAAATTTCTATTGCTATTCATTAGAATTAATTTAGATAGTTTGATTGGCCTGATGTGTAGAGTGGACCCCTACGGATAGCGTGGTCGTCATGGTGAGGTCGGGCTTGGGTTCTTACCACATGGCGTGGCTATCTTCTTCTCGCCACAAACGCCGCTAAATATCGCAGCAAGTTTATAAAACGCACTACAATACACTTGCGGGTTCTAGGCCTCTTCTGGCTCGCACAAACACTGCCATTGCGGCTATTTACGCGATTATTCACACGTACTGATTCGAACGCGCACGTAGGTATAAGCACCTGTATGCTCCACACAACCAAAAGCACTAGTGACCGGCCCTCCCGCTCGTTCTTGAGGTCGGCTGGCTTCCCTAGCTGGCAAAACTACAACTAGCACCGCATGATTGGACAATACGCATCCCCTATTGGGCAGCGCTCGGCGTGCTCTCGTTTTGTCCCAATCACCAGCTATCATCTTTTCTTCCAGATTCCGCCGCTCGTGGCACACAGCTCAAAACTAACGGTACAGGTGCACAGCGTTGCAATTCAGCAAGCTACGTTTGCCAAACCGTCGTGGCCTACACCCCTGCTATTGGTGCATCCATAACTCCCGCTCGGAATCGACTTCTCTCTCTCTCGATTCTCGGAACTGAGTTGCCGAGGCTTCACCAAAAACTCCGCCAACTAGCCTCTTCTCGACCAAGGTCACATGAAATTTAACACAGTGTAAATTATGCCCCAGTTTAGGACACAATCCCTGGCTCTTAGACTTATTATCCCACATAGAAATACATTATCATGAAAATAAATTATCATTGAAGATGATGATTTATTTTTAGATGGCTAATTAATTTGCATATTTATGGAAATTAATTGCGAAAAATTTAATTTGGACAGAGGGGGCAAGGCGACCCGTTACACTACAAATGCGAAAATAGATGCAGAAGTTATGAGAAGAATTACATTGGCAGATGGCTTCTACCAATCAGTCAGGAAGCTACTTTGGAAAGAAGAAATCCCAATGAAATGTAAACTTTTAATCTAAAAGCTATATTTTTTCCCAAAAATGACATTGCCCGTGCAGGCCCCTTGGGACACAAAGCAAACCCGGATTGTGGCCAGAAATGAATTCTTGAGGATAAAAAGGGGGGTGACAAAACGCAGGACGGAAGTTTTAGGGAAAAACTAGGTTTTAAAAAGTTCAAAAAAGGTTGGAAGAGAACGCCTACTTTTTTGGGGCATTAAAAGAATGCCCGGGCTAGGATACCAAGAAAGAGTTAAAAAAACATGAAGGTTTAAAGGGAAAAGTGGAAACCCGAGAGATAAGGGGGTGGACCGATTAAAACTGTTAGAAAGAGAATGGCAGGAAAAAAGGGGAAGCGAAAACTGTGGGAAACGGGAAAGAGGGGAGAGGCTATTTAAAATAGACCTCTGGTATGAGGAGGCGAGCGTAAAAAGCTTAGGACGGGGTTGTGTCAGGCCTAGCTGCTGACCGAGATGTTACCCCAAACCCTGATAAAAAATCTTGTCTGTTTTAGTGAAATTCTTATTGAAATTGAAAAGAACAGACAAAAACTTTTTTTTGACTAAAAACCAAACCCAAAATTTTTTAAACAAAAAATGGACAAAAATACCTAGATACCCCAGTGACAAGATTGACGAACCAACTGCAAAAACCAGAGTCACCTAAATCCAAGTCTTATCAAAGACAAAATGGGGTTTTCACACTAAAAAAATTAAAAAAGAATAACTAATCAAAAAGACGTATTTAACAAGAATGACTAGTTTAGACAAACAAAAACCCAAGAGATCACCTAACTACAAAATTTTGTCAATGACAAAAATGGGGTATTTCCCAACTAAAAAAAAATTTTAAAAAAGAAAAACTAAATCACACAAGACGATTTTACCAAGAATAACTATTTTAATATGAAAAAACCAAAAGATCACCTAAACTACACAGGTACTTATAAAAGGACAAATAGGGTATTTCACACTAGAAAAGTTTAAACAAAAATAGAAAATCACACTAAGCGTATTTTAACAAGAATAGCTAGTTTAACTATGAAAAACCAAAAAGATCCCCAAAAAACTACAAAAGTTTGTCAATGACAAAAAGGGGTTTTTACACTAAAAAAAGTTTAAAACAAGAATAGACTAAATCCCAAAAGAGCGTTTTTTAAAAAGAAAAACGATTAACTAGACAAAAAACCCAAAGAAATCACACTAAACTCCAATACTTGTCATGACAAAATAGGGTTTTTCACCTAAAAAAAATTTAAACAAAAATAGACTAAATCCACGGGGGGGCGTTTTAAACAGAATAGCTAATTAGACTTCAAAACCAAAAAATCCACAAAACTACAAAGTACCGTATTTTGTCATGCAAAAATTGGTAACTAAGTTTTATATTCGTTTTCTGATTTGATTTCCCCAAAATGAAAAAACTAAAGGATCATGCTCTTTTAAACCCATTTTATATATCCATTCTTGTTATATGTGATTTAAAAACGCTTTTTAACTTTAAAAATTTTTAAGTATAATCCCAAATAAATACTAAATAGAATCATAAAATTGCTATTGTCATGGGGGTTTAAAGTTTGTGAAATTTTGTGGGGACATCTGAGTAGTGTCCTTTTCATCCCCAAATCGATCTTTTTTTTAAAAACAAAATTTATTTTTATACACAAATAATAATAAATTCCTTTATTGTGTGTAAAGTAAAAAAAATGATAGTCGTACAGATTGATTCTAAAACTTTTTTTCTTCTTCTGAGACTCTTTTTTCATGGATTTTGTAAAAAATTCAAAAAAAAAACTTATTAACAATTTTAGCTGAAATTTTATTTTGAAATTAATTCAAAATGCGTTTTCCTCAAAATATTAAATTTTAAATTTAATGGGAGAAAATAAATTTTTTAAACTTCCCTGTTGGGAAATGTTTAGGTATTTCTGTTACTTACCCACAAGACTAATAGAGGCTTGTTTCCTTTCCCGTTTAAAACTAATGTTCATACAAAATATACGTACCGTAGCTCCTATTTTTGTCATTCTAAAAACCTTACATCTTTCATAATGAAGAATTTTATATATTTTTTTTGTAAAAGGCACTTTGCATGTTACAGAATTTGATGCTGCCAGTAACCTGGCTCTCAAATTATGGGCTACAGAATTTTTTAAATTGTTTGGGAAACTTTTACTTAGGCTTTTCGTCGTTTTCGTCAGTGAAGTATGATATATTTTCGTCTAAAAGCATGATCTGGTGGTACCAATAGAAGGTCCCCCAACAAGCTACAGTCAAAAATTTTCAAAAAAAAATGATTGGCTAACTCCGCAACAAATAACTGTACTTTTTATTATTATCCTTTTTTCCTGATTACGTGCCCACTGCACCGAGAGGATTTAAAAAGTCTTGGTTTTAGGGCACTCACTCTACAATGATACCAAAGGGTGAATATTTTACAATTGCTTTTAAAATAGCTAGGTACCCAAAAAATGAATCCCAAAATCTTCCCGACTCCTCTTACGTATGAGCATAATTCAAAAAATAAAAAAGAAAAAAACGCAACCCCGCGTTGTAAAACTAGGAAGCTTTCGTTAACGCTTTTTTCCAGGAGGTGATGGATGACTTTTTGTGTGACTTTTTCTGTGCTATGATTACTAAAAATCTCTAAAAACACATTTGATTTTTGAAATTTTCGTAGTTACTTGTTTTTTTTTGGGTACAAATTTTTAAATATACACCTATAAAAGGTTATTTTAAAAACCTTTTATTTCTATGGTCAGCACAATTTTTTAAAATTTTTTTCTTTAAAAGGCACAACATCACTATATCTTAAATGTCCTGTAAAATGAACTTGGGCCACCCCTTTTTTGGTTAAAATGGCCTAAATATCCAAAAATATCTTTTAAAAATTGGAAGAAAAAATCGAAATAGTAAAATTTCTAAAAGAAATATTTCTTAATTGACCCAAAAATAATAAAAAATTCAAAGTTTCGTGTTTCAAAACTTTCCCTTTAAAGTTTAATTAAAGGGGGCTATTAACTAAAAAAAAAAATTTTTAGCCATATCTATGCACAATACTACACAAAACTGCATTTTTAAAAATTTATTTTGTAACTGTGTTTTTAACACGAATTTTTCAATTTTTTTTGATCCGAAATTTCGAAAATTGGTGTTTTGGGAATTTCTTAAAATCGGCTTTAAACCTGCTTCTTTTTTGCCAATAGATCTAGGCATGTACCATTGACCTAAATTGCCCATTTTTTTACATCGTGTCTTGAAAGTCCCCAAATATCCCTAAAACACCAAAAAATAGCATTCCAAATCCACCCTATCTTGGTAATCAGCATTTTTTGCCCCAAACTACTTGCCCAAATTACAAACAAAAAAAAAATTTTTACAAAAAAGCTTATAGGTACTAAAAAGGGCAATTTTTTTTTTTGATCAAATCCTCAGGTCACGGGCAAAGGTCCCCCCATTTTATTTCTTTGGGAGTTTTTCCCGATGGGACCTACTCGGAAAATGTCTTTTGACAATTTTTTTTTTTCTGTTTTTGCAAATTCAAAACTAGTTTTTAAAACCCAAAAAAAAACAAAAGAAATTTTTCGTCGATTGTACCCATAAACGTGCCCAATCTAAGTTCGAGATTTCGAAGGCCTTTCCCAATTTTCATAAATTTTGGGTATGCTTCCCCGGGTTGAGGCGAACAAATAGACAAAAAAACCCCGACCTATTTTTCTGGGGAAAAGTAAAATTTAAAAGTCATCGCTTCGCTCATCTAAATACCCTAACACGAGTCCAAACCAGTCTGGGTGGAGAAATAAAAGTTATTTAAAAAAAGAAAACGACGGTGGACACTTTTTTGTCAGTATAGATCAGACTTTACCCAATATCGTTAGAAAATTTTCCCCGGCCTTGTCTCGGCAGAATAGTTCTATTCCAAATTCTTAATGTACCTATATATAGTTTTACTGCTCTTTAGGTTTCAACTTTAAGTACGTACTCGTTGTTATTTTGTTTCCCAGTCCGCTCATGTGGTTTTTCGTCTATTAAATTTGGGGACAGATTTTTTTTTTTTTTTTTTATAAACGCGTTCATGAAGAGCATAGGCCTACCCCCCGTGAATTCCTCATTAAAAAAAAGTTGGTCGAGACGATTTTCACAGAAATATTTCTTGATTGTTCCTAACCAGGGCGTATTAAGCTAAAGTTTTTTGAAGGTCCCTTGAAACTTTTTTTTTGTTTAGCTGTGCTTTAAAATTTTTTTTCATAACGATAAATTAAAGAACCATCATCGGGAAATTTTTCCTTTATTTTCTGCTCCCCTCTGCATCTAACTTACTGTATTTGACTAAAAAATATCTCAAGGATTTTTTTTACTACCACTGATTTTTTGGGGGGGGGGTGCCTTTCATAAATATTTACCATTTTTGGAAAAATAGTCAACACGCCGAGTGAAAAATTAAAATTATAGCAATTTTTTTTAAATGAAGAAACCATGTCTTTCACCAGGGAATAATCTAAAAATAACAGTCAAATCGTTTGATGAATATTATTTTATTCACTAAACTCTAATGGTGCACGATCTATTTTGTCACGGTAAAAATACGAGTTTTTACCGCAGAAAAAATTTCGTGCAAAAAACGTAATGTAAAAAACTTTTCCCCTTTTAAAAAATGGAAACGGGTGTGTTGTTTAAATTTAAAAAACAAAACAACCTTTGCTCAACTTTAATTTTGGCATTTGGGTGTTTGGCTATAATCCAACTTGTAATCAAGGGGTTATTGGCTTGGAGTGATGCCCCGGGAAAAAAAAAAACATTTGTGTTTAAAGCCCCCTTTTTCATTCAGCGAACTTTGTTGCTTTTCTTTTTAAAAATTTTTAAAAAATCGACAACAATAACCATATTTTTAAATAAACATTTTACTTTAAAAATCAACCAGAAACCCCTAAATTTTAAAACTTACTCCTCGTTACTTCGTTTTAAAAGATCCCGGGGCCCTCGGGGCCCTTTGCGTTTGGGTTTTCACCGGGTCACGTATGCGTTCGTATTGGTCCCCGACCGTCAAAATTTCTTCGCGTCGTTTTGGGCTACCATGCAGTCGTAAGGAAGACGACTTTCGACTACTTTCCGAGAAAGCAAAAATTTCTGTTGACGTGACTACAAAATCAAAATCCATCTTTCTTTTTTGTACCCCGGAGGTCCCAACCCACGCGTTCTCAAGATATTAGTCGTAAAAAGTTTCTTAAATCTCAAACCGGATTTAAAAATTCAATAAAGTGAAAAACAAATTTAAAACCCAAATTTTTTTTAAATCACTTTTTTTAGCGGTTTTTTGATGAGGCAGTTTGAATGCAAAATTGTTAAGTACTTGAGAAAAAGTAAATTTAAAACTTAAAAAAATGACTTAATTTTACTGACAAATTAGCTCTTAATTGGTGGTAATAATAATAAAAGGTAAAGGACTTTATATGAATGAAAATTTTTTCCTACTGTAAGTTATTTGTTTTTGTTTTTTTTAAAGTTCCTCTACTTAAAGAGGAATGCGTTTTTTGTAACAGTTCACAGTCCCAAAACACAACACAACAACACAACAACAACCAAAACAACAAAACAACACCCCCAACAACAACAAAAACAACAATGCAATAAAAATAAGATAAAAATAAGAATAAGAATAAATAAGATATAAAGGGTTTTTTTAAGCCTAAGCCCCGCTTTAAGGACATAGTTTTGATTAATGCATTTCCAAAAAATTTGCCCCCACTGGGTCCCCAAATGGACAAAAGCTATTATTCAATAAAAAATAATAATTTAAAAATAATATAAATAATAAAAATAATTATTTTTAATAAAAAAAAAAAAAAAAATAAAAAAAAAATAATAATAATAAAAATAAAAATAATAATAACAATTAGTCATGATAGCTTGTAATAAAGTAATAAAAATAAAAAAAATAAAATAATAATATAAAAAATAATAATAATAAAAAATAATAATAATAATAAAAAAATTTAATAATAATAAAATAATTGTTCATAGCAGTTGTCGTAAAAATTTTGCCCCACTGGGCCGAACCCAAAACCCCCGGCTTTAAAGTGCCATACTCTACCAAAATTGAGCCCCCGGGGGACGCAGAACAATCTTTTTCTAAACTGCTATTTTTGTGACTGTTGACTTTTTCCCTGACATAAATCCCAACAGAAGCTGCAAAGTAGCTGTCAAAAACTGAAGATCATGGGTAAAACCATCAATTCATCTCCCATAATTGGGTAGTATGAATATAAGGTTTTTTTTAAACATAAGCCCCCTAAGTTATTGTTCTGAATGCCTATGTCCTTAGAGCGGGGTTATGCTTACAAACCTTATATTTTTAAAAATAAAAAAAATAATAAAAATAAAAATAATAAAAATTAAAATAATAATAATAATAATAAATAATAATAATAATAATATAATAATTAAATTACTCCGATGCTCAGTTGTAAGCTCGGTTCAAAAAGCCGAAGGTTCTGGGTTTTAACCCAGTCGGGGGGAAAATTTTTTCGACAATTGCTATCATTTACAATTATGTTCTCAAAGCGGACTTTGCTAAAAAACTTCTGCTATTATTTTATTGGGGTGGTTGGGGGGGGGGGGGTTTAGTTGCTATGGGTTGTGATGGGTCTTGTTTGATTTTGTTTTGGTATATATAATTGTATATATAAAATATATACCGGTATATAAAATAATAATAAAACACACTAGTAAGTGTAAAACGCGCTCTCGAAAGACCTGTTTTCACACCTCTTTTAAAAATAAAATAAAAATAAAAATAATAAATTTATAATAAAAAGCATTGGGGCCTTTTTGTACTTTTTCTGAAGTATTTGATACCGCCAAATGATAAGATAATTTATTGGTGGTGTTTTTGTTGTACAGTGTATGGGCCCCCACTATTATACTTAGTGTTTGACAATTCATATTTGGATTTTTCCCTTTTTTGGGCCCTAGTAATTTTTGGGCCCCATAGTCCCCAAACCTTATAATTAAATTTTACTGGCAAATATCGGATGGAGCAAAAAGGAAAGGATTTTTTAATTTTTTGTTGTCACCCCCCCCCCTTCTTTCCCCCCCCATTCGACTTAGATTCGTCCCCCTATAAGCTAGAACCTTTTTAAATTTTAAATTTTAATTTATTATGTGAAACTCCCCGGGTAAACCCTTTTTTGGGTTTCTAGGTATTTGGATCACGCAGTTTTTAAAGGAATGCATTCCCTTTATTCGCGTTTTTTACGAAGAAAAAGCTTAAATTCTGCTTAGCTACAACCCGTCAGTATTTTTTTAATAATGGAATTTTTCAATTTCCTTGATTTTGTGTTTTTTATTTGTGTCTTAAATGCGGACTAATAATATAATTTAAAAAAAAAACCCGCCTTGAAAATTTCAAAATCTTGGGCCCCAACCTCATGTTTAACAAACTAGAAGAGAAACTGTCCGAGTCGAAAAAATTTCACGCTCGCTAAGATGTGCCCAATCGTTTACAAAGGTTTTAGATGGATTTTTTCTTTTAAAAAAACGCTCTTGTGTGATTTAGTCCCGTTTCTTGTTTAATCTTCTTTTTGTACTACCCCATTCTTGTCATTGACATTAGTGCTTGTTATTTGGTGTATCTTCTTGGTTCTTGTCCTGTTTTTGGGTCTCTCTAATTTGTTACCGTCTCATTTGTGTATTCTTGTCCATTCTTGTATGGAGGAAATTCCCCAGTTGCCGGGCCCCCTCTCAGCTATTCTGCATGGCGACGCCATGCCGGGGCCCATCTAGAGTGCTCGCAGTCAGTTCAAATTGCTTCGTCGGGCAAACAGCCGGAAAGGGTTTTGGGGAGACCCCCAGCAATCTTCCCAAAATTTTTTTAAATTTAACCCCGTTCCCTGATTTGCTCTTTGTCTTTTTCAGGTTATTATCAAAAAGCAAAACTTGTTGGATTGTTATAAAAAAAAGCCCCCCTTTTTTGTTTCAGATTGAATGAAAACACCGTGGAGAGCAAAACCCTGTTATTTTGATTAACACAAAAGTTTAGATTCATCTTAAACTTTTGGGGACGAGAGAGCAAAAATTGTCAACTGATTATTAATTATTTTTCCCGATTGAATTCAACCTGCCCCCGAGGAGCAAACCCTGTTATCTGATTGAGATTATCTAAACAAACTTTTTCAGTTCAATCTAGATTCTAAACTTTGGGAGCGAGAGACAACATTGTCAAATGATTATTAAATTTTTTTTCGATTTAATTCAAAACCCGCCTTTAGGAGCAAAACCCCTGTTACCTGACGAGATTATCTAAAACAAAAAAGTTTTTGATTCAAAATTTAATTTTAGAAAACTTTGGGACAGGAGCAAAAATTGCAACTGTTATTAATTATTTTTTTAGATTGAATTCAACCTGCCTTGACGGAGCAATCCGTTTTTCTGATTGAGATTTAAACTAAAACAAAAAATTTCAGATTTTCTAGGCTTTGGTGGCGGGGAGCAACATTGTCAACTGATTTTAATTTTTTTTTCTAATTTAAATTTAAAACCCCTTGAGAGAGCAATCACTTTATTCTGATTGAGATTAATCTAACCAAAAACCCTTTCAGATTCAAACTGAAGCTTTTTTGGCGGGGAGCAAAAATTGTCAAATATTTTATTATTTTTTCAGATTGAATTCAAACCTGCCCTTTAGGGCAACCACTGTTACCTGACTGAGATTAACTAAACAAAACGTTTCAATTTATTCTGAACCTTGGTGAGTGAAATAGCGAACTTTGGGCCAAATATACCGGTTTAAATATAATTTTTTTTTTCGATTGAAAGAAAAAAAGCCAGAAACCTTGTATTTGAACCCCTTGTCAAATCTAAAAAAAAATCGCATGGCCTTGGGAAGAGAGTGAACTTGCCCACTGTTAGTTAATAATTGTTTATTTCAGTTTATGAAAAACCTTTTTTTTACCCGTTTTAACCCAAACCATTGTTTTTTTCAGATTTAATCAAACGCCCTTGGGGAAATATTTTTACCTTTTCATTTCACCACTCTTGAATAAACAAAAATTGTTTCAGATTTTTCCCTTGGGGCAAGAGTGAAAATTATTACCCCGAAATTTAAATACCTACCATGGTTTATTTCAGATTTTAAAAGCCAACAAGACCAATGTTCCGTTTCACAAAATGTATTTAAAATTTTAATAACACTAAATTAGATTTTTTCACATATGCGGCACCTTCGTGGAGATAAAAACTATTGTTCCCCAAATGTCACTTAAAACCCTATTTTGTTTGGTTTTTCCAGATTAAATGCAAAAATTTTGGAAAAAGGGAGAAGAAGAGAGGCCATTGTTACCCTTCTCTCAAAACTTACAATATTGTTTCAGCTTTAAAAAGCAAAGAACAGGATTCAGGAGCAATCAAATTTCCATACCTTATGGTTAACTTCATTGTTTTAAATGCAAAAACAATTAGCTATAGCCTACCAGTATTTTTTTTGGGCCCTTTTCATTCTCATCTAGATTATTTATTCTATCAATCAGGTCTAGTGGGTTTGTTGTATTTGTCTTTTCTTTCTCACTAGATTAGTGTAACTATCCCAGCTTTGTCGGGTTTGTTATACTATCTTGTCTATTCTCCTAGATATTATACAGTCAACCCGTTTTTGTCAGATTTTTTTATTTAGTCTGTCTATTCCATCTAGATTAGTGTATACAGTCGCCAGCTTTATCAGGATTTTTTTAATCTATCTTGCTATTCCTCTAATTAGTGTTTCTAGTCAAGCCAGCTCTATAAGGATTAGTTTTTTTAGTCTTGTCTATTCTCACTAGATTAGTGTATCTAGTCAAGCCAGTTTTTGTCGGATTTGTTTTTTATCTATCTTGTCTATTCTCTCTAATTATGTTTCTAGTCAAAACCGGTTTAGTAAAGGTTCTTGTGTCTAGTCTTTCTATTCTCATCTAGATTAGTGTCTTCTAGTCAAGTCAGGGTTAAGTAAGGATTTGTTGTATCTAGTCTTGTCTATTCTTACTTAGAATGGCTTGTTCTTGTCTTGTTAACATGGGTCATAATAGAGTCTGATCTTGTCTGTTCTTGTTACTGACATTCTTGTCCAATTTAGTCTAAATTTAACAAGTGAAGTTGACTAGAATTTTCATCAGGGAAGAAACGGAATAGTGTGATACTGCTCCCCCCAACCCGATTTAATGTTGGAAAAGGGGTCAAAATATATATACATCCCCTATGAAAATTTTGTATACAAATAGTATACAATTGTATACAGGAATACTGTATACAAATTGTAAACAATTGTATACAACGTTTGTACATTTTGGTTGTGTACAATCTGTATATCGTATACAAATTGTATGCAGTATGTATAAAATTGTATCCTTGTATACAACCTACAATATTCGATTATATTAATATTGTGTACACCCTGTATACAAATTGAACATAATTTGTATACTAATTGTATATAATTTGTATACAAATATACACAATTTGTATACAGATTGCATAGTTTGTATACAAATTGTAGGGACATTGTTAACTATAGGCCTACAACACAAATTATATGCAAGTTGTATACAATTTTTTACACAAAATGCATATAGTTTGTATACAATTGTTGTATACATTATATACACTGCAAGCTTATTCAAACAATGAATGCGAATAAATGACCAGGTCGTTGGGAAAGGAAAGGTACCGGTAAAACTATCATACATTAATTTTTGACCTGGTTTTTATTAATGGCGTTAAATCAACAAGGGTTGATCGACAGTTACTTACTTGGGTTTTCATTTTTCTACGATCGTCATTAGTAGGCCCTACCAAGTTTTCACCGTAACACATGGCAACGATACTAGGCCTTTAGAGACCAAAAACTATTGATGTCAAATAGCAGGCGTTTATTTTTATTAGGTACAAAAATTTTGATCAGAATAATCTGGTAATTAAAAAAAAAAATACGCAATAATACACAGGGCCTATAGATTTGACGTTGGTTTATACCCGCGGATCCCCAGTTGGCATCGTTTATCGTTAGAACTAGGGCGGTACCGGTATCTGATCGTCTTCGAGCCTCTAACTTTTCTTCTTGATTAAAGAAAACATTTTCGGGAAGTGCTTTCGCTTATGTTCGTCTAACTACGATTCAAGAATTTCACCTGTGAATGCCCCATGTAGTTTGTTTAGACCTATGTCTCTTGCAACCAGCTAGTAGGGCCTATGTAGACGGGACACTTGTCAATTAATATTACTTGAGTCCGTAACTCGGGAGTACTTACGCGAGTTGAAATTTCAACTAAGCCAAGCTTTTTAAGTTGTGACTCGATGCGTCTATGAAAATTACCCATGTTTTTTTACAAATCCGCGTAATAAAAACAAGGTCTAATTGCCTAGGCCTACAGCGTACAATAAATACCAGATGCATTTAAATGCTTTGTATTTATTAAAGTCTCCCTCAAGTACAAGTCGAATCAAAATCACTAGGGCTAAAAATAATAGTAGGGCCTAGGCCTAAAAAAAGTTCTGGATTTATCAATTTGCATTGTAGGTTAAAAGTCTTCGTTTCTTTGTGGGGCTACGGGACGGGGGTTGACTGAAGGCATTCTCTCGAAGTACTGCAGGGTATAAAGGTACTGGATGGCATCTGAAAATAAGCAGTTCATTGAAGATTAATTACCGGTATTGCATAATGGCCAGGCCCAATTTCAATTTTACACTTTAAGACCTATTCAAGCCCAGCAGCCCTATTTTAAGTTAGGCCTAGGCCTAACTTAAAATACCCCTAAAGCCCCTACCCATTAAGCCTACTTAGCTATTTTCCTGAATCATTTACCCTAGGCCTAGGCCCCTACCTTTTGGAGCAAACACATTTATATTATATTTACATTTTGTGTAGGCCTAGGCACCAAACATAACCCTATTCTCACCCCACCTGGCTGGCCCTTGCTGACAAATAGATGAGAAAACTAAGTCTTGGCATAGCCATGGCTATTTATTCACTGTTATTATTGTTATTGTTGTTTTCACTGTTTAATATTCTCTCGTGATAAGGACATTCATTACAGGCCTAGAGCTAACACGACATTCTAGGTCTAGGCCCTAGCCCTAGTAAACTTTGGGCCAGGATGTAAACGAACCAAGCCCCAGGGAATACACTCCTGGGAAGATCCCCACCTAGCTAATAGCGCGTAATTTTGTGTGTAAAACAATTATCTAAACACTTAAATAATGTAAAAAATTACTTACTTATTTAGGTCAATGCGTATGGAAGACGACGGAAAGGTTTTCTATCTAGGAGAACACAAATGGCAGGCATGTTCTTGTAGGTGTTAGCAGCCATCTTGCGGGATCTACTACTTAGTCAAGTGCGTCTTAAATACTTTAATAATTGTGGTAAAATTTTACAAAATTAGGTACATTACTTTTTGTAAGCAGTTGTTAAAATTATAAATTAAATTTTAAAAACATCAGAAATTATTTTAAATGTTGAATCAAACTTACAATTTTTCTTTTGACTAGTTAAAGTTTATTTGTTTCAGATTGTATACAACGGCATAGAAAATTTATTCAACCAACTTGTATACAAGGTATACAAATTATATACATTAAACATCTCCAAAGATATTGTATACAATTTGAATACTGGTTATACAGGTTGTATACAACATTTTCATAGGGGATACTACACATCTAGGGCGACGGTCGTTCGCCCGCAGCCAAGCGCACGCGACTGTTAGAAGGCGATAACTAACTCGACCCTGTTTACTCCTACCCGAGTTGGGGGTTTTTCAGCTATCTGCACACGCCGTCCCGAAAGATTTAGAATCTTGAAACTCAGTATATGACCTGATATGTGGTCGACGAAAATATTCCGGCTGGCTGGTTGGTTGGTTGGTTGGGGGGTGGGGTCGGATTCTGCCAGAGAGGAATAAGAGCCTACAGAGGAAACGGTACACCTTAGAACTATGAAACTTGGACCACACTTAGATGTACCTCAGACTCACATACTTCCGCCGAGAGACAAGCAATATTCAACCCCCAACCCCCCCTAAATCATCCCCTAAAATTAAAATAATTCATAGCTCTAACCAAAAATTGAATTTTTAATCAAATTAGTTATTAAATTATGTTCTAATGCGTTTTAACCCAATCGGCCTATTCTCATTGGATGAGCGTAGCGAGCGAAGCGAAGATTCCGTTTCACTACATTGGAGAAAAAAATACGGAATGTTTTTTTTTTTCTTTTCTTTCTTTCTTTCTGTATTTTTGTCTGTCTTTTAAACCCACGATTCCGGCTAATTGCCAGGAATATAAGGAAAAATAGCGGAAAAAATGAAACACAGCTAAACTTTTTCCCAAGATACTAAGTTGGTATTTTGGTTTAACATACTAAAAGTCCCCACCTGTACCGAGCTTCCTTATAATATGACCTTGAAATGAACCCGATAAACGTTTGTTTAAGTTTATCTGTAAATGGTGGAAATTAGAAAACAATGTTTCAAACAAAATAATGTTTCTTACTAAATTTCTCACAAAAAAGTTTTTATCCTTTTTTTCACCAGATCACTCCTTCCCCTTTAAAATCCAGGATTTAAAATCAACTTTTAATGGAAATAGTGAATTGTAAGAAATTCTTATGAAAATGATTTTAAAATGCATATTGTATTTACAAAAAACATGCTCTCACACTTTTGACAAGGGTAAAATAAGGTGTCAACAGTTAAATTGAAAGGTTTTGGTTTTATTTAGGTGGCAAGAGGGAGGGAAGGGTAGCTTCAGCTCAATAAAAGTAAATGTAATCTTAAATCTACAATTCAGGAAATGTTTATTGCATTATAATCGTGTTTTTTGAATACATTCTCGTGTGATAGTTTTCCACACCACAGACGTATAGAATTAGGCGCGTTTCTGTATGTGGTATGTATCTCCAGTAGGCCAGTAGGGTATTTTGTTAGAATTTTAATCTCTTGGTCGTCCATGTGTCTCTTCATCGGCTTCCTCGATTCCCATTTCATCATCTGACGTTTCATTTTGACTTGATAACGTATAGTTGTTACTCAGTTCATTATCATTGCCGTCATCATCCCGACCACTTCTGTGGGTGTTGCGACTTGCATCTTCTCCATCTTCTTCCTCCTCGAACGATGATTGCGGTAAAACATGTTCAATATCCTCTTCCTGAACGTCATCGACATCTTCGTCTTTCCTCCACCCTCAAGCCTTCCTGCGTTTCACACGAAAACTCCACTGAGTGCACACCCCCGTCTGGGCTCGGGGTAGAACTGGCCCAGAGCATGGCTCTGCAAAATCGTACAAGGCGATTCAAGAGAAAAGTCCACCTCGCAAACATCAGCTAGTACGAGGGGTGTATATTACACCTCGAAACTAGAAGCGAGCTATGCCAAATCGTTGTGGGGGACACCTCCCCCTTCCCTTGACGACCCCCCCGACGACGTTGATAGTGACACAAACGAACGATGACAAAGGACGATGACGACCGCGACGTAGAAAACCCCCCTTCTCCCTTAGTCAGGCTGGTTCTGCTCAGCATGGGCCCCTCCTTCCCAAAATCCTAGGCTAGAAGGGTTGCATTATGCCCTATGGGTTGACGCGTCCTTAATCCAAATATAACCAAGCAAATATTTGAACCCCTTTATCCTGTTTTTCGGCACCCACGGGCTTCACCGCCCCCTTTTACAAAGAACCACAAAAAAGTGAGTCCAAGATATGTTGTGGTGCTGGCCCCAAGGTTGATGGAGTTGGAGATTAACAAGGCTCTAAACACCAGCCCCAGTTTTCTGTAAGTAGTTTATTCCCTTTCCACAATTGCACCTGGGGGTAGACACGAAGGCTTTTGCAATTTGGCAGAGTTGAGTAGGCGGCAAAATTTGATAAACGTTTTTTCCCCGACTGCAACACCTTTCTTGAAACATTTAAAACAGTGTTTGTTCAGCGATTCTGTGATCGTGCACCGTATAGACCAAGGAATAGTTTTGTTCCGGCTTCGGCTATTTCCTCTTGTGAAGCCGTTTCAGATTAAAAAGTTTGAGCTGCTTCCTTCCACAAGGTCTTCTCTATTTTCCAGCATTTTGCATAATGATATTTTTCCCTTGTTGAAAAAAGCAGAGGTACAATCACATCCTTAGAAAGCGTGTAGGAAGAAAATGTTATCCTTAATTAAGAAGAGGTTTATTACTATGTGACAAATACAGCATAGTTTGCCACCTTGCTTCTTCCCGGTTTTATGAAAAATATTTCTGATTCTACAGGTGCAGTTGCTGTTCACAGCACAAGTAGGTAGGTCTTGTCCTCTCCAACTATAGCACAGTTTTCTTCAGACATCGAACAGTCAAAAAGCGGTTTGAATAATCAGAGTATCAGCGTCTGCATCAGCATGCTTGACTTCAAAGTCTTTTTCAAGGAAACTTTTTTTTAATGAAGGAAATTAGCTTGTTCTTATTATGACTATTGGACAAGAAGTTCTCTTGAGCCGCAATCAAGTTCATTTCCTCCTGAAATTCATATCGGAGGAAAACGTTTTGGAATATCTATGAGATCTTCGGATACTTTTGTATCATAAGTTTTTTTTGAATATCCATAAAAACAATACAACATTTGTTTCCATAGTGTCTTTTGATGTAAGAAATGTATACCGGTAACTTCAAACAGGATCCTGAAAGTTCCCCCAGCGGGCCACACAAAACGATGGAAGAGCAAACTTTCATTTATTACGTAGAAACTGCCAGTTGGGACTGTATTTCCCTGATTCTTTTCAATATTGAATATATAAAGGTGCCTTATTAGTTTTTCTCATTCCATTTTTATCAAACAGAAGAAAATGGGTAAGGTAATAATTCATACTCAAAATAACTTTCTTAATCTTCTTGCAATTTCACGGAAACTGATATGCGCTGAAAAGTTGCAGAGAATCAGCGGCTACGGCCCATGACCTTGAACTTTTGAAGGATTTTTTACCTTTGCTAAAGTCTGCACTCGATATTTTATTTTTGACATCGCCAATTTCTTTTCCATTTTGTTTCTTTAAAGCTCTGCAGCCGACAATGTATAAGCATCATGGGAGGTGTTTTTTTCATCCCCTATACAATCCCTTGAAATTGACATACATCCCCAATGATAGCCACGCCTTATTCAATACGTCACAACTACAACCAAGAACAGCAGTCAATCTTGATCTGAGAAAACACCCTAAAATCACTCTGGGTCACAACCAAGTTTGCAAGACATTTTTAACTTGTCTTTCTAAGCGTTGTTGCCAGATTCCTGAAATTATCTAAAACGTGGATTAACGTTTCCTTGATTTTGGAGGGGAAAAGGATTGAACTAGCGATAAAATGGGTAAGGACCTTTTTTGTAGAAAATTAAATATACAACAATTTTTGCTTGAAGTAGTTTTTTCTAATTTCCACCATTTGCGAGAAAAAACTAAAACAAACGCATCTCGGGGTCTTTTCAAGGTAAATTAAAAGGGAAAGCTCACGCGGCACAGGTGGGGACTTTGAGTATGTTAAACTACATACCCAACTCAGCATTTTGGAAAAAAAAATTTCCCAGCTGTGTTTCATTTTTTTCCGCTATTTGCCAAATTTAATTCCATAATTCCTGGGCAATAAACCAATACTCCAATTGCGATGAAATTTTATGGAGGCCTTCGAAATCTCTGAACTTAGAACTGCCACATTTTGAGCGCCATCGAAAAAATTATTTCTCATGAAAATCGCAATTTTACGATTTTTTTTTCGATTTTTTGAAAATTTATTTTACTTATAACAACTACATGCTTTATCCGATTTTAATGATTTTTTCACAGAAACTTAATTTTATGAATTAAGATATTCGTGTGAAATTTTAGTGCAATCGAAATTTTTTTTTTTTTTCATGAAAATAGAAATTTTGTGTTTTTTTTTCTTTTTTAAGACAATTATTTTACTTATTACACCTACATGCTTGATTCTATTGTAATAAGTTTTTCACAGAACCTTAATTTTATTAATTTATTTATTCGTGTGAAATTCGAGCGCAATCGAATAATTATTTCTTCTAAAAATCCCAATTTTTCGATTTTTTCTCTTTTTTAAAATTACGATTAATTAAAAAAAAAAAATTAAGTTTATTTTTTATTTAATTTATTTTAATTTAAAAAAAAAAAATTGAACTTAGTAATAATTTTTTCACAGAACAACAGAAAATCCGCATAACACATGGCAGCTCAATGCACCAATTACGCTCATCCAACAACGCGGCGGGACTTAAGCGTTTTCCTAGTTACATAAACCACATTTTGTCAACCCTCATCCCTAATAGTTTATATTATTTTTACCTTGATTTCCAGCATTCACCACGAAGGCACCTAATGAGTTATCTGCATGAAATTTGGCATGATGGTGCATACTAATATGAAAAATAATTTGCCGAGAGGCAAGCGATATTCCACCCCCAACACCCCCTAAATTATCCCCTAAAATTGGAATAATTCATAGCTCTAACCCAAAATTGAATTTTCATTCAAATTAGTAAATTATGTTTTAATATGTTTTAACCCAATCGGCCTATTCTCATTTCCTAAACCACATTTTTTCAACCCCCATCCCTAATAGATTATGTTATTTTCACCTTGATTTCCAGCATGCATCATGAAGGCACCGAATGAGTTATCAGCATGAAATTTGGCATGATGGTACATAATAATATGAAACATAATGATCCGCCAGGAGGCAAGCGATATTTCACCCCCACTGTACCCTACCACCCTTAACTTTGGGAAAAACGTTAGGTCGTATTTAATACAATTTTAATATTTTAATCGCTGATTAAAATTATGCGTCAATGTGTTATAGTCCGGTAAACAAATCATTCACACAAACACCCAAGACGACGTTAACCATAGGAAATTTAATAAAAACATTGTATCACTGCTCTCCTAGATGTTAGGAGCCACGACGAACATCTAGGAGGCAGTGCATTGTATATTGCCAACTACAGATTGTAAACAAAAACAAAAGATGGTAGCTTTTGTTTCTAGACAATCTGTTTTAAATAAATAATAAATAAATAAATTTTATTTAGAGTCTACCCACTCAGTTATATAACTGATTTTCAGTGGGGTCAAATCAAAGCGACCAAGCCAACCCTGCAGGCCCCGACGCAATCGACGAGTGAGCGATAACCAACCAAAGATCGATATTTTTAATAGGAAATATAGCAATCAGTGGTATGGACAGTGCGAACACTCGCGAATCAACGCCAGAATCAACAAGGGCCGATTCAGAACAACTCTGAAATTTATTATGTACTTCGTTGCTAGGACGGCTCCAAAGTCACCGTTTACAAACTCCTAAGACAAGAACTGATGGACTTAAGTCCAAATCAGAAGTTAAAAAACTTCTGACTTTGACGGGAATCGAACCCTGGACCTTCTGCATTGAAAGCAGATACGCTAACCACAAGACCAACGAGCCACGCTGTAGGCCTACAGGCACTGTATCCACCTTTACACGTATTTCACGCCTTGATATGAAACAAAAAAAAAAAGATGTGATATCCCCCCCAAATACAAAAAATTGTAAAAAAAAAAACGGCAGCCAAGCTCTCCTTCCAAAGTCTTCGGCTGTGAATGCTGTGAGATATAGAAGTTGAACCAAGCATTTCATTCTTTCTCCCTAGTTTCGCATTGAAAATAAGTAAGATCATTTCGCCTGTTGACGAGCGCCAAGCCAACCATTTTCGTGGTAAAAAAGTAAAAATTTTAAACTCAAAATCATAAATAAATTACTTGGCCATTGAATTTGGTACGAGGACTCTAAAAAGTCAATGGCCATGTAATTTTTTATGATTTTGAGTTTAAAATTTTTACTTTCTTTACCACGAAAATGTTTGGCTTGGCGCTCGTCAACAGGCGAAATGATCTTACTTCTTTTCAATGCGAAACTAGAGAGAAAGATCGAATGAAATGCTTGGCTCAACTTCTATATCTCACAGCATTCACAGCTGAAGACTTTGGAAGGAGAGCTTGGCTGCCGTTTTTTACAAATTTTTGTATTTGGGAGGGATCAATATCTACAGTAGGCCTATATCTACGGGAGAAGTAGAACGCGTGTATATACTTGGGCGTAGCACAGCGAAAACCTCGCCTGATCCCATGTATATGTGGGCGTAGAACTTAAGGTTAATGGTAAATGGAAGTATACCAGTATTGTGGTGTTTTAAGTTGTAGGGCCTACTGTGAAATAATTACCATGCACTTAAAACACTGCTGATGCCAGTTATGCCCCAAGGCCATAAGGGACATATCCGTGATTGGCTGATTACAGGCGAAGCATTTTGGAGAAAAAAGCTCGTGGTAATCTTTCAGGCAGTAAGGAACCCCTTCGTTTTCACAGAACACTTGTCCATACAGTTGTGATCCACATTTAGTGCAGACAAAATGTTCCGGGTGCCAAGTTTTCCCCATGGCTTTAATTAATACCTAGAATAAAGACAGGTAGTGATTTTTTTGCTGCAACAGTTCTTTCTCAATCATATTCTCTAAACGAGCTTTAAATCGTAACTATCACCCTTTGATGGATGGAACTCTTATCTCCATTATTATATCAACCTTGCATTATCCCCCTTATGCACAAAGACTTGTGTTGGTAAGTTGCGGACGCAAATATTGGCCTAATTGTCTCCGGCAATAATGTTTGGAGATCAATGGGAACGAAATGCAAGCAAAACCACTCCTAAATGACACAAATAAATTATTCTAGCACTAAAAGAGTATTTCTAGATAGAAAATAATTATAACTCATATTAAATTATGTGTTTTGGGCCACCTGCAACTCACTCGCAATATGTATCGCCCACTTAAGAGTTGTAGTTAAGGAGAGGCATTTCTATGCTAAGTGTTGCGGGTTCAATCTTCACTAAATTTCTTAGTGACTTTTTTTGCAATTTTTTACTCAATATTTCAAGTTTAGCTTTACTGTAGGTCTATGTTGGTACAAAAATTTAGTTGAAATATTTATTTTCCGATTTAAAAAGCGAGGGTCAACATTTGCGGTTCATCCAGAGGAGCCACAACATTACCGACCATCTAGCGACTATCTTTGTGTATACCGTTTTTATAGTCATATGATTTAGCATATGGATTTGCCCAAGTCTGCCATTTTTAACAATAGGGCCTACGCAACTTTGCGCTGGTAAATCTTTGTCATCAAGTGGATAATACATATTTAATGTATTTTATTTATTTTATTAAATGTGGCTTGTTGGTCTTGTGGTTAGAGACGCATTACAGAAGGTCTGGGGGGATTCCCACTTTAGGTAGAAGTTTTCAAACTTCTAATGTGGACTTAAGTCCATTTCTTTGTGGCTTAGTAATGTGTAAACGGTGACTTTGGAGCCGTCCTAGCAATGAGGCAAGTTTGTTCCGAATTAGCCTTGTTGATTCTGGCGCTCTCCACTGGTGGAATCGTGTCCAGCCTGATTGACCTGTGTTTCCTACTTAAATATGCCGGTCTCTAGTTGGTCATTGTTCACTCATTGATGGTGTCGGCGTCTACAGGGTTGGCTTAGTCACAGTGAGTAAATTTGTGAATAAATGTCAAAGGGTGCTTTATCTGATCAGATTTACTTATTAACTAAATTTTGGACTTTTGTCTACAATATGTATTAATTTTGTAATTGTAATATCATATTTTGTTTAATTTTTCAATTTTAGGAGATACATACTATTTTTTCACCCCTTTCCCACCTTAACCGGACGGATTTTTTCATGGGACCACTTGGCAATTTTCTTAGAATATTGTTTTGAGTATTTAATAAAAAATTCACGCCTCTTTCACAAAACCCCTAATTTTTAGTCTAATCCGCAGCCTTAAACTGGGACAGCACGTATGATGACAAGTTGTTGATGTTGCAAAAAATGTTTGCTTTTTAACAAAAGCATACATGGGAGAAATGTAAAAATACTATTATTAGGTCCAAGTAAGATTACTCTTTAGATCATATGAATTAGTTATTCATTACCGGCATTCTGACCAACACACTAACATAGATTATGTGACCCATTCTTACCTCCTTAATTGGTTTTTTACATTGAGCACACCTTTCAAGGAAGAGTTCTGCATAATCATCTTCACAATATGGTCGATCATCTTTGTGGTTAAATTTTCCTCCCGTCAATGACTTGTTACAAACTGTGCAGATGAAGTGTTCAGGGTGCCACGTCTTTCCCATTGCAGTAATAATCTAAGACACAAAAATAGTTAGTTTCATATGGAACAACAGAAGCTAGTAAATACTTTACGGTAATTCTCGTGACATACCGTACCATTGATTGGTTCATGGCATACATTGCAAATCACATTCCCATCTTCTGTCACAGAGACGTCCTGTTCCGCCATATTTATAAATTTGTAACTAAACTAGCCTATCATCATTAAGTACCTAGTAAAATTAGTACCAAAAAATTAAGAAGTTCAAATTCGATGAAATGTTTTCTAAGAGATAATTTTGTTTCCCAGGAAATGCCAAGCAATAATGTTACTGATACTTAAAGCTATTCAACAATTTAATTTCTGCAATAATAAATAATACCGAATTAGGCCTAGGCCTTAAATTTTTTTCTAATTATTCATTTATTTATTTAACATTATCCTATTCAGTTAAAAAACTAATTTACAAAGGAGGACAACTAAATCAATCTAATTACATAAATGCACACACAATAAAGAACTATAGGCCTAGTTAAGTAAAGTTTGAAATAATAACATTACAACAACAATGCATAATAAGACAATAATTTTGCTTACAAATTCAAATTGGATATTAAATGAAATTAATTAATAACTAAATATAAATAGAGGGGGAAAGGAAAAAAAAAGATAAAAGATAATGATAAAACTGATTTATTAGACGATCTCACTCAAACGAATATGAGGTTTGCCAAAAATCAGGAACAGCAAATCCGGGAGTAATCAAACTTTCGCGGAAGAAACCACCAAACGCGAATCTTCATTCTTCTGTTCAAATCTTGATAACAATTTAGTACAAAAGATCTTGACTCAGATTTCAGATATATACTAATTATTTTGTAGTTGTTTAAGTCAAACTGATCACAGCAATGACACAGGACACCTAACTCAAGTTGTGGGCTCCAACTTAGCAGATCTAAGTTAAGAGATTTTGAAGGTCCCCTCCATTTTTCATCAAGATCACATATTATGCCGTTTGCCCGGTAGAGAGCAAACAGACAAAAAAAAACTAGCTATTTTTCTCAGGGTAAGTGAAAATGAAGTCTGCTTCGCTCATCCAATTAATTTTCAAAATCTTGAGACCGTAAAATGGCGGCCATCTTGTTTTTTGTTTGTTTTCTTAGTAGTGTCTCGTGCACTAGAAATTGACAGTTGAATTGAAACGTCTGAATTTTGACCCTGATAAAAAATTGTATGAGATAATTGAACGAGTGAGCGTAGCGAACGTAGTGATTTCCATTCGACTTAAACGGCCCTAATTGTTTTTCTGCGTGCGTGCGTTGGTGTGTGTTGTGTGTTACGTTGAAATCAGCCGAATCGCTGAACAAAATTGCGCTGAAATTTTAAACAGACATCCTGGACGAGTTTATTGAGAACTGCTAACAAAAACAGCAAGATTCATTGCGATTTAAACCTACAAGAAATGATTAACTGAAAAAAAGACTTCCAATGTTTAGAAATTATTTTAACGACAATGTTTTAGATCTTGAAAATATATTTTTTTGTTTGTTTTCGCCTGGGCCCTGAAATGCCGTGCCCATGCAAGGTCTGTCGAATGTTGGACGTCAAGGTACCCCAAATTCCGCTCGTAGATTGAGTAAACCTTTCAATATTTTCACGTATTTTTTGTACTGGCTACGTTTTTCATAGTTTTGTCTTAGATGATAGACTACACTGCGTTATATTCATTTCAAAACATGTTTTAAAATGTTTTAAATACAATTTAGGAATTACAAAATCTTTCCCGACCAGGGGATTTCTTTTTCTCTTCCTACTCGTTCTTTTCACTTTTTACTTTTTACTTTTTCAACTTCTCCGTGTGTGTGGCTCGTTGGTCTTAGTGTGGCTCGTTGGTCTTGTGTGTGGCTCGTTGGTCTTGTGGTTAGTGTATCTGCTTCCAATGCAGAAGATCCAGGGTTCGATTCCCGCTAAAGTCAGAAGTATTTTAACTTCTGATTTGGACTGAGGTCCATCAGTTCTTGTCTTAGGAGTTTGTAAACGGTGACTTTGGAGCCGTCCTAGCAACGAAGCACCCTAATAAATTCAGAGTTGTTCTGAATCGGCCTTGTTGATTCTGGCGTTGATTCGCGGGTGTTCGCACTGTCCATACCACTGATTGCTATATTTCCTATTACAAATATTTATCTTTTGGGTTTGGGTTTTCGCTCATCGTCGATTGCGTCGGGGCCTGCATGGTTGGCTTGGTCTCTTTGATTTAAATTCCCCCACTGAAAATCAGTTATATAATGAGTGGTAGACTCTAAATAAAAATTTATTTATTTATTTATTTTTAAAACGGCCCTTAAGGGCGCTTTAGCAACTAGACTTTGGGATACGCCAAAGTCGTTGTTAGTGAGCGAGTCATGTGGTGGGGTACCCGAGGGAAAATTTGCATTTATGTTGATATTTATATTCGTATAAATAATGTTTTTTTTGAGTTTAGTAGGTATACGGGCGCGTCAACTGTAAGACCAATGCGCCTCTCTAGGCTATGGTAGGTTAAGGGAGGCCTAATGTAGGGGGAAGAAAAGTAATGTAACCGGGTACTCAACACATGGCTCACTCATCTTTAACAACGACTTTGGCGTTTCCCTAGTATTGTTAGAAATAAAATTTCCAAGGGGATGCAATTAATTTCACACTCAATAATACATAATTTTTGCTTTTATTATTGTTGTTTATCCTTGTTATTATTACATTTTTTAACAACAAGAAAAGGCGTCGACGCTAGCAAATATTTTGCTAAAACACTTGATATCTTTGTGGAAGTCTCGTGCCGCGAAGAGCCTTTCTTAAGCACGTGAAACTAACACGGCACTTGTAGATGGTTCTCCCATAAGTACTCCTTACACATGGAAGGGAAATGACTTACTGGGCAGTCTTTGAGGGCGGGCGGCAGGTCGTTCCATGGGTTAACAACCCGGAAAGAAAAAGCACGTCGGCCGAGCACTCCTTTGGCCGGAGGGGGTTGGAGGCGGGGGTGCCTACTATCGTCGCCTCTCAACACGCGGCCCTGGATGATGCGTGCGCACAGTCCGCACACGTCATAATCAGTGGCGCCACTGAGGCATCTTTTAAAAAACACCAGGTCGGTGTATTGCAGGTGCATGGTCATTGGCATAACCTGCTTCTGGTCACAGGGTGGGGGGATGTTACGGCCATGTATGAAATGCAATGCCCTTCTCTGCACCCTCTCAAGCTTGGTAGTGTTCTCAATGGTGATTGGGTGCCATGCGGGGAGGCCAATTTACCCAAATTTGTATAATTTGCATACCCTACCACAAAGTCCCTTACGTCCCTCCCCTTGGAATGAAGAATGCATGGTGGTAACTCAAACTTATAGAAATTGTTTTATCTTGGAGGCGCGAATAATCTTAGCTGTTAAAGCGCCCTAAAACTATTATTACCAATACCAACGTTGTAGCCCCACCCGTTTGGTCAGAATCGACCCAAATATCACGAAAATATTGCATTAAAAATTGAAACAAATCGTAAAAGTACGATATTCATGAGAAATATTTCTTCGATTATATCCAAAAACGTGGCAAGTCTAAGTTCAGAGATTTCGAAGGTCCCCTCTAATTTTCATCAAGATCACATACGCCGTTTGCCCGGTAGAGTGCGAACAAACAGACAGAAAAAAAAAGAAAAAACAGCCAAATGTTTTTGGGGGGCAGTGAAATTGAAGTCTTTGCTTCGCTCATTCAATGATGGTAAAACAGGTTATATATCATTACATTTAAAGGGTAAAGATCTACCTACTGGATCCAGATAAGAAATACAACCATTATTCTCACAAACTTGTTACTCCCCAGCAATTCCTAAAAATACAGAAAATGTGTGCATTTACAACAAAGTTAAATTTAAACAGTAGTGTTGGTACTCATCGCTGTGTGATGTTGGAAGGTCTTGCTGATGGGCTATGCCTGTGTGTAGCTCTGGCGTACTATAACTCAGTTGGTCTTGAGCATGGACTCCCACGATGTCTGGAACAGGCGCCCCATGACTAGATAGTCGGGTCAATTCCCACGACGCTCAAAATCGATGACCCCGTGCTGCAGAATGCTACGGATTCTTACATTGATTTGATGTGGCAAACACCAGTGTTGGGTAGGAACGGAACTAAACAGTTCCAGTGACTGTACAAATTTAAGGAATTAAAGAGTCAAATCATAGTTTACTTACAAGATGAAGGGATTGTAAAATACTCAGTTTTCAGGAAATCTAAAATTTGCCTCTATTGTTCTAAATTCTTTTCTTACCACCATCCCCATTCCTACACTCAGTGATCAAACCCCATCACCCGTGGGTTTCTCACCATTATTAGTCGCATTGCCAGCTAAACTTAATTCTTTTCAATACAATCATCCTTGAGTTTTGAATGATCTTTTGGGTTGTTGCGTTGTGTCTTGTTCATCACCCATGCTGGTTGCGAAACGTGGAGCAGTGCATCATCAACCCAAAGATCATTCAAAATTGATTCACAGGTCGTGAAAGCTTACATAATCATTCATACATATATTTAGTTTCTCCAAATCTCAAACAAAGTTAATACATTCTTTGCAAATATTTTCGGATACTAACTAATCATTCACCCTCTCGAGAAGATCTAAATAAAGATAAGTATTGGAAAAAGGAACTTTTTAGGAACTTAGTTCCATTTGGAATGAAACTTAGGAACGCCCTAGTTCCTTTTATTTTAGAGGAACTTGGAACTGGAAAGAGTTCCTTTTTCTTATGAGGAAATTGTAACTGGAACTAGTTCCATTTTTTAAGGAACTTACCCAACTCTGGCAAACACGCATGCCGGATGTTTCACACACAAAGTACCCTGGTACCACTCAAGTCTGACTGCAAATTTATGTATCAACCAATATGTCGAGATTATCACTCGTACTAACAACTGTTCCTAGTCCCTAGGACTCCTCCACTAATTACTGGCCTTGGCTGTTATCAGGTAGATTGACCGGTTCTTTCTCCTTTATTTTATCAGTAATATCAAATGTTCATAGCCCTGATGCTACTCCACTAAATCACTTTGACACAAAATGACATACAATTCACTGTAAGACCACATTGGTTAAGAAACGGGTACTTTCCTGATCGCGGTAAAAACCCACTTGTATACTTTTATATAACACTATTATTGTAAGCCTAACTTGGCTGCTATCATACCACGCAAGTACTTCAACTACTTTCAACACAGATCCAAGGTCCTAGTGTCCGTTCCCCGCTGACTTTCCCGCGCAAATGTCGTCCCGACAGCCACAGAGCTGTTTTCAGACAACCTTCCACAACTCCTCGAGTTCGCCTACTGAAGCATGCGGCCGGCCATGGTCCTTTTTATTATAACCTCGGTTTAGGCTTTTTCCCTTCCAATAAAATGTACTCAAACAACCACGTCAACACACTTGAAACAAAGAACTTTTCTTCGTGGGAGGTCTAGTGAATAAACGGCTGAATATTATTCCGAAGGTTTCACGTAGCCACCTCACACGTGCCAGACTTAAGCTCTGCCTTGACCTTCAAATTGACCAATCAGGTGCAGAGATGCACTAGCGCAACTGAGTCTTGCAAAAGTTAGCGCCGCCCAGACTGGTTGTCTAACCAACATTTCCCCACCAAGAATGCCTTGAAATTTTCGTTATACAATCCAAAATTAATCATAAAACTCTCAATTACACATTACAGGGTGATTTTTGATGTGTCATTCTTTATCTAAATGAAGTACAACTAAAAATACATTTACTAGTAGTCTAGTTTCTAAGTTTGTATCATTTAAGTGAGAGCTGTACATCAAAATGACATGTTGCAGATGGCAAAGTTAAGCGGAAAGAACTTGCATTCTTCCATAAGGCTGATGGCCTACTCTCCTCCTATTGATCTCTTTTGATATTTGTAGCATCTTATTTATAATTACAATCAATTTATGAGCAATTATTATTGTGTAGGTCTAAAGTTTATTATAAAAGTTTTGAAAAATTGGGGAAGCCCATTCGGTCACAACGCAGCAATAAAATAATCACTTGCACGAACATGATAATATATCATTTTAAAATTTTGGTGTTGATTTTTTTGCTTGCTTCATAAACGTTTTTCTTGGTCATTTTGTCAAGGGGCGTTCGCAGGCTCCTCCGCCACACCAGTGATTGCATCATATGATATATAGGCCCTATATCACTTGATATTAAAATAATATTTTTTACGGTTTATGCACACATTTATTTATATTATATTAAATACCATTTCTGGGTGTAGGCCACGTACTTTTAATAACATGGTTTAAAATTAAAATACTGATTGTCCCCTCCTTTTTAAAAAAATATTAAATAAATAAATTTGTATTTAGAGTCTACCCACTTTGTCATATAACTGATTTTCAGTGGGGGACAATAAACCAAAGCGACCAAGCCAACCCTGTAGGCCCGACGCAATTGAACATACACCCAGAAATGATATGTAATACATCATTCGAATATGAAAGCCTTCATATATAATGTTTAGGCTTAAAAAATGCTATTAAATTACTAATTAGGACGAAACATCCAATATTCCTAGGCAGGCACCTTAGCCAACTAGACCATCAGGATGGTAACTTTTTAACTTCTGAATAGAGAATGTTCCTTAACATTCATTCTGAATGTTCTGAGATCATCATATTTTTTTCTGCAGTTGTCATCAGCAGATAAAAAGTTTTGCCGCCTCCAGCCCTTCAGGCTGGGTTTTATGTTCTCTTTGCTTTCCCAACCTGTCAACCCTTCTCCAATCTATATTTTTTTTATTATTGAGATAAGATTTTCATTTATAAAAGTAAGCTGAAAGTTGCACCAATAATAATGGCGGGAAAAACGAGCCATTACGTCACTATTGTTACGAATCGACCAACAAGGTAATGTGAAACAGTGATATTAACTGTATAATCTAGAAGGAGGTAGTTAATTAATTTATTCAGACATTAAACAGCTTTGCGCATGTCAACAAAGCTCTAGCGTGCTGTAGTCCTAAATCTTGACGCCTCGTGCTGTTTGCACGGGAAATAACATACTACAAGCTTTGTGCCTCAATAGAATTTTAAATATTTGCTTTAAATAGGTTTGCAGTAATGGTGTTTTTAAGTGGCTTTCTATTCATTTCTTACCCCCACATAGAAGGGAATAGTTGGACTTAGAGAACATTCCCTTGCCTTGCATTATAAATCTGAATGGATGGTGGATGGATTAATAATGTTTGTTTGGTCAGTTCAAAGGCAGCAGATTCATTGCAGTACTGTTCCATCAATTCAGATCTTCAATACAACTACGATTCAGAAGTTAAAAAGTTACCATCTCGGTGGTCTAGTTAGCTAAGGGCGCCTACCTGAAATGTGGGAGACCCTGGTTCGAACCTCGGTCGAGATGGATTTTTTAATTTCTGAATTGTATTAAATATTAATAATTCCACCTACGGGAGTGTTTCCCGACCAACCAAATCGAGAAATTATTGTCGTTAAATGTTCGGCTATGGGAGGAATAAAAACTTATTTATTAAACCAAAGCTCCACATTTTTTAACTCCTTGCGCCTAAAATCGCTCGCATCGACTTGGACGTAATTGCTGTCATCCACCATTCGTACACCCCTCATTTTGATAAATAGATACCGGTAAGTTGTGTACCCTATGTAAAATTATATGAAATGTGAATAACAAGCCGCTTTGCGAACGCTTTTTTCAGTCGCGTTGATGGATGAGCTTTTCTGGTTGACTATTTCTGTCCAATGATTACTACATTTTTAGTGTGCATGGGATCTCATTACTTTTTAAAGTTCCATTGCAAAATTATTTTTGTTAAATTACAATAATTTTTATAAAGTAATATTAGGGCCTAATTGCTAAGGTAATACCAATTAACAGTGGAATGTAAAATATCTCGAGGCCCAAAGACTTGCTTTTTGTATGCATTGTAGGTGAATATTGTCAAGTGTTACTTGTTAATTATACACCTATAAAAGGCTTATATGAAAACCTTTATTTGTATGGCTCACTTTTTAACTTTTTTTTCAAAGTGCACTAAATTACCACACCTTAATGTCCATGTAAAATATGAATATTATATAGGCCCAAATGTCACGAACGTATCGCATAAAAATTTGGAAAAAGTATGATATTCATGAGGAATATTTCTTCAATTGTACCCAAAAACTTGGCAGATCTAAGTTCAGAGATTTTGAATGTCCCCTCCAATTTTTATCAAGATCAAATATATGTTGTTTGCCCGGTAGAGATCAAACAGACAAAAAAAAGCTACGTATTTTTTTCGGGGTAAGTGAAATTGAAGTCTTTGCTACGCTCATCCAATAAATGTAAGTTAATAAAAAAAGTCATTTATTTTAAAATACCCCCCACCCCCACCCCCTCTTACTACTACTTCCTACATATAATTATAGCTAGGTGGGTCGCAAACGTTTGGCATTCTAAAAAATGGGTCGTTCTAAAAAAAGTTTGTGAAGCACTGCTCTAGTGATTCTTTAGGTGTGGCATAAAGTGTAATTAATTTAATGCCATTGTATGTTAAAAGTGGTTGGATTGGTATCACATTTAATGCCACTCGTCAAGAATTGAGGTTTAAGTCTGGCTACTTGTCTCCATTCAGTGACCTGTATCCGATATAGTTCAAGTGTAACACTGATGCCCATGGAAGACAACTGGAAGAGTTATCCCTAGTTATGCTCCACAAGTCAAGTGATCAAAAGTTATTTTTTTATAGATAATAAAAGATTACCAATATGCAGCTTACATTAAACCTCTCCATTTTATTATCTAACATTGAAAGTAGGTATTGTTAATCATTCATAGGTATGGTGTTTTCAAAATCATACTAAAATCACTTTTGTTATCATTTATTTGGATGTTGTTTCGATGTCATAGGGTCTGACGTTAACCAACGTATTGGTGCAGGATGGTAGATCTTTCTTTGTCTATTTCTTGCTACAGCTGGCACATACTGGCCTGTTATCCACAACTTGAAACATGTCTTCCTTTATTGGCTTACCACATTTCTGAAATAAACATGGGTATTCAACGTTAATATACTAGGACAAAAATACCACACAACTTCTTTATTGTACAAAACAGAAATGTTTCGTAGCAAGATAGGCAGCCCAATCAATTGGTTAATTGTTAAAATCATTTACGTTAGGTACATCATAATGGTTTATTGTGGTTAAATATTCATTGACTCCTCCCTATTCTTGCTAAGCAATGTAAGTTACTGATTTGGTTGTTCAAACAGAGTATGGAGTATCTCAATTCTCTTTGCTGGATCTAAAGTGACTTTATTCATCTTACCTTCCCCAACAGGAAGTAATTTTCACTTATCATTCTTATTATTCATTGTCTTGATTAGGCTTAGTAACTTCTTAGAAAAACGCCAAAGTCGTTAGAGGAGTGAGTGAGCCATGTGTTAAGTACCCGGTAACATTCCCATTCATCCCCCTACCTAAAGCAGGATCCAGCATGAGTCTTTCCTCCCTAGCCTGTCATAGGCTAGAGTGGTGCATTATGGCCTTACATGTGCCTTTATACCAACTAAACTGAAAACCCTATAATTTATACTTATAGGCTATATTAATTATCAATATTAATTATTATCAACTTAAATGCAAATGTTCCCGGGTACTCAACACATGACTCGCTCACTTGTCTAACAAAGACTTTGGCGTTTTCCTAGTCGAGTTGGCTAAGGCGCCCTTATACCCGGAATGTGGGAGACCTGGGGTCAAACAGCGGTCTGTAAAGATTTTAATTTCTGGACTGTATTTAAAAAATTATAGAACATGTTGGGAAATGCATACAATACTATTGAAAACTTAAGAGACAATGCAAAATATGTGTAAAGATTGCAAGGTTTACTCAATCTTCCATGCATGCATACAACGCATGACAAATAAAAAATTAAAATTAAATTCTTCAAGGACAAAACCATTTTTGTTAAATTGAATCCTATACATTTACAGCCTATTTTTTCAATTGATTATTTCTTGTAGGTTTAAATTGTAATGGATGTTGCTGATTTTGTTAGCAATTCTCAGTAAACTCGTACCGGATGTCTGTTCAAAATTTCAGCCCAATCTATTTAGCGATTCGGCTGAATTTTGGGGTACAAACACACACACAATCACGGAAGTACCATTCGACTTGCGTTCAAAATAAATATTTTTTAAAAATTCAACAAGCATGAGTACAGGAGTAGTACCCAAATATGGGAGTGAAGCTTATTGTAAAAGTTTCAAACATGTTCCAGCCTTCACTAAAGTCTACATTAGACGGTTCAATGGTTCGTTCAAGTTTCCTTGAATTCAAGGACAAAACATAATCAATCTGAAGGATGTATTGTCGTATTTTATTATCTTTGCACATTTTGATTCTGTTTTGTCCTAAAATTCAAGGAAACTTGAACGAACCATTGAACCATCTAATGTAGGCTTAACGGTGGAGGTGCCGAGTACATAAAAATGCTAACTAATCTGGGGGTCATCCCCGCCTTTCTACATCCCACAAGAGTTTCCAAAAGGCAAAAACATTATGTATCTTCCTTTTTGAAGGGAAATGTCAACTAAAAATGCTTGTCACTTGGAGGTCATGTTCGGTTTTTATTGTGAGACATGTCACGTACAGATGGATGGACAGAAAAGTCCTATATTTATATTTATTGATATTTACCTGCTTAAAGGGCAGGAAGACCAATGTAGGGCATGTTTGGCCCTCTTTAGCCTAATACAAGTACAATTATTTAATTTTTTTAAATGTCAACGACAGGAAAGTTGTTCGGTCAATTGATAAGACAGTGAGGGACAGAGAGAACACATGACAGTCAAGAGTCAATTGACGGGGAGGGCATAATAGGGGTACTTGAAGCGGGGCGAGGAGAGAGAAGGTCGTGAAGCTCATCTCGCCCACCTGTGTGACAACGTTGCACGTAGGCCTCTGCGAGGGTATCAAGTCGGATGCCGAGATGGATGATGCATAAAGCTCCCCAATATCATTTAATTAGTACGTACATCAGATATACGTGATAAAATAATGTTTGTTGTGTATGAAAGTATCATTTTCAATTTACCAAGCATTTAAAACAGTTTTGATGCCAGTTTTGTCCTAGAGCTACCAGAGCAGTGTCAGTAATTGGATTGTTGCACCCAGCACATTTTGGAGCAAATAGTTCATGGTAATCTTTTTGGCAATAAGGGACACCATCCTTTTCACAGAACTGTTGCCCAATCAGTTCATTTCCACACTTGGCGCACACAAAATGTTCTTGGTGCCAGTGCTTTCCTAAGGCCATGATCATTTTCTGTACATAAAACAAAATAATGTAATACACATATTTCATTAATTTATTTAACGTCTATGCTATTCAGTTATGAAAACTTATTTATAAAGGAGAAAAACTAAACAACAATAGTTCTATGCATTATTTTAACAGTTTTGTAGTATTTATCTAAATTTGCATTATTAGTTTTCAAAACACTTATTTTTTCATGCTATTTTTTTCAATAAAAACTACTTGCAAAATTTAATCAAATATATTCCAAATATTTGGCTAGGTATAGGTAATTACCTATGTTGTTTATTTTTTAATTGGGTTGAAATTTGCTTTTATTTTATTTTATATTTATTTTCTCATATAATTAGGTAACCAAAAAACAAATATGTTAGCATGAATGACCATATAAAGCAAAAATTAATCACATGATACTATGTACTTACAAAATAATGTTCTGAAACCAATTACTTCTATATTTTTAGTATATTAGTTGCAACAAAATTGATGGTTTTCTGTTAATTAGGCCTAGAACTACCTACTAAACACAAACAGTAATGTATTAGGCTTAGGCTTTACTAATTATTTTATTCTTATTGGGTTCTTACTCCAAAGTCGTTTTAAAAAACTCAATAACTTTAAAGAATTAAACATGACAATACCCCTCATTAATTAGAACTTGCTTAATTTAAAATGAAAACACAAGTCCTAGCCTAATAGACAGAAGAGCATTTTACCAAATACCATTACGTATTAGATTCAGAAGAACTTTTTCATCCAAAGTACGAATTTGAGGAATTTGTTTATTGATGCTTTTCAACGTATGAGCTTTTTTCTATGTATTACCCTTTTTCTAGCAACTAGCTGCAGCTACTAGTACTGTAGTAACTAGCTTTATCTTTTGTTATCTAGACAGCTTAAAACGTAACACATTTTTAACTAAAAAGGAACCATTTTTCCAAAAGTAACTTTTTAAAGAGAAAACTCAATTTTTGGGGGATTTTTTTTCAAAATGGCTTTTTTGGGATCCCTTCAATTTTGAATAATGAGGGTTTGTTTACAATAGCTTTTCTAGTAGTATGTCATCTGAATTGTGTAGGCCTACAAATAAGTCAATCGGGTTTCTGATGCAGCTAAATGGCTAGTGGCTACCTACTAATATCATATCAATGATCATGATCATAAATGAAGAAAAGTTCTCTGATACCGGTACAGCTGCAATGAGTGCTCGTCAAACACTCTGAGCAGCATATCGGCCCAGCAGCAAGTAAACCAAATTTTAAGACCAAATAATGTGGATTCTGTTGTAAGTCCTATCAAACGATTTAGCCCCGGCACGTCTTACGATTCAGAGTATACGCCTATGAATTCCAGTTTGTTTAAGTTGCTAGAAATAATTATTCTGTTGGAATAATTGGATCTCGTTTGCAATAATCCAGCCAGTTCTGTAAATTTCAATATTTGTAACTTTATCTCATTATCTCATTTAGAAGGGTGTGTGCTACATAACATAGATCATATTCATATCTTTATAATGTCTCTTGTGAAACATCTTATAGACAATGAACCCGTGAAAAACTAGGGCTATTCAACCGGTCAAGTCATATTGCACCGCCTGTGATATTGTACGTTAATAAAATGAGTTTATGGTGTGTTTGATGATAAGGTATATTGTTTTCTAGGTTTAAAAAAGAAACAAAAATGGTGGAAATAATAAAAAATCAAAATTATTTATTTGAATAAAAATTAATAGTTTAAACTTTTTAATGTCTCGCTACCCGTTGATGACTTTTTTTATTTATCGGGTTGTTTCGTAGCGTCATCAAAAAAAAGACATCAAAAAGACATCAAAGCCTGTCTGCGTAGCTGATCACGCTTTAGAATTGGATCATAAAATTCAATTTGATCAAACGTCTGTCTTGTTCAAGGTAGATTCAGCAGTGCCACGAGTAGTTAGGGAGGCAATAGAAATTGAAAAACATCCCAACAACTTCAACAGGGATCACTGTTTTGTCCTCAGCCATGGATGGAAGACTACGAAATAGGAAAGTTGTCTAGCAAATGACAATCTGACGGTGAATTTAGGAAGCTTATTTAGGTTAACCAATCAAAAAACTTTAATAGTAACAATAGAAAAAAAAACAATAACAAGAAACAAGAGTAAATTTATAAACTTCATATCATATTTCAAGTCCTGAAGAAGAAGACAAAATGGTCTACGAAACGTCGACATAGAAAAATATCATTACCGCCGCTACGAAACAACCCGTTAAATAAAAAATGTCAAAAATTAATTGTGTTTGATGTGGATTAAATTTTGTTAAATAAGTTACTTTGAATGAGAAATTTTGAAATTTTGTTGCCGTTATCATTATAATATAAGTTCTTCATATGATTGGGAGAGATCAAATTGCATGCACAATGCATCATATTTGGTATATTCTGCTAACATAATATGATTTAAGGATAGAAATAAATCACATGTTTCACATCTGGGAACAAACTTTTTTTGTTAGGAGATATCCGTAATCTTGGAAACGAATAACGAATTCTTAATGCTTGTATTCGGCCCAAGGCTTCACCATATCTTCTTAAGAATTAAGATTTACCTCCTTGATTGGTTGGTTACATTTTGCACACTTTTCAGAAAATAACTTTGTATAATCATCTTCACAATATGGCTTATCATCTTTTTGATTAAATTTGACTCCGGATAAAGGTTTGTGGCATGCTGCACAGACAAAGTGGTTGGGATGCCATGTCTTTCCCATTGCGGTGGCAACCTAAAACAATATTAATATAAAGTATTCTATTGAATAATTTGATAAAGCATATGCTGGTAGGCCTACATGCTTCTAAAATAAAATGGAAGCGATGGTGTTTGTTGTCTTTACAACTAATTTCGTTTCAACTACTTAAGGGGAATAATATTTTTAGCTTTTTGTGAATTAGGACAATAAGTTTGCTTTTAATTATTTAAGTCTATCTTAAGTGAAACATAACTACAGTACGTAACCATTTATTTCACAAAACTTAATCTGTAGGCCTATATTTTCAGAAAGGAAATTTGAAATTCTGTTTTATTTTATTTTATTTTCTATTTTATACTTACCACTATCTACCAACTTAACCAACACTGCTAATTAAGGTGACCAGACGTACCGGTTTGACCGGTACAGTACCGTTTTCTGAACACTTGTACCGGTGTCCCGAGAGACTGGTTAAAATGTCGTATTTGTACCGGTTTGCAATTTTGGAGGGGAAATGTCCCGGTATTCAGTCAACTGTACCATGTGGAAAGATAATGTTTCACGTGAAAAAATACTCTCCTCGGATAAATACTAACAGTTATAACATTGAAATAGTTCTTCCATTTCAAAGAAAATAATTCATTTTCTCTAGGGATGTGCTAGTATTATTCAATGATTTTGGTGCAGGTGCCGGGTCGCGCTCGAGCGTGAAAACGTAAACATCGTTATCTATTCTTGGCGTTACCTTACCAACCCTGAATATGCACAATACTAATCTCAGTCTCTGATACAAATTTGTGTTCTCTTTGGAAGTTCTGAACTTTTTTTTACACAAAAAATAAAAATATGTCACAATAATGTTTGAATCACCATTTTCATGTAATACCACTTATACTACCGAATTATGTCATAGCCTAGCCCTAATAACATTTTTGCTTGATCATTAAAATGATCTAGAGAGAGATAACATTTTAAATCAATTAGATATTACTCTTTCACTTTTGGAGCCAACTTATAGACATATCAATAAATAAAACTAATATTGAACATTTAAAAAAAAATGTTCAAAGAGTAACAGTGAAATTTAAAAAAGGACTAATTACTCGGACTCGATACTAGACTAGAGTTATTTAAAGACTCTGACTCGACTCCAATTAAAAAATCAGGACTTGCACACCTCAATTTTCTCAATCATTATTTGCATTGATTTTGTTTAAAGATAATGAAAAATCAAAATGTAATAATCATGCAACTGAACTACGTTTTTGATTTATTACATACCGACACTAATTATTTCGTTGTGAAGACAAAATGTATTAAAAGTTATAACATGCATAAATTCGATGCATTTTAAATTATCTTTGTTATTATTGATTAGAATTTCATTAGAATGATGCCCACATCAATACATTACATGCATTATTTTCTGCCGAGTGCTTGTATGTTTTTTGTACAATCACTTTTTAAGCCACTAGATAAAGATTTTATGATTACAAAAATGTACACATTAAAACCATTTTTAATTCATATTTTCATGTCAGAAAGCCGTTTTCTGGGTTTGACCAAATATATCTCGAAATAAAATTTGCCTCCAGCGGGTGGGGCTCTGCCCAGACCCCGAAATGGTCCGGGAATACAAATACATATTCTAACACTTTAGTTGTCCCGGTTTGTAACTTTCAAAATATGGTCACCTTACTGCTAATGCCGCATTTTAGATCATCCGTATCTGTTGCCATCTTAATGAAGGTTTTATCTAGAAGTAGGCCTACATAGTTACGGTTACGGTATATATTTATTTCCGATGAACGTCACATAAACCCTTATGGTATGCCCTATTTTCAGCCAGTGTTGTGACTTATCTAGATAAATTCAGTTATCTATAATCTTATCTAGGTTAGATAAGTATTTGATGTTAGGCCTATCTTTTTCTATTATTGGATGAGCGTAGCGAAGATTCCATTTCACTACACTGGAGAAAAAAAAACGGAATGTTTTTTTTTGTTCTTTTTGTATTTTTGTGTGTCTGTTAACACGATTCCGGCTAAACCGATACTCCAATTGCAATGAAATTTTCTGGAGACCTTTGAAATCTCTGAACTTAGAACTGCACGATTCAAAAAATCGACCAAAAAATTATTTTATTATGAAAATTGCAATTTTACGATTTTTTTTTGTTATTTTCTTGTTTTTTTCTATTTGTATTTTTGTGTGTTTGTTAACACGATTCCGGCTAAACCGATACTCCAATTGCGATGAAATTTTCTGGAGGCCTTCGAAAACTCTGAAGTTAGAACTGCCACGTTTTTGAGCGCAATCGAAAAATTATTTCTCATGAAAATCGCAACTTTACGATTTTTTTCGATTTAAAAAAATTGTCTTCGACTTATATCACCTACAAGCTTTATTCGATTGTAATAATGTTTTTTACAGAGCCTTAATTTTATGAATTAATGTACTCGTGTGAAACTTAAGCGTAATCAAAAAATTATTTCTCATTAAAATCGCAATTTTACCATTTTTTTCGATTTAAAAAATTGTCTTCGACTTGTAACACATACATGCTTTATTCGATTGTAATGATTTTTTTACAGAAACTTAATTTTATGAATTAATATATTCGTGTGAAATTTGAGCGTAATCTTAAAATTATTTCTCAGGAAAATACCATTTTTCACTTTTTTCGGTTTAAAAAAAATCTATTGCTTATAACACCAACATGCTTTATCCGATTGTAATGATTTTTTCACAGAACCTTAATTTTATGAATTAATATATTAACCCCTTAGCATACCAATAGGTTCGTTTTTTTGTCCTGCACTGCCGTCGCTGGTGCAGGGTGTAGAACACCAACACGTTATTCTGTCCCCGTGCAACTTACACTGCGGCGTTATTTTGTCCAGTGTAAACTTACACTTTACCGCGGTGTAACACCAGCTTCCAGAGGTTGTTGTGTCGGTTGTATTTGCAGTGAAAAGATGGCGGCAACTTAAATTGAACTGTGTTTTAACGTAATGTCAACATTTCCTCTAGGCTTTATAGCAGAAATAATATTATTGTTTTATATTACATACATTACTTATTAAATGAGCGTATGAGCGAAGCGAAGATTATTTACTACATGGAAAAAATCCGGAATTTACGATTTTTTTTTTCATTTTTTTTATTGTCTGTTGACTAATTCCGCTAAACCGTACTCCGATTGCATAATTTTATGAGGCCTTAATCTCTGAACTTAAACTGCCACTTTGTTAAGCGCAATCGAAAATTTTTCTCATTAAAATTGCAATTTTACGATTTTTTTCGTTTTTAAAAAAATTCTTCGACTTTAACACCTACATGCTTTATCGATTTAATGATTTTTGACAGAAACTTTAATTTTATGTTAATTAATTAGGATTGAAACCTTTTATCATAACGAATAGGTTTCTTTTTTACATGTCTGCACTTCACCGTCATGCTTTCATGGATGAATTAGAACACCAATACGTTATTCTGTTGTTAAACTGGCGCGGTTATTTTTCATAAATTTCAATTTACGGGTTTTTTTAAACCAGTCCAGTGATTCTTAATGAAAAAATTCAGAACTAATGTAATGTTTTTTATTAATTAATTTAAAAATTTCTTCTATGTTTTACAGCAGAAATTATAACATGGACTCATCAATTACGCATACCATTACGTTTTATTTCATACAAACGTAAATAGAAATCAAAATTGTACATAATTATTTAACTGATCAAATGATGCTAAACCAAAGCGTTTTTTTGTCTTGCTGTAGTGTTACTACACTATCGACGTTTTCCGGTCTACACCCTACACCAGCACCACAGAAAAGTGCAGGACAAAAAACGAACTTAATAATACACACTTGTTCTGCCATGAAATACTATTTAAAATTGAAATTATGGGGAAAAAAATAAATTCTAAATTTTTTCCCCTTTTCGTTTTTTTTTTATCTTATCCCATATTGACATTATAGAACCCCCCAAAAAAAATTCCCTCCCCCTTTCCCCCCCCCCATCCCCCCATAGTGTTTTGTTAAATTTTGTGAAATCTTAATAATAGCCCAAGTTTAGTATTTCATTTCCCTAAATGGAAATTTTTGACGATATCATCCGATATTGACATAAGTCTCTATCATAACGCCCCCCCCCCCCCATATTTTTATCATCCAAAAAAGTAAACAATTGAAAATGAAAAATTATTTCCCCATCTGGTAATCCTTTCCAGCCTTGACATCACCAACCGCTTTCAGACTACTCCCCCTCTGCACATCCCCTACTCCCAAAAAAAAAAATATATTACCTTTAGGTCATATTTTGTTTGGATTTTATTTGATAGTGATATTTAACCACCTAAAAACACCTTCCAAAGTAAAAGTAATTCGTCCCCCCCCCCTGTCTACTAAGCCCCTCTTTCCTCCCCCCCCCCCCCATTTTTTTGGATGAAATTCTAAAAAAAACACTATTTTAGGGTATTTAGTCAAGCCTTTTAGATAATTTGATTGGTTCTATCCGAATCTTGACATTTTGCTCCCCCCTCTGACCCTTGGCCACTATTCCCCAGGATAATTTCCCCCCCCCCAATTTTTTTTTAAATCCCCACAATTTATAATAATCTAAATAACACACAATGTATTAAATTTTGATTCTCCTCAAAAGTCATTGTTTCACATGCTATCCACTATTGACAAAGAAACACCCCCTGACGCCCGTCTGACAGACGTGGTAGTATGGCTAGGCACGGGTGGCGCACCCGTCTGGCAGACGTGGTAGTATGGCAAGTGGTTAATGTGAAATTTGAGCGCAATCAAAAAATTTTTTCTCATGAAAATCGCAATGTAACGTTTTTTTCGTTAAAAAAAATACACTCATCCAACAACGCGCCTGAAAAAGCGTTTGCGAAGCTTCCTAGTATAGATAAAATTAAGTTTATCTTATTTAAGCTTTTTAAGCTGTTAGATTTAAATAAACAATAACGTAGACAAAAATATAATAATAAGTCACTTTTTTTAGTTTTTTCAATTAAAAATACTTCTACTAGTTTTTAGATTTACTATGTTAGGTACCTTAATCGTAGTTTCCCATATTAGAACATTCTTCTAGATAGGCAAATCAACTTGTTAAGTCTGATAAATTAATATTACGATTGACAAGAAAACGGTTGTTGGGGAATTTTTTTTTTTAAACACGTCAATCTCATTAACTATATCTTCTAAACAAAATTATCTAGATAATCATTTTTACCTCTTATCTTTTATCTAGATAACTTTTTGGAGAATTAACTTTATCTAGATATAAGGTGACCATATTTTGAAAGTTACAAACCGGGACAACTAGGTAAATGTACTTTGTCTCCATGGACCATTCCCATTTCGGGGTCTGAGGCAGAGCCCCAGCCGCTGGAGGCGATTTTTTTTTGGAGATATATTTGCGTCAAATGCCCAGAAAACAGCTTTCTGACATGAAAATATGAATTAAAAATGGTTTTAATGTGTACATTTTTGTAGTCATAAAATCTTTATCTAGTGGTTTAAAAATGATAGTTCAAAATAAAATACAAGCACTCGGCAGAAAATAATGCGTGTAATGTATTGATGAGGGCATTATACTAATGAAGTCCTAATAAATAATAATAAAGATAATAAAAATGCATTGAATAATATATAATATGCATGATTTAACTTTTAATACATTTTGTCTTTACTACGAAATAATTATTGTAGGTACCTATGTAAATAATCAAAAATGTAGTTCAGTTGCATGATTAATACATTTTGATTTTTCACTATCTAAAAAACAAAATCAATGCAAATAATGACAGAAAATTAGGGTTGTGCAAGCCCCGATTTTTTATTCGAGTCGAGTCTGAGTACTTATAACTCGAGTATCGAGTCCAATTCGAGTCCGAGTACTTCGTCTTTTTTTTATTTCACTATTACTCTGACTTTTTTTTACAATTATGTTCAATATTCATTTTATTTATTGATATGTCTATACGTTGGCTCCAAAAGTGAAAGAGTAACATCTAATTGATTTAAAAATGTGATCTCTCTCTAGATCATTTTAACGATCAAGCACAAATTTTATTAGGGCTAGGCTATGACATATAATTCAGTAGTAAGTGGCATTACATGAAAATGTTGATAGTGACATATTTTTATTATTTGTACCAAAAAAAGTTCAGAACTTCCAAAAAGAACACAAATTTGTATCAAAAGACTGAGGTTAGTATTATGGATATTCAGGGTTGGTAAGGTAATTCCAAAAATAGATAACGATTTTTACGTTTGCACACTCGCGAGCGACCCGGCACCTCCACTATTTGTACCAATTCTGGCGAATTTGCTATAGGCCACCCAGCACCTCCACCAAAATTATTGAATAATACTTGCACACCCTGTAGTATACTGGATATACGTTTATTAAGCGAGCGTTTCCATTTGACTCTGCCGGAAAAATTAGTCACTGTTTTTTTTTTTTTGTTTGTTTGTTTGTATGTCTCGCCATAACGTTCGAACGGAGGCTCGGATCGAGTTGAAATTTTGACCATCCGCAAGCTTCGATCTCGATTGAATGCTATTAGTTTTGTGGCAAAATCGTTAAAAAGTTAAAAAGTTACATTAAAGTTAATCGAAAGTTTTTTTTTTCAAACTAAACGGCGGCAAAATCTGAGATAGCCAAATCATTTAGAATGTCCGTCCGGTCACGAATATGTTAATTTTATTTTGATCCGATAAGTAGTGTAGATGGAAATTACATTATAACAAAAGGTAACGTTGCCATGGCAACGAAAAGACGCGCGAAGTTTCTAATGCACTGCCACCTAGAAGTAATCAAAATACTTTTGAGGAAGCAGTCTATTATTTGTCACCAAAGAGTTTAAATAGTTTTCCCAAGGAGTCAAGGTCCTCTAGATGGCGGTGGATTTTATCCACAAAGTAAAGGTTTACACACGGGTTTACCCAAATACCTTGGCAATAATAAATAATTTTGGAAACATGGCCCTGTGGACAGCGAACGTCGCAAATTTTAAAATTTAAAAAAATGTGCAATGTGGGTCTAGCTATAGCACGTGCTCGCTTATCAACGCGTCCAACTGAGCGTTTCCTAGTTAATTATACATGTATTATGACAGTCCACAAAATATGAGTGTACATGACGCCAGGCTCTGGCAGCACTGTCCGCCAAAACGACCCCTGGTTCCCCAGCTTGCCGCCAGGGCACTGCTTACTAAACCTACATGGCTGGCACTGCCTACTAAACATACGATTGGTTGGGCGGGCATTTGAACACACGTTTCCAATACACAACACACCCCTAGAGAAAATGAATTATCTTCTTAAAAGTGGAAGAACTATTTCAATGTTATTACTGTTAGTATTTATCAGAGGACTGTATTTTTTCAAGTAAAACATCCTTCCCACATGGTACAGTTGACAGAATACCGGGACATTTCCCCTCCAAAATTGCAAACCGGTACAAATTACAATACAAGTACAAGTTTCATCAAATGTATTTCTAGGCTTAACAATAGACCAACATCTAACATGGCACGATCATATCAATACATTCATACCAAAACTTAATTTGTCTTGTTATGCTATAAGGACCATCAGGCAGATGAGTAACATCCCCACAGCCAAAATATGCTACTATTCATTATTTGAGTCATATATAAGCCACGGAATTGAATTTTGGGGTATATCGACCCACATTAATAAAGTTTTTATTATACAAAAAAAAGCAATTAGAGCAATTTGTTCCCTTGATCCCACAGAACACTGTAAACCTTTTTTTATTCACCACAAAATCCTTACCATTTCATGTTTATACATTTTCAAATCAATATTAGTAATTTAAAAAAATATACACACCTACTCAGTAAATGCAAATGTCCATGATCATGACACACGTAAAAAAAATCACCTACAGCTAAACTCATATCACACAAAACTTGGACAAGTAAACTCGGACTACTTACATAAATCTCTTTATAACCATCTTCCAGAATCCATCAAAAACATTTCAAGCTATGACCGTTTCAAACATAAACTAAAACAAATTTTAATTCTTAAAGCCTACTATTATCTTATTGATTACTTTAATGATACACTCACAGAAATTCCCGTTATCACTTGATATTATTGATTGACTATAGCCTAATATAATGAAATGAACCTTATTTTATTACTTTTCAATAAGTATTATTATTTACAATTATATTTTTTGACAATTCCTCATTATATTAGTATTAGTAACATTTATTTGTATTTAGCTAAAGGACACATACACTAAAAATTGTGTTGTTGTTATGTACAATTTGTCCTAGTAAAAAATTGAAAATTGAAATTGAAAATACGTCATTTTAATGAGTCTCTCGGGACATCGGTACAAGTGTTCTGAAAATGGTACTGTACCGTCAAACCGGTGCGTCTGGTCACCTTATCTAGATGGAAAATAAATTATCTAGTCACAACACTGTTTACGACATTGTTTACAAAATATCACTAAATAGTAAATACGAGACTTAGGTGTGTTTATAATGACGTAGGTTATTCCCAAAAATCACATCACCAAAGCAAAACTATTATAGCCTAGCTTTCAAAATTTCAAATGTATCAAAAGATACATCTATTCAGTGCATCATTTTGGTGAAGTCCTTAATTGAAATCTACTTAAGTAAATGTCTGCAACATTTGACGATTTAAAATTATGTGAATAAAAGTCAATAATAATCAATGATACGGACAATGTTGTGATAGTGCTAAAGAACTTGTTTTGGTTGGTAGTTTTAAATTTTTAGTGGGTTGGCATCTTGGCAGATGTTGTCCATGTTAAGAGCATCCATATTATTGGTCCCAGATGTTGGTATGAATTTCATAAAAATTGGTTCTGCAGTTTGACCTTTGCTCAACAAACACACACAGAAACAGAAAATCCAAAATCCATTTAACTTTCTTTTGATAGTAGGGCTGACTCAATATTTTGGATTCATTAAGTTTAAGGGCGCGTCAACCATTGGGTCATAATGCGCACTCTAGCCTAGGGGATGTGTGGAATGTCCCATTCTGGTCAGAAACAGTCATAAGTTGGGGGTGGAAAGGGGAGTTTTCACGTTGTCGTCAACGTCTTTGTCAACGTTCGTGTTGTCATTGTCATCGAGGAGGTCGTCAAGGGAAAGGAAGGGGTCCCCAACGACCACTGCCAGTGCTCGCCTCTAGTTTTGGGGAGTTCTACACTCCATTTACGCAACATACTAGCTGATGTTTGCCAGATGGACTTTTATCTCTTTCCTCGTCTTTTACGATTAGCAGAGCCATGCTCTGGGCAAATTGTACCCCGGACCCATACGGATGCACCCCTAGTAATTTGTAGGCCAAGCAACGAAGGTCCATTAGAGACTATTTAGAACAAAAATTCCGAGTAAGCTGAATTTTTGCACAGACCTTCCAGAAAGTGTCATTAACAAAGGGAAAAAAGTCCCCAAAAATCAGACTGGAGGTTTAGTCGCCATCTTGGAAAATGTCTGCACAAAAGTGGTTGTTTTTGTATATCTTCAAAATGGCGGAAGATAGACGAGAAGTTTCAACGGCAAAAATATTCCTCACATAATTCCCTGCGAGAGACAGCGGTTACGTCACAAAATCATGGTTTATATGTTTCTTAGACTTATTGGGAGTACCAGCTGATTTCCTCATTTTTGCGCCCAGTATCAAACAATGCCCGGTAAATCCGTGAGAAATCGATTTAAACACAAAAGGACTTTTGTACGGTGTTCACGAAAGCTTCCATTAGTGTTTTAAAAAATCAGGTCTGCAAAATCAAATTTTGCATTTAGGTACCTACCTGGAATTTTAGTTTTTCCATTGTTGGTATTTCCTCAAAAATGCCATATTTGACTGAATTTCATATAAGGAAAAATTATTTCTACGCACATTGAAATGACTTAAATAATGATTCGATTACATCCAAAGTTTTATTCCAATATGGCTGCTAAATTCTAATATTCACAATATGAATACAGTTTTTATGCTGTTTTTTTGTTTTTTTTACACTAGTGCTAGACTATGGAGACGTAAGGTACGTTTACTGAATGGCGTTGCTCGCGAAGCGAAGGCGCGTTGACCAATCAGCGTGCGTTTTTAATCGAAGGCGTGAGGCCTCGCAACAAAAAGTTCATCTTTTTTGTCTTTGCGACAAGGCAATAAATTGCTCCCCCCAAGCCCCGACTCCACATTATATTTATATATCTGACAATAATATTTGTAATGACGATTAGCCATGTTTTTTTTTTTAAAAGGCGTCCTAAAATTAATCTGTGAAAATAACAAGTGTTGCTGACTCGCGGCAAACTTGCCTTTGCCAACTTTGCCCCTTCGCTTCGCAAGCAACGCCGAACAGTAAACGCACCTTTAACAGGACAATAATCAACACTGTGCACATGGACAGGCAGGGAAAGAGGAAACTAGCTGTAATATCTAGGAGGCAGTGATTTGACCCATTCAGTGGGCATGTGCCCTCTTTATGTTTCTCACTGGACTTTATCTCTAGGTCAACCATTCAAAGGGGGAAATATTTACGAACGATTTGCAATAAATTGGTATTTTGGGTTTGGTAAAGGGTTCAAACTTTCATAGATTAAATTAAATTGTGCAGACCTAGTTGATATCTACTCTCTTGCATTCTTATCAGTACATTTCATGTTTGTGCTATAAACTACTTAAACTCTGCTTGGTGACCATCAAGCCTAGCAGCTATAACATACCGCTCCGACGATTGGTTTTTTACAACCTTCACAAAATGCAGCTTGAGCCATCTTCATATAGCTCTAGCTACTTGTTGTATTTATGTATGTGAAGGAGTATGTATAAAAAAGAGTCTACATAATGTATGAAAGTTTCTTAACAATAATTTGATAAAGTAATAGCTTGACTAGAAAATCAGAATAAGTATTAAACTAGTATCCGCGGAAATTTGCCAACAAACTTCCATTCTGCCAACAATGTTAAATTTCACAATTTCTTTAGCTATATCTGATTTGTTATGCTAATTATTATTATATGCCTTTTTATTTTCTTGCATTTTTAACTTAACCCTTGTATTTTTTTAAAAGCTCTGCCGATTGTCCCATGGGGTTGGAGCAGTACATCAATTTTGAAAGTGTTTGGCACGATCAGAGCATATTTTCAAAATATAGGGTAGTTTTTATTGAAACCGGCCGTAAATACAGCACCAAAGAGGTGTTTTTGAAGTAATTTTCAAAGCTTGTCTAGGATACAATATTTTAGAAATCGAACCACTGAACCGATTTCCCTGAATTTTTAAACAAACATCTGAATAGGTACCTACAAATTTGTGAGTGCTGTCAACATAACAGAAAAATCATCACTATTCAGACCTGCAAGAAACAAACTGAAATTGTATGCTGTTGTTTTCCTGTGCCTGCATTTACATTATGTCATCATGCATCTAGCCTCCCTATGCCCCTACATGCCTCCCTTTCATTAATGTCCATGCCCTCTGGCATTTCGTCGTTTGTTTCCTTTAATCTAGCACATAAAATCAAGTGCTGTTTGTCGTGCAGTCCTTCGTTACATAATCTACATCACTGCCTCCTAGATGTTCGTCGTGGCTCCTCGTTACCTGCCTGTCCACGCGCACAGTGTTTATTGTTGTCCAAAGCGCTAGTTACCGTCCCCAAGAGCTTTCTTTTGTTTTTGATGTTGTTGTCACATTAAATGTCATCTCTCATGTATTTTACTGTTGAATCCAACTAAATTGAATGTTTTAGATCGTATTTTGTATACGTACATCACTTATCATGGTTTGCAGAATAGTAATATACAAATTTGTCTAGTTATATTATGCTGGTAACTAAACAAAAAGTAGATATTGTAAACTTTGTTGTTTGATAATATAAGGCAAGGGCTAATAGGCATGTTATTTTTGGATGAGCGAAGCGAAGACTTCAATTTCACTGACCCCCAAAAAATTTAGCTCGGGTGTTTTTTTTTTTTTTTTTTTTTTTTTTTTTTTTTTTTTTTTTTTTTTTTTTTTTGTTTGTTTTTCTGTCTGTTTGTTAACTCTCTACCAGGCAAACGGCATATCCGATCTTGATGAAAATTTGAGGGGACCTTCGAAATCTCTGAACTTAGAGGTGTATTGTTTTTGGGTACAATCGAAGAAATATTTCTCATGAATATCGTACTTTTACGTTTTTTTTTCGATTTTTAGTGCGATATTTTCGTGACATTTGGGCCGATTCTGACCAAACGGGTGGGGTTACAACGTTCATATTATACATGGACATTAAGGTTATGGTGATGTAGTACCTTTTGAAAGAAAAAGTTGAAAAAGTTAGCCGGAATTCATAGAAATAAAGCCTTTAATTTTTTATTTTTTTTGATTTGTATGCGATATTTTCGTGCCATTTGGGCCAATTCTGACCAAACGGGTGGGCTACAACGTTCATATTATACATGGACATTAAGGTTATGGTGATAAAGTACCTTTTGAAAGAAAAAGTTGACAAAGTTACCCAGAATCCATAGAAATAAAGCTTTTAATATAAGTTTTTAACGGTAAATAATAACAAATTGACAAGTAACAATAGAAACTTGACAACAATCACTTCAATGCGTGGGAAGCAAAACAAAGCAACAAAGCACTCGCAAAAGTAAAGATATCCCACGCAGACTAAAAACTTTTAAAAAAAAGCTCATCCATCAACGCGGCGGGACTTAAGCGTTTTCCTAGTATCTATAAGGCCTATGCCTCCTATTCCTAATCATATTAAAAATCAATAGGCTTAGGTAGCCTACTTGGGCCCTAGTCTTGACTAGGCCACGAGCTAAACATTACTTTCCATCAAGCAGAGGCGCGTGATAAATGGGAGTCTGGGGGGGGGCCTGGGTGGCACAATTTCCTTATTTCCCTGTAGTTCATGCAAAGAAAGACCTACTTGTTTTAGTAATAATGGCATCCCGGTATCTTACAACTTCTTGCACGCACCATTGCCTATTAGGAAGAAAAATACAGCTCAACTCTGGCATGATGACATTTTAATCGTATGCAGATCGTATGTAAACAACGAAAACAAAAGAAAGCTCTTGGGGACGGTAACTAGCGCTGTGGGGAAAAAGTGCGAATTGTCTTCAACAATCAAAACCTGTCGCGTGAACAGGCAGGGAACGAGGAGCCACGACGAACATCTAGGAGGCAGTGATCTACATAATAAGAAATGTGTAGCATTTGATTTAACGACAACAGTGGTTGTCCATTTTTATCAAATATTTTTTGAATGTCAGACTAATTATATAGGCCTATAGCGGTGGTCAATCTGTACCAAATTTCCATGAGCAAGGTTCCCCAAAATAATATTGGGAGAAAAATCAAAACTCATGATTGAAATGATACGTCAATAAAGTCGGATTCAAAATGTTATCAGGTTCTCAATACACAGCTCGCTTTCTCGTCTAGCAAAGACTTGGACATTTTCATAATTAATGGTAAGGAGACACACATTGTGTTGTGGTCCTTGCTCTATGCCTACTTGTCTCAGCAATTCAAAATTTTATATTGGATTTTGACCATATTTATATTGTATTGTTTTCAATTTAATTGGAAAAATGATAATTTTTAAAGCAAGGAAAACAATTTTATGTATAAACATGCAATATTTCTTCAATAGGTATATCAATAAATAATGCTTATTTTCACTTTTCAGATGAAAGAAAGAATTGAAGAATTACCGGAGCATAATATGGTGGACATCGCTGTGAATACAGCCACTACAGGAGAAGGCAATATTTCTAAGCAGCAGCCAGTAAAGCTAGGTGCTGCTAATGCACAGCTGATACTTCTCCCACCATATGAACCACCTAGTAACAAACAAGTGATAGTAGATCTCCAGGACGACACAATTCAAGGCTGTAGCGGAACCACACGTCAAGAAAGATTGCAACAGCAGAGGTACAACCAATCAATCCATACAGAACATTGTATTCAATTACCCAAATTAACGGGAGTATTAAATACAAACAGTCAATTGCATCATAATGTAAGCACTGAAGAGTTAATATCACAAAAATACAACGTTCAAGATGTGTGTTACCAAAATAAATGTGAACCGTCTCACAAAGAATGTCTTCAGACGCTGCCTTCTTGTTCTCCGACCGGCATACACTTGATTTCAGCACAATCTAGGGTTATTGAAAGCATAAACTCCAGCATCCTGGATTTGAAAACTTCTCATGCCAATATGAATCAACTACTCGTGGGTATACAGAAGCAGCAACAGCAAGTAATTGAAGCCAAAGCAGAAGTACCACAGACTGTATTAGAGAGCACGCGGCATGACAATGTGCTAGTACAATCCAATAGTTCTGCAGCATCTTTACATGTATCACACCAACAGTTGTCAGAAGTGTTTAAATATGTTAATCAATGTGAAGGCTTGTTAAAAACTGCACCAGTTAAAAAGCAACAATTAAAGCCCTGGAGAGTGCTTGATGTTTTATCAAATCAGGTAGTGGAGACTGCATTAAGAAGTGTTGTAGCAGAACTAGATTTTGAATCTCTCTTGTCCAACATGTATAGACTTGAGTTTCAATAAAATTGATTTGTTATAATAGAAGGATAACTTAGTATGCTAAAGTTTCTTTTTGTGGTATTATAATTATTTATTTCATTGCTTTCCTTTGTCTTGAAATAAACTTAGTGTTGATTTTGTTAATTTTGTTAGTTCAATAACCTGATATAATATAACCCCCCCCCCCCACCAGAAAAAATATACTTTTACATTATTTATTTAGATTGGAGAAGGGTTGACAGGTTGGGAAAGCAAAGAGAACATAAATCCCAGCCTGAAGGGCTGAGGAGGACAAAACTTTTCATCTGCTGATGACAACTGCAGCTAATTTAAAGTTGTTACCTTAATACACGACGCGTTTTGTCCTTCTGGGACTTATCAGGCAGATGGTGGCCACTAAAAATCAGCTAACTACGTGCAAACAAAACTCACAACACATAACCAAACCTGTGGTAGGGCCACGCAAGAAGTAAATTCTGCATGCATGTTGTCATCATCAGCAAGGTTACTTCACACACCATTCATACTGAGCCACACCGTCAGCACAACCAGTAAGGGGGCTTCCCTCCCAACTCTAGTGCTCGGGAGACAAAACATCCATGACTCACCCTGGATTCGAACCAGGACCCTTGGCAACAAGAGAAAAGCTGCCCCTTCTAGGGTCCATGTTTCCTTGTTCCTTTCAAGGTTAACTCCTTGTCCTGCTGGGGGGCCCTAGCAGGTGTTGAACCTGTTAGACCCTTCTCTTCTTTTCCTTCAACCTCTTTACCTCCAGCCAAGAGCTAGTATAGCACATGTGCCTGTGCCATAGCCAAGAGCTTGCAACTTGTAGTGTCTTTTACTTTCGTTTTCTGATCCCAGTCACAAATTAAGAGAGTATAGGACATGCGTTTTAGACAAATTGCTGTTCGCTTGGCCGACTGACACCACAGGTGTCTGAAATTTTGAACATATGTCATGTATGTGGAAATATAGGGCGCTGCAGTAACAGATTTACAAATTTTGTTTTAAAATAATTTATAAAAAATAAATTAGTTTTCATGAATTTTGATTTTGTTAAAATCTCTAAAATTGACCTTATTCGTGATTTTTTTTCTGGCTGAAAAAGGCAAAATTTTGAAAATCTATGACCACAGGGCCGTCCATGTATGCTTCATTGACAACTTTGCAAAGTTTCATATACGTCGGATGCATCTTGGCCGAGCGAATAGCTTTTTGCTAACTGCCAAATGTGTCCCATTTCCTCTTAATAGGGCAGCCTCTCTCGTTGCCATGGGTCTTGGTTCAAATCCAGGTTAAGACATGGTTGTTTTGTCGCCCAAGCACCAGAGTCTAGGAGGGAAGCCCCCTCACTGGTTGTGCTGTTGTGTGACTTTCCACCCTTCCTATCTCTAACCCTTTCTCTAAGTATGAATGAAGAGGCACCCTGGCCGAGCAACAACAGAAGGGGCAGCTTTTCTCTTGTTGCCAAGGGTCCTGGTTCGAATCCAGGGTGAGTCATGGATGTTTTGTCTCCCGAGCACTAGAGTTGGGAGGGAAGCCCCCTTACTGGTTGTGCTGACGGTGTGGCTCAGTATGAATGGTGTGTGAAGTAACCTTGCTGATGATGACAACATGCATGCAGAATTTACTTCTTGCGTGGCCCTACCACAAGTTTGGTTATGTGTTGTGAGTTTTGTTTGCACGTAGTTAGCTGATTTTTAGTGGCCACCATCTGCGTGATGAGTCCCAGAAGGACGAAACGCGTCGTGGATTAAGGTAACAACTTTAAATTAGCTGCAGTTGTCATCAGCAGGTGAAAAGTTTTGTCGTCTGATTTATGTTCTCTTTGCTTTCCCAACCTGTCAACCCTTCTCCAATCTAATTAGCCGATAGGCATTTTTCACACTATAAACATTATTTATTTAGTGTAATTTTAGAGATTGGAACCTGAACTGCTTAAACGTTCCAAGGAACATTAAACTTTTGTATCATAACAGTAAAATCTAATGATCCAGTTTAGTATTTTTGTTTTGTTTCCATGTCTTATATATGCCTTTGGTCACATCCTGTCTAATTTTGCCCGCCCTGTAGAATGGTTCAGATTCATCACTAAGTAGGGGCAGTACACTGCTGTAAAATTTAAAGTTCAGATCAAACTAATGGTCGTTGTGCAGTTTTGCCTTGATTTGTTTAGTCCCAAATATAAGCTGACCACCTAAATTTTTTGTTGAAATAAGCATAATGCATAATAAATGAGGTGATAAGAGACTTTGAGACTTAAAATAATAAAAAATGGTTGGCTTATATTCGGGACAATACGGTAAAATGGTTAGGTTCATGTTTTTTGTGTACATTTAGGCCTATGTTCATCTTATTTTCCTATTCATACCATGGCTGTGTATCCCCAACAAGGATTCCTTAACAAGGACTCAACAAGGTTCCTAACAACTCAACTCGAACGGGATAGCTTATGCTTTTGTGTGTGTGTGAGTGTATTCATTCAAGAACAGTCGAAGCACTAAACCGATAGTTCTGAAATTTTAAACATACATCCGGAATCAGTTTTGTGGGTGCTGTTAACATTTCCATCAAAATCTGTTACGATTCAATTGTTTAAGAAATAATAAATTGAAAATAAGTGGAAATGTGTATGTGTGTGACCCGATAGCTTACTAATCTTGGTAAAGCATCGCTACCTTTAGGCGGAGGACCTGGGTTTGTTCCCCGGTCGGGATACAATTTTTTGAACATTGCTGCAAGTTGAAATGTGTAGCATTTAATTGAACGACAATTGCGTTTATTCTTCGTTTTTAATTTTTATCAAATCATGTTTCAAATGTCCCACAACACGCAGGGCAGTGACCAAGGTGCACCGAATCACCACGAGCAAGGTTCCACCAAATTCTTATGGTAGTGTATTCAGTAGGTCTTGCATTTTCTTGTTCTTCGTACGGGATGCGTTTTCTAATGTATTTTACACATTTTAAAGATGTTCCATACTTGCATTTCATGAATCAAGTATAAGAATATTTTTTGAGAGATGTGAAATTTCACCTTGTTTTAAAACTTTAATTAAATACCAAGTCCGCAATGCAGAATGAAACAAAGTGTGTTCTTACAGACATGCAAGAAATAATATACTACTAGAATATATTTTATTAAATCAAAGGTGTATGAGTTTCGGGTTATTTCGCCGCGTCGCGAGTAAACATTATACGTACCTCGACGTTTCGTTACCTCTGTGGGTAACATATTCATGAGAACTGAGACTGATTAGTTTGTTTCAGCCTCAGCCGAACACTCCTCTGTGGCGGTGTCTTCTGATTGGATGGGAGTTTTCTCCCCTGGTTGGAGAGGATGACCTCAACACTTCTTGTTATTGTTGTCGTCGATGTAGTTGTAGCTGTGGTTGTTGTTGTTGTTGTTCTCTGTGCTGTTGAAGTTGCTGTTGTAGTGGTTGTAGTTCCTTGTGGTGTCGGGATGCTAGTTTGATGACTGGGGCCCAGGAGTTACTCAATTTATAGCCGCCTACGTCACCGTTGAAGTTGTTAGGTGATTTGGCTATTTCTATTGACTCCCTGATTAGGCGTGGCCATAGGGCAGGTTCGATGCATATTATTCGGTTTTCATCAAATAGTATCTCGTGGTCAGGATTGCTGATGTTGTCGACGGCATGTTTGGCAGCAGCCGACAAGTCTTCTCTCAACGAGTTACAGTGATATCGATGTTCTTTGACCCTTGTGGCGACAGTCCTACACGTTTGCCCTATGTACGCCTGGCCACACTTGCACGGTATTTTGTAAATACCACTCCCCCCTGAGTGATTTTTGTCTTTTGGAGACCTCAACATATAGACCAGGAGCCAGAACCTGTGGATTTTTTTTCGCTCACCCCACTTAACATCTCAAATCTGACTTGACCACGTGTTAGTATGCACCTTATGAAACAGCCCCAGGTAGTATGTCACTTTGAATTGTGGTATACGTTTTTTTTTAGAGGCCATTTTGTTTTAGAATGTGCAATCATTGAAACGCTTACTCACTACTGTCTTTAAATGTACACAACTCTGGACTCGGTTAATCGATTTTAATTTATTAAATACCGATTTGTAGGTGACTGTATGCTTTCCCTATTATATACAATCAATTTTCAATTAAAGAATGATTCATTGCTAAAAGCTGCAGACACGGCAAAAATTGTGTAAATAATTTTACAAAAATGTGATTCAAGGATAAATTCACAATTTTTTTTGGTCAGTTAGCGCTATGTTTTTATACATTATTAGGATTTATAAAACTAACTCATGTACAACATATATAAAAAATACGGATTATTGCACGTTTGAGTATATAAGCGTTGAAGGCTGAGCATTTTCAGTGGATTGTACGCTATTTTACTATGATTTTCATTTAACTTCATTTTGTCATTGCTCGTTAAGAATTACATTTTTTAAGTAGTTCCAACAAACAATACATGCAATTGGTAAAATTGAATGATGCTAAAAATGCAATATTAAGATTTTTGCAGAAAAGTCGATTTTATGGAATTTTCAGTTTCAAAAGTGGAAAAAGTGGAAAAGTGCGATTTTCATGTGACAAATTTATTTGCTGGCACTTATATTTTTGGAAAGTATAATTTAAGAGTTTTTGAAGGTTCTCTGAAAACTTAATCTAATTCGGAGCAGTCGTTTGTCCTGGACAGCAAAGAAATTAATGTGGACATGTTCAAATAATCAAAAACGTCCGAGGAAATGGTGCAACCATAGTTCATTGGAGGTCACAAGCATACAAGTTTGGGAAAAGGTACTTTATGACCTAATGATCAATAATTGATATGGTCACATTGAAGATTTTACTCCATTAACTCACTGGAGGTCAAAAAATCAAAATCTTTATATAAAACAATTTTACTGTAAAAATTATATTTTTGGAATCTGTTTAATCCACATTATTAATTAATCATGTAATTATTCACAAAAAGTTTTAACTTTTGTAAAAAATATTTTTTACAAAATTGGAAACTTTTTGTGGATTTTGTAAAAAATATTTTTTACCAAATTTGAATTTTTTGTGAATAATTACATGATTAATTAATAATGTGGATTAAACAGATTCCAAAAATATAATTTTTACAGTAAAATTGTTTTATATAAAGATTTTAATTTTTTGACCTCCAGTGAGTTAATGGAGTAAAATCTTCAATGTGGCCATATCAATTATTGATCATTAGGTCATAAAGTACCTTTTCCCAAACTTGTATGCTTGTGACCTCCAATGAACTATGGTTGCACCATTTCCTCGGACGTTTTTGATTATTTGAACATGTCCACATTAATTTCTTTGCTGTCCAGGACAAACGACTGCTCCGAATTAGATTAAGTTTTCAGAGAACCTTCAAAAACTCTTAAATTATACTTTCCAAAAATATAAGTGCCAGCAAATAAATTTGTCACATGAAAATCGCACTTTTCCACTTTTTCCACTTTTGAAACTGAAAATTCCATAAAATCGATTATTCTGCAAAAATCTTTAAATCGCATTTTTAATATCATTCAATTTTACCATTTGCATGTATTGTTTGTTGGAACTACTTTAAAAATGTTATTCTTAACGAGCAATGACAAAATGAAGTTAAATGAAAATCATAGTAAAATAGCGTACAATCCACTGAAAATGCTCAGCCTTCAACGCTTATATACTCAAACGTGCAATAATCCGTATTTTTTATATATGTTGTACATGAGTTAGTTTTATAAATCCTAATAATGTATAAAAACATAGCGCTAACTGACCAAAAAAATTTGTGAATTTATGCTTGAATCACATTTTTGTAAAATTATTTACACTATTTTTGCCGTGTCTGCAACTTTTAGCAATGAAATCATACTTTAATTAAAAATTGATTGTATATAATAGGGAAAGCATACAGTCACCTACAAATCGGTATTTAATAAATTAAAATCGATTAACTGAGTCCAGAGTTGTGTACATTTAAAGACAGTAGTGAGTAAGCGTTTCAATGATTGCACATTCAAAAACAAAATGGCCTCTAAAAAAAACGTATACCACAATTCGAAGTGACGAACTACCTGGGGCTGTTTCATAAGGTGCATACTAACACGTGGTCAAGTCAGATTTGAGATGTTAAGTGGGGTGAGCCAATTTCGTTAATATCGCTCCTACAGGAATTAGCTCCTGGTCTAATACTGGCGTCTTTCTTGTGTGGTTTAAAATATAGTATTGATATTATTATTACTCAATATTATGCAATTGAATGCCTTTTGTCTTCGAATAATGAATCAGACTCTTTTTTCTACTGTGGGCATGGTAGTACATAGTGAACATATGCGAGCAATGTGTTCCATTATGGTCTCACTATATATGTGCCCTTAAACCAATCATTTTTTTTTTAAATCCTATAATTTAAAATACATCAATTTAGTCAATGCAAATGTTACCTCGTACTGAACACATGGCTCGCTCCCTCGTCTAACAGTGACTGGCGTTTTTCTATTGTATAAAGGTTCTGGTCCTACAAGATAATACTATCTTTAAAATTGTGGGAAGTTGAAAATGTAAATTTAAGTTTTTGAACTTTTAAGAATTAATTTAAAGTCACCTTTATTTTTGGTTCCTTTAAAATAAAAACCTGTGTTTCTCATCCTTAATATATCTGTGGACCTTTAAATAAATGGTTGTTTTCACACTAAATTGTGTCTATTCACAATAATACGTATCAGGCCCATACCAATTCACCAAGCATGCGAGTGTTTGTTTTATTGTTGACTTTTGTACGTTCATGGTTTTATATTGCTCATATAGGTACCGCTAAACAAAAAGTACACTTAACCTAACCTGGCAAACTCTCTCAAACCGCCGCTTACGAGACTTTATAAAACACTGCTTTACGAGTCTAAACAAAGTGGTAAAATACCAAACTTACAACTTGCAAGTAGTCTAATGTGACTGGGCCATATCTAAAAGAACATGACCCAGGGGGTGAGAAGGCAAAAGCAAAATACACTAAGCTAAATAGGCAGACATTTTTAAAAGAAGCACCCCAATTTTTATAATTTTGTTATTGATTTTTGGTTTGAATCGTGGTGTATAGTTCTTTAAATGTAAACAGCACCGACGAAACTGGTTTCAGATGTTTGACTAAATTGGCAGTTCAGAAGTTCGACCCTGCTGAACGAACACACACAGGCAGAAATAAAACATAAAAAACTGGCACAAGTTTTGTTGATAATCGACCCTTTATTTTGTATTTACCAAAATGTATACCTTTATGTTTTTTTTTTATGTTCATGGATTTGTGATAGTGATGACGATCACCACAGAGAACTCCCTCTTTCCTCCCCTTGCCTGTGGCTGGTTCTGACCAGCCTGGGACTTTCCTCTCCACATTCCATAGGCTAGAGTGGAAAATGACCTAATAGCTGTTGGTGTGCCCTTAAACCAAATAACAAATTAAATACTCTTTCTCAAACTCCATGATCTGTTTGTTGCCAGCGGTTTAGCCGAACTCGTTTAACCGGTTCCCACTCGAACACCGAAGTTAAGCAGCATCGGGCGTGGTCATGGGTAGAGTGGGTGACCGCTCTGTCCTGAAACTCGCGTATATCGCTGGTTAGAGCAGATGATGGGTTTAAAAGCTAGTGTAACGGCTTTGTTCTCCTCGACGTCTGCTCGGCAGTCCGGGTTAGTGGAGGAACCTATATGATTGTCAAAGTTACACCGTCCTTTCGGATGGGACGTTAAGCCGTTGGTCCCCTTGGTACTGTTTTTCGATTGCGCTCAAATTTCACACGAATACCTAAATTCATCAAATTAAGGTTCTGTGAAAAAATCATTAAAATCGGATAAAGCATGTAGGTGTTATATGCTGAAGAAATTTTTTTACTAGGAAAACCGCGTTGTTGGATGAGCGTAATTGGTGCATTGAGTTGTTAAGTGTTATGCGGATTTTCTGTTGTACTGTGAAAAAATCATTACTTAGTTGATTTTTTTTAAATTAATTAAAATTAAATAAAAAATAAACTTTAATTTGATTTTTTTTTAATTATTCGTAATTTAAAAAAAGAAGAAAATCGTAAAATTTCGATTTTCATAACAAATAATTTTTCGATTGCGCTCAGATTTCACATGAATATATAAATTCATGAAATTAAGGTTCTGTGAAAAAATCATTACGATCGGATAAAGCATGTAGGTGCTATAAGCCAAAGAAATTTGAAAATCAAAAAAATTCCAAAAATTGCGATTTTTTAAAGAAATTTATCTTTCGATAACGCTCAAAATTCACACGTATATATCAATTCATAAAATAAAGGTTGTGTGAAAAAATATTACAATCGACTAACATGCAGGGTTATAATCGAAGATTGTAAATCAAAAATTCAAAATGCGATTTTGGAGAATTTTTTCGATCGATTTTTCCCCCCGTGCAGTTCTTCGTTCAGAGATTTCATAGACCTCCATAAAATTTCATCACAATTGGAATATTGGTTTAGCCGGAATCGTGTTCACAGACACACAAAAATACAACAAAAAAAGAAAAAAAAACATTCCGGATTTTTTTCTCCAGTGTAGTGAAATGGAATCTTCGCTTCGCTCGCTACGCTCATCCAAAAAACTATCAAAATCAAGGGGATTTAAGTACCTGTCAACACATGCCAAATTTGGTTGGGCTATGTGCATTCCTTCTTGGTGAAAAAATGGCTTGAAACATGCTACTGCTACTACGGTCTAATTCGTCAGTTTCCATCGGCCCGCGATTCTGACAACGGTACGGGCTAAACGTTCATTTACTGGACATAAGTAGAGGATATAGGGTATTTTGAAAGAAAAGGTTGAAAAAATTTGCTGGAAGGCTTCCAAATAAAGGTTTCAATATAAGCCTTATACAAGAATATAATCAACAAGTAACTATAGTTACTTGACAATGATCGACTACAATATTGTTTACAAAAGCAAGTTTTTGGACCACTGGATATTTTACATCCTATTGTTAGTTGGTAATACCATAGAAATTAATTCAACTTTGATAAAATTATTATATTTTAACAAAATTTTGCAATGGAACTTGAAATAGTAATGAGATCACACACAATAACAAAAACTTGTAAAAATACAGCCAAACCTTACACACTCAAAAGAAATGAGATCTAAAAAAGGGCCAAACTCATCTATCCTTCCACATTTGCGCATTCTTAATTCATAAACGTACAGTGTCCCGTAACAGCATCTTGAACCAAAGAAATATTTCTCATGAATATCGTACTTTTACGATTTTTTCGATTTTTAGAGCGATATTTTCGTGACATTTGGGCCGATTCTGACCAAACGGTTGGGGCTACAACGTTCATATTTTACATGGACATTAAGGTTATGGTGCTGTAGTACCTTTTGAAAGAAAAAGTTGAAAAAATTATCCAGAATCCATAGAAATAAAGGTTTTAATATGAGTTGTTGCGGTGTATACCAATAATTAAAACAACTATAGAAACTTGACAACAATCACCTACAATGCGTTCATAGCAATTAGTACTACTTTATAAAAATTAAAAATTATTTTGGAATGTAACTTGAAAAAGTAAAGAGATCCCACGCATACTATGAAAATTTAAAAAAGCTCATCCATCAACGCGACTAAAAAAAACGTTAGCGAAGCGGCCTGGTTCTATTTTATTTATACATTCGGTATTTAGCTCATGCCTAGGTACTTCTGTACTTGGCGGGTCCCAACTGTTATACAATTTATGACTTAACGGAAAGGATTTCGGGTGCGCTCTTTTCGAAAATATCCTAGAACTAGCGCTGCGCACTGTAGCCAGCGGAGTTTTGTAACGGAAAGGATTTCGGGTGCGTATGTTTTCATTGAAAAAAAAATGTTGGGACCCGCCAAGTACATAAGTGGGAACTCTTTCGGTTGGTATGGACAGTTTTAGATTTAAAATAGCGACGTTAAAGGTTTTGTAGGTACTTTAGATTTAAAATGGCGACGTTAAAGGTTTTGTAGGTACACATAAAAAAAGCTGTCCATACCAACCGAAAGAGTACCCATAAGTGCCCATGTGTCTACTATTATATGCACAAAAACTACGTACCTACTTTTTTTGTAATAAAAAACGCGACTGTTCGAGAAGCTTTCCCGTTTCAAATTCCCCCCCACCACCCAAACGACTTTAGAAGAAATCTACAAGAGTTTTAAAGGCGGTGGTTTTTTGACAGTGCTGTCATCAATATGGCAGCATCTATTGAAGTGTAATAACAACTTGCTGAATCATTTTCCTTGTTATTGAAGTGTTTTTTGGGATCTACTCAATGCTGTCACGTTTTAATTTAGGGGTTAGGGTTTTGCTAGAAGATATTCAAACTTTGAGTCATGGAGATGCTTCGTCAGTGCCAAATTGTGTGTGTCTTTTGCTGTAGCCCTAGACATGGCCCTAGGGTTGGCTCTAACCGCATGATTAGGTCAGCATCAACGTACTCACATCGAGCTATTAATCCTCGCTTAGATATTCATTACATTTTTTCTCAAAGTTGATCCTACTATAGGATTGTAGGGCCTATAAATCTAAAAATTGTGCAAGCGATTGGTCTAGGTAGAGACCTAGCCTAGGGCCTAGGCCTACCTAGCCCAGCTGGCAGTCTAGGATTTCTAATAGGCCCCCTAGCCTTGGTTCTAGGACCTAGGCCTATTAACTCTTTTAAGGCCTTTGTGTATTAAATATCAAAGCAATAGCCTAGGGCCAAGGCTTAGGCCCTACCTAGGCCTACCCTAGCAAACAAAAATGGAAACACCAGTTGATTCCGACGATGCAAGCACAAAAATTCAAGGTCTATTTGAACAAGTTGAATTCCTGGAAGGTGAGAAGCAAGCTATACGAGAAGAGTTTGGACATCAAAGAGCCAAGATGAAAGAACTCTATCTTCAAAAAGAAGGTTTGTTGGCTAGGCCCTAGCCTAGACTAGCTAGGCTACCTAGGTACTGCTCTGCAATAGCCCGGTAGGCGTAATAGCTTTCTGTTACAATTGGGACCTAGGCTAGTGCCTAGCCTACTGGGTAATGTTGCATACATTAGACTTAGAGTGACCAGATGTCCCGGTTTTCCCGGTAGGCCTACTTTTTCGGTTGGGAGGCTCCAAATTTGTAACACTGCGATATTAGTGGAAAAGTAGGTGAGGGGGCGCGAATGTTTTACAATATTATCATTATTATTACGGAGTATCTCGTCCCACGATCGTGGCTGCTGCTAAAAACCAAGACACCACGTTCGTGGGATGTATGTAGGGCCTAGGTGTATCCCTAGATCCCACGGTGGTAATTTAACATGGGGTTTTCAATGAACAACTGCATGGGTAGTAAATGGGGTTTCTAGTTGGAAATAACCAATATTAGGGCCTATTGTATAAAATAGTGTTAAACACATAGGGCCTATTTGTATTAGTCTATATCATGTTTTATTCATACGTTTTTAACAATAAAACACGTTAAAAATAGATAAAAACCAAACACGATAGGCCTATGCGTTCGCGCGCGGGATTTAAACGCTTCCCACGTACCTAAGTTTAGAAAAATATAGGCCTATGCCTACGTCTTTTTGTTTTTTTTGGAACAGAGGTTTTCTCAAAACCATTTTCTAGGCCTGTCGCTGCTCAAAGGTCCTACCTTACCGTCCCACGGTGGATCATCAATAATCGCGGATAGGCCTTCTAACCTTGACTTGAACCTATTGTTTACAAACGTGCTACTCTTATCTCGGGGTTTTTGCATACGCTCATAACGGGTTTTGAAACAAGAGGTAGGTTTTACAATTAACACGAAATCTATGCGTTCTACGCACGGGAAGGGAAAATCTAGCCCTAGCAAAACAAACACACAAACATGTACAGTGGCGGATCGATGACACAACAACATACAACTTCTGCCCTCGCGGGTCAAGAAGAGGTACCTGAACCTGGCACGCTAGTGTAGACGCTCCGAATCCAGGGGCTGCACACGTCCGGTGGTTGCTCGACGTTCCTGCTTGTCCTGTACTAGTTGCTACTTAAGAATTAGATAGTTGAAACGGCTGAAGGCTTAGAATTTACTTTAAAAGGAGGATTTCAGGATGTTCATGTTAACTCAGTGAGCGAAACAATTTAAAGCAGTGGCGTTATATTGTAACGATTGTGACATACTAAATATTGACATCCGGTTTGATAATTTAGGGTTGGATCCAACTCATGCAAAGATAAGAAAACATAATAAATAATACCCTGTTACAGAATCCTTAAGAATAGGTCTTATTATAATACGAAGATTCGTAGCCTATCGTTGTTCGTAGAGGGGGAGGGGGAGGACGTCGCCATCTTGGAAGTGCCTTGCACGGGAGCGGCCGGGGAGAGGGGTGGCCGACGGTAGATCTCTGCTACGGAAGGGCCCTGTGTCCGCGCTTGCCGTGGTATCGGGGTCACGTGATCGTGAACTGGCCGATTTACCGACCTTCCTAAGAGACTGCCTAGGCCCTCAGACGAACTCGAAGTTCTCTGGGTCTCGAACAAAATGGGGGGGTTGCAACTTATGGTTTATTTATCTTACTTGCGTAGTGTAGTGGATGTCCAAACGATGATGTAGGTGTGACCCTGGTAGTCCCACGTGGTTGGACGTACCAAGTCAACTTACTTTGAAATGACCGGAAAACCTTGAAACGCTCTTACTGAACTCGCATGTCACTCCGTATGGTGTAGATATAAGAATTTACCATAGTAATTGCGATGTCGTCGTTATTCGCGCATGGCTATTGAACACTCGCCATGTGGCTAGCACGTTACTCGGCTATCACGAAGATTACTGATATGAACTTGAAAAACATGATTATATACGCGAGATGTAGCTCGACCTCAGCAGGAGGTACAAACCCATCTTGGGATTACTCCCCACTTTTGCGAAAACACCCATGCTTCCAAAAACACTGATTAAAAGATGCACTCTACTTGCAGTCAACCGTCGTCTTCTCTGGTGATGTGCGTAGTGGACGATTCCTTGCTCGGAACACACGCACACTTGCTTCTACTACTTCCGTTGGTTTCACACTCTGCCCTGTGATTGGGTCTCACCACCCGCGCACTTTAAACTAAGGGCTGTTATTGGTCTAGGGGTTGCCTACGTATTTCCGTTTTCTAGACGAGAATTCGACTCCACTCGCATTTTTACTGCCTAGTTGGCTAGGGTACCGTCCGCGCTTGTCATTGGCCGAGGCCACGACGAAGACCAGTGAAGCGAGAGGATGTGTCGGCTAGGCTACACATTCCTGAGCCGAAAACATCACACTTGCTGTGCCAAACTCAAATTTCCGCCCTCGCTACTGCAGGGTGGTTCGGAGATCCCGTTACCTGTACTCCCTATCCCAAAAACATCGGTGAAATTAACCAAATACATTGACTCTCAGCTGCACCTTCACAACTAGAGTGGCTACTGAATTATTACTTGTGATTTGTGACATCACGTAAATGTGCACGCAATATGCAAATTTACTTAACCAATTAACTGCCTTAACTGTTACAATTAAACCTTATCATATGCAAATATATTAAAATAAAAATGAAAAATTCTCCGGCTGAGGGCCAAAATGAGACTTGCACAGGCCGTGCGGTTACAGGCCTACAAATTTCACATTTAGCCTGTATTTTACTTGAAAATAATATAGGTAAGGTGAGCATATTTTGAAAGTTACAAACCGGGACAACTTAAGTGTAAGAATAGCTATGTACTTTGTACTCTATACTATGGATCATTTCGGGGTCTGGGGTAGAGCCTCAGCCGCTGGAGGCAGATTTTTTCAAGATATATTTTGGTCAAATACCCAGAAAACAGCTTTCTGACACGAAAATATGAATTAAAAATGGTTTTAATGTGTACATTTTTGTAGTCATAAAATCTTTATCTAGTGGTTTAAAAATGATAGTACAAAATAAATTACAAGTACAGGTACCTACTCAGCATAAAATAATTGTATTGTATGTATTAATGAGGGCAATATAGGTACTAATGAAGTTATAATTAATAATAATAAATATAGGCCTAATTGAAAATGCATTGATTTTGTATAAAATGCACGATTTAGGCCTAACTTTTAATACATTTTGCCTTTACAACGAAATAATAAGTGTAGGTAGACCTACGTAATTAATCAAAAACGAAGTTCAGTTGCATGATTAATACATTTTGATTTTTGATTATCTTTAAACAAAATCAATGCAAATAATGACTGAGAAAATTAGGGATGTTCAAGTCCTGATTTTTTTTCGAGTCGAGTCCGAGTAGGTACTTCGGACTTTCTCTTTTTTTTAAAATTTCACTATTACTCTTTGACTTTGACTTTATTTATTTTTTTACAATTATGTTCAAAATTAAATGGATGAGTGAAGCGAAGATTCCATTTTACTACACTGGAGAAAAAAATCCGTAATGTTTTTTTTCTATTTGTATTTTTGTGTGTCTGATAACACGATTCCGGCTAAACCGATACTCCAATTGCGATAAAATTTTCTGGAGGCCTTCAAAATCTCTAAACTTAGAACTGCTACGTTTTTGAGCGCAATCAAAAAATTATTTCTCATGAAAATCACAATTTTACGATTTTTTTTTATTTTAAAAACATTTCTTCGACTTATAACACCTACATGCTTTATCCCATTGTAATGATTTTTTTACAATACCTACCTTTATTTAATGAATTAGTATATTTGTGTGAAATTTGAGCGCTATCGAAAAATTATTTCTTGTGATAGGCCTAAACGCAATTTTACGATGTTTATTGTTTTTTAAAATTTCTTCGACTTATAACACCTATCTACATGCTTGATCCAATTTTAATGATTTTTTCACAGAACCTTAATTTTATAAATTAATATATTCGTGTGAAATTTGAGCGTAGGCCCTAATCAAAATATTATTTCTCATGAAAATCGCAATTTTACGCTTTTTTCGTTTTTAAAAAATTATGCTCACCCAACAACGAGCCTGAAAGAGCGTTTGCGAAGCTTCCTAGTTTTATTTATGGATATGTCTATATATTGGCTCCAAAAGTGAAAGAGTATTCATCTAATTGATTTAAAAATGTTATCTCTCTCTAGATCATTTTAATGATCAAGCACAAATGTTATTAGAGCTAGGCTATGACATATATTTCAGTAGTTAAGTGGTATTACATGAAAATGCTGATACAAACATAATAGTGACATTTTTGAATTAATTGTGCAAAAAAAGTTCAGAAATTCCAAAAAGAACACAAATTTGTGTTGGGTTGGGTCATTCTCAAACGTAATGACCATATTGAAAAAAATGCTTGCAAGAAAAAATTATAACATAAAATTGGATGCCTCCTTTAACAATACATTATCCAATAATTTGTTCTTACAGCCCTAAAAGGGTTTATCTAAAAAAACAAAATTTTTTTACATACAAGCATTTTCATCAACCCAAGTGTACGAAAATGTCATGACTGTTACCGGACATAAAAGTGACAATTGATGTAAGAAGTTATTTATTAAATCTATATTCATGTGCACAATAGTTTTAGTTACATTATCACACAAAACTAATACATTCAATAAAATATACATTTTTATTTTAATCACTTTTTATAATAGGCCTACCAAAATGTCAAGAATGTTACTCAAATTTCAAAACCTGGTAATTAACTTACTAATAATGGACAAATGGCAAATCAAATTTTATCAAGATCACTGTTAGCAATGAAGTATTAATATTATAAATAAGATTAAAAATGTGATTCAGTTATTTTAAACTTTAAATAAGACTTAATTTAATAATTAGCTCGGGTAACGGTGTTGACAAAAAGTAGGCCTAACAGTCTTGACAAAAAAGTTACTTTTCTAACAGTAATAATTTTTTTCTAAGATCATGTTGCTTGTTAGTGTACAAATCAGTCAACCTAAAGATAAAATCCATCTAATCCAACAAGGTTGTGTTGAGTTTAAAGTAAAGAGACACTACGGGTAACGGTCTTGACAAAAAGTAACATTCTTGACAAGTGATCACTGAAAATCAATAAAAACAAGTGTTTTGTTACTTTTGAGTATGGCAATGAATTACAACCTCTCCCTTCAAAACACATCTACAGTTGCAGGAAATTAATGCAGTAATCCACGATGCCCTTGGTAATGTTACTTTTTGAAAGTAACATACCTGACAAGTAACATGCATGACATTTCAACTTCATTAATTCATTAGCTGTTAACAATCCCATTTGAAAAAGTAGGGTTATGTTTGCTATGAGCTGGAACTTGATTGTAACTTAACTCAATTGTTAAATAAAATATTAAATACAAATTAAATTGTTTTATCTTGGTAACATTCATGACATTGAATTAAAATACTCACCGTTAAAATGTTTACTTTTCAATTTTAAAGAGTTCTCATGTCAAAACAAACCAAACTTCCATGATGCCATGTCAGGAGCTGTTCTTCTTCTTCTTCTAGATTGATCCACTGCCTTCTTAAAAAATTATTTAAACTCTTTTACAATGGTAACAGTCATGACATTATTATGATTGCCACATTAGGGACAAACACTTTCCACTAGTTATTGTTTGAAAATGTAAATTGTTAAAAAAAGTCACTAACACACAGTTATTAACTGTTATTTCTGCATTAATTCCAATCTAGAGACTAAATAAATTTTAGTCTTAAAGTCAAACATTTTACAAAAACACTTCTGGTTTTGAGGATAGGGACATGGGTTTTAACACATTTTGCAATACCCGACATTGAATTAAAGGTCAACCTTACAAGATAGAAGTGCAAAAAATTCATGGAGCTAATAAAAACTATAAGTATTCTGAAAATGTACAACCAAAATTTATGCAAATCAATATCTTGATCTAAAAAAAAAATAATATTAAGGTGGGACAGCACAAGGGTCATTTTATTTGAGAATGACCCGGTTAATATTATGGATATTATTCAGGGTTGGTAAGGTAACGCCAAGAATAGATAACTAATTTTACGTTTTTACACTCGCGCGCGACCCGGCACCTCCACCATACTCATTGAATAATGCTCGCACACCCCTACAGAAAATGAATTACCTTCTTGGAAGTGGAAGAACTAGTATTTCAATGTTATAACTGCTAGTATTTATCAAATGAGTGTTTTTTTTTTCAAGTAAAACATTATCCTTCCACACGGTACAGTAAATACAGAACACCGGGACATTTCCCCTCCAAAATTGAAAACCGGTACATATACGTCATTTTAATGAGTCTCTCGGGACACCGGTACAAGTGTTCTGAAAACCGTACTGTACCGGTCAAACCGGTACGTCTGGTCACCTTAAATATAGGTAGAGAACGTCTTATTGTTTTAGAACCACGAGGTTTTCTCATTGATACGCCTACTTTTTAAACAACAATTTCCTCCACTTTCATGACAATAAAAATAGAATGACGCATGTTATTATTAGAACCATGAGTTTTTCTCATTTATAGGCCTACCTTTTAATCCACAATTTTTACCGTTTTCACGATAATGAAAGAGAATTACGCCGCTTTACGCGTGTTATTATTAGAACCACGAGGTTTTATCATTTACCATTTAAACCACAATATTCACCAACTTCCCGACAATAAAAAAAAAATTACACATGTTATAACCACAAAGTTTTCTATTTTAACCACTTTAAAATATTATTATTATTATTATTATTATTATTATTATTATTATTATTATTATTATTATTATTATTATTAAAACCACGAGGTTTTCTCATTTTTCTCTTTTAAACCACTATATTCACCAATTTCCCGAAAATAAAAAAGAATTAAATATATTATTGTTAGAACCACGAGGTTTTCTCATAAACACCCAAAACATCCTTAATCTTAACCACTTTTACGACGCTTTCCCGAAAAAGCATACATGTCATATCTTTTAGAACCACGAGGTTTTCTCATAGACCCATATAAACCTTAATTTTAACCACTTTTCCGATGCTTTCCCGTAGGGATGGGACGTTTAAACGTTTTGTAGACGGTTAAAGGTTATTAAATTCGCAAAACGTTTAAAATTTTTTTTTTTTTTTAAATTACTTTTGGAGCCAACACAAACATGGGCTAACAGATTAGGCCGATAATTTTCTAAAAGTGCTTAATTTTGGTGGAGGTGCCGGGTCCCAGGCTGTATTAAGACATCTTGTCTGTTACACATGGTGGAAGTGCCGGGTCATTAAATGCAAGAGTGAGAATAAAACCGCTGTTAATTATTCGTCGGCCGGTCATAAGTACAAAATTACGATTTTTGTTGTAAAACCTAGGCCTCTGCCTACCTTGAATATTTTTTTTTTTTTTTTTTTTTTTTTTAGAAAATAGGGCTTATCACGTTTAAACGTTTAAACGTGATTAGTTCAAGGGGTTAAACGTTTACGAAATTAAACGCTTTCTCCCATCCCTACTTTCCCGAAAAAGCACGTCATATTTTTAGAACCACGAGGTTTTCTCATTGACCCATAATAACTTTAATTTTAACCACTTTTCCGTCGCTTTCCCGTAAAAGAAAGTCATATTTTTTAGAACCACAAGATTTTCTCATAAACACCCAAAACATCCTTAATTTTAACCACTTTTCCGATGCTTTCCCGAAAATAAATTCTAAAAAGTAGCCTATGACTTGCTTTTTCGGGAAAGCGATGGAAAAGTGGTTAAAATTAAGGATGTTCTGGGTGTTTATGAGAAAACCTCGTGGTCCATTGAATGTAGCCTAAATTAACAAATAACTGACCTATCGTAGATTTAACAATATTTTGGGCCAGAGGTTCTTTCTATGGGGTTTGTTTGTTGTTTGTTGTGTAGGGCAGAGATTTAATTTAAGTAATTAAATTTACAGAGGAGTTGAAACGTGGTGCTGAAGAACAGGCTCGCCTTGTTGCTGAAGTATCTAAGCTGACTTCAGAGCTTGATGAGGCTAAAAGTCAACTTGTTGTTGCTGGTTTCCAAATGGAGAGTGATCTGCAAGTTGAAAAAAGGAAGTGCCAAGAAGAGATAGCAACGCTTCAACAATTAGTACAGGGTAAGCTAGGCCTATATTTTATGACCATTTTATGTTTAGGCCCAATCATTTTTGGAAAGTGGAAATTGTTGAGCAGTTGGCCTCAGGGCATCGAACCGGTACGAACCGAAAACCGAAAAAAACAATATTTTTCCTGAACCGAAAACCGAACCAAAAACCGTCATAAGAAAGTGCCTGAACCGAAAACCGAACCGTAACCAAATTTATTATTTCAGTTTGTTTTGGTTTATTTCGGTTTATTTCGGTTAATTTCGGTTCAGGGGGCAGTTTCGGTCACAAAGTCTAAAAATCGTCAAATCGCGAAAATTGGGAAAAAGCAAAAAAAGTTTGATTTTCCCTTTCACAAGTCCGGCTCATACCTTCTTTTCATAAGTCCAAAGACACCTGCCTACCACACCTTTCATAAACGCCGACTCCGGAATGTTGTTGTTAACCGTGGAAATCAAATTAAGGTCATTTTAATTTAGTGTAGTAAGGCTAAATGTAGGCCTAAATAGACGACACTCCCCGTCACCGCACCCATTGATTGCCTTAGTCCCGTAACGTTCATTATCCCAGTCTCTCATATTGGCCTCTACAGACACAGACCTGATTTGGACTGAGGAGTGGGGACTGAGGAACATTGTGGAATGTGGACTTTGAGTCAGGTTTTGGGCTTTGTGCACATATATGTTGGGAATTGATAGATGTGGGCATGTATCGGTAATTAATGTTAGTAAATATCCCTACAAACGTTTTCAACTTTAAAAAAAATTATACTTTTATTGATATTTTGCCTTATATATATATATATAATATATATATATATTATATGCCTTATATATATACATTTAAAAAGGATCTTAGGACATTTCTTGTTGAAAAAGAATACTACGATATTGAGGAGTTCTTGGCGGACAATAATAATATGTCTTGACAATACAATTTATTTTGCATATTATAGATGCCTAGACTTATATTATCTTGTAGCCTATCTTATATTAGTGTAAAAGTATATATTTTTATTGTGTATTATTGTATTTTGTAAAAGTGTATTTTGTAATTAATGTAAATTAGTTTTAGTATTTTCTATACATCCTAATATTCAAGTCTTAGTCTTTTGAAAGACGTGTTTAATAGCTAGCTAGCTTATAATGTAATGTTTAGAACTTGTTTTTCTTGTCAACATTGTAACAATATATGCTAGTATTAGGTATACAAAACAAGACAATAAAATGAAATGAAATGAAATGTAAAATAAAATAAACTGGTTCGAACCGTTATTTTTAGAAAGGTCGAACCGAACCAAAAACCGAACCGAAAAAATAACATTGTACCGAAAACCGAATCCGAAAACCGATCCCCTGGTTGGCCTATAACAATTGCAATTTTGGAATCATTTTATTAAGCCGTGTCTAGGCCTACTCTATAGGTAGAGGTCCGTGAAAGTGGTTTTATTTTGTAGTGAATTTCGTTTTTAAAATTTAAAATTTCGGTGTTATTGGTTTAAAGCTGTATTTAAGCGGTTTTATCTATATTTACCAATTTATATGCGTGTAATATTCGTTCACGGCTCGCATATCATTCTAGCTACAAAACAAACAAGTTTGAATGTACTTATGTTCAGACTGGTGTAAATTACTACAAGTAAATTCATCATTTTTTCTGAACTTTATTTTATAAAAATTGTTTGGTTGAACTATACTGCATAAAACATTGAAAATTACACCGTAATTTGATAATAATTCCCATTTTTAGTGCTTTCGTCGTTAAAAACATTAATTTTGTGAGTTTCGGTGTTATTACAAAATTAACACCTATTTCGGTGTTTGGCGGTGATTCAATTTTGGCATTTTCTGGTTTAGATTTGATCAATTCATACTCATTTCATGAAATTAAATGGTTAGCAGTTAGCACATATTTCGGTTTTATCGTCAGTCACGAATTTCAAGGGGCTCTATCTATAGACTACACCCACATTTTTCTTAAACCTTTTATGCGCGTGCTTCAAGCAAACTTTCCTAACCAAATCCTTGCATTTAACTCCGAGTGTCGTAGAAATGATTAGGCCTAATCCTAATTTTTAAGCATTATTTAATTTAAATCCACTATGCAGACATATAGATCCCACACATAACAAAACTTGTAAAAATACAGCCAAACCTTACATACTCAAAATAAATGAGATCTAAAAAAAGGGCCAAGCTTTCACCCTTTCACATTTGCCCATTCTTAATTCATAAATGTGCAGTGTCCCGTAACAACATCCTTGAAAAGCTTGGCAAAATAGATTTTGCAACTATTAATTTAAACGTAGTTCATCCAGATTCTTTTTTTCTAATTATTTAAACGTAATGGTCATGCAAATTATATTATGCCAAGCTTTTCAAAGATGTTGTTACGGAACACTGCATGTTTATATATACATCAGCATGTTTTAGGTAGGGCCTACCTAGGTCTACGGTGTATTGTACATTGTTAATTATTTCAAAGTTTCTAAGTGAAGTATCCTAATATCAATAATAATAATCTTTATTGTAATTCCAATATAATAATAATCTTTATTGTAATTCCAATATACAAATTACAAAAGGTGATATATTCATTTGTTTACATGTAGGGAGGGATGAGAGCTCCTCCCTACAAAATGTTCTTCCATATTACCTGCTACATATATTTCACTTTTACTAAATAGGTACTAATTTACTATACATATACTATAAGATGATTATTGGACTCTCGAATTGACGTGAACTTGGACTAGCTGTCTCACTAGAAGAATCTTAACACCTGGTAGATATTTTAATAACATTGTGGCAACTGACAAATTATCATTAGAAAAACTCGTACCTATTGGTAGGCCTACACAACTGTTTGCAGCCAAAATTTTACAGATTATTTGGAAGGTAGAGTTGAGGTGAATTACTTGAAAACCATAACAAAATCATAGTAGGCCTACCTATTTACAATTGAGGAACCAGCTTCATATGCGGATATTGACACCAAGTGGAAACTTTCCCCCATCCTGATGGTGACGGATAACAGCTGAGGTCATTGCTGTATACTGCTTTAGACAAATTCCATGTACGAACCCGCGATCTCCCTGTCACATATTTCCCAGTGCCGTACAGGTATTGCGACGCTGCATCCCCACTGCTCAGTCTGACACAAGTCAGCAGTCATAGGCCATTACTACTGCTCAAAGTCTGTAACTCTTGTAGGCCCTAATGTCCTAAGTGACAAAATCACCGGTCACAGCATAATTTCCAGACTTCCTTGTTGTGACATCTAATAACTCAAGATAACTACCTGGCTACTAACATTTCTTCAAAATAATGAAGAAACTATAAAAAATAAAAAACGTAGAGAGGATGTGGCTAGCCATAAGCCACATACATACTTGACATCTGTGCCACCCTGGAAAAAACAACTCTGGAACATCCCAATTTCCAACATATCCTCTTGCCTCCTTGAAGTCCTTCCTCTTGTAATCTTGCAGCCATCATCCCTTGAGATCCTGAAGTCTTCTCCCCTGGAGATCTTGAACTCTGATTAATATATTTATGTTCTTCTCTTCATCTAAATTTCTCTTCGTTTGTATAGTCTCGTAGGTAATGAAACAGACTATAGATTACAACTCCTAGTTAGCGAAGCTCATCCATAGTCTTCTTCAGCTTCTTCTCAAATGCCCACATTGGGCCTATGATGCCATCATGCTTGATCTAGTCAACCAGTCGAGACGAGCCTCCCTTTCCTCCTTCTTTACGCCTTGGCCCATTAGGCATTGCATCACGCTCATTTGCCAGACTGGCACAAGTGTACAGATGTTGTCTGTCATGTTCACCATTTCTGCACAATCTACAGGTACTGGTTTCAAACACACCTATTTGATGCAGACGCTTCCTTCCCTAGCAGGTCATGTTATTAAATATAAATAATATAAAATATATAATTACGAAAATAAATATAATTATTAAATATAATTACAGTGATTTCTCATCGGCCTATTCCTTGCAGTATCTTCATTCCCGTATAGACAATCTCTTTATTCCGACGTCGTATCCCCGAAGTACCAGTCGTATCATCCATACCAGACATACCTATTACATTCTTACAAAAAAAAAAAAACTAACAAAGAACTCCAGAAAGAACATTTATGTATTTAGATAGTACTAGGCATTCTTTAGAAATTCACTCTGATCATCTGACAGTTCTTTCAAATATAATCTAGTCATACCTGCAACAAAGAAATAGCAAATAAACGCTTCACAAATCCGACAACTCTCCCAAATTAATTTCAGTTCTAAATCACGGCAGTTTCGAAACATGCAAGTGAATTCCATGTATCATAGTATTATTAGAATATTATTACACCCCATTGGCATGCCAATTATTTGCTTATATTAATATAAATGTGCATACTTTTTCTTTCACTATAGAGACCGTAGATGAGTCGAGTAGTTCACGTGCTAGGTTCGAAAACGAAATGCTCCGACTTCGTCGAGCCAACGAGCGCCTTGAGCACGAGGTTAACGAACTTCGATCTCATCAGCAAAAGGGCGACTCTGAAGGTCTTGCGCCCAGTGTGATGCTCTCTGCCGTTACGAAAACTTTGGCTAGGAAGGTTGCCAGCCAACTTGGAGCAGATGCTTCAAGTGCCTCCCAAGACAATCTGGAAGATAGTATGCGGAAGGTAAACAAATATGTACGTAACACCACCGCTTTCTCAAATTAGTTTTCACATGCACTTGATAGGTAAGGTACTTACTTAGTAAGTTAGTACAGTGGTATAAGGTAGGTACATGGTTACTTCATAAATTATGTTCAAGTTTATATGATATGAATTCATTGGTTGAGTTTTCATTCTCATGAACAGTTATTTAAAAAAATACAGTACATCTTAACAATGCCGTCTCTTGTCAAGTACATTGTAGAGGCATATTAAGTTTTAATATACTAAATTTTGTCACCAAGTGTGTAACATATGATTAGAGGTACCTAATGAGAAATGGTGATATAAAAAGTAAAAACCCAAATTTCGTTTAAAAAACCCAAATTTGGTGTTCTTTTGCTATTTCAAAAAATTGTCAAAAACGTTAATATTTTTATTTTTATTAATATTTTGCATTCATTTTTTTTCATATCAATTAACATAACATGTCATTTTATAAAAGAAAATAGTTGAATGCAAGAGCAACAGAAAGAGCATTTGCCCCGTAGTACTTTCGTACCTGTTACCCTTGGTACACAAAATCCCCACATTATAAAATACGTCGTATCATGTTAAAATTGTACATATCAAATAAACACAACACACTATTAATAAAACACATTAAAAACACTTCCACATCAACAAAAAATCTAAAAACAAATTGCTAATTAAAAAACCTCTTAATACCCATGTTGAAACATCTATCACTTTTCAAATCACTTGGTAGGAGATTCCACAACGAAACAGATCGATTAAAAAAACCATTCTGGTACGCCGATGTTCTGGCCCTAGGTGGTATTAAGGGAACACCTGTGTTGTTTCTAGGGAGTTGTCTTTCACTTATGGATATTCTGTGGTAAGGATCGACATCAACTTGTCTTGTTAACATTCCTCTCAACAATCTCACATCAGCTTGATTACAAAAATTTCCAATGGAAGGAACGTCACAGATACTACGCCGTGAACTAGCACTAGGATTGAAATTACCTTTCCCTAAAATCAATTTGGTGGCCCTATTCTGAATTCGTTCAAGCTTGATCATATTTTGCTGAGTTGTAGGATGCCACGCAGGAATACCGTAAGTTATAATGGGACGTATCAAGGTAAGGTAACCAGTTCTTATTGTGCGTTGCCTACTCCTCCCAACACTCCTATTTACAAACCCAAGCAGAGAAGCTGCTCTATTGCGAACAAAATCAGTTTGCACATTCCATTTCAAGTTGTCAGTTATATAAATACCTAACAATTTAATAGAATTAAAAATGGGAACCTGGCATCCTTGTAGGCAATACGTGCACACCAAAGGGTTTCTAGATCTTGAGAAGCGTATGTATTGCGATTTATCAGAGTTAATTTTCATCATGTTTAATGTACACCAACGCTCTATTGACACCAAATCCTTTTGGAACTCTATCATATCTTCCGCAGAGGCAATTGGTCTATAAATGGTGGTATCATCAGCGAACTGAATCATCTTTGAAGAAACGCACTGTGGTAAGTCCAGAAAGTATATTATGAACAGGAGAGGACCTATCACTGAACGTTTTGAGGCATCACCGGTAAGTCCGTATTGTTCCGAAATATATGCTGCGAATGTTTTTCCGAAAATACAATCTCAAAACAGCACTCGCGTTATTTCCGCGCGCTTGCATTTGAAATAGCGCCTGAACATAGGCCACGCCTCTATACAACTCCCGCGCATAGTCTGCTGCGCTTCGCCCCGCCCACCCACTCGAAGCCACTGAACTCGGCCGAACCTTGGGCGAAACTGTCTGCTAGTCGTCAGAATCCTTAGCCGTGATCACATCGTGACCTAGCTTGACCTACATAGATTTTGTTTGTCGGGGTTGTCTATCAACGTTGCTAAGAGCTAAGAGTCTACGTAACGTAATAATGAGTGATGAAGGAGAAGATGAAATGGCTCAAGATGAACAAATGAAGACTGCTGATCGCGTGGAAAAGAAAGGTTCCTCTGCCTTACAAATCAGCAAGGGATTGCGAAGGAGCTAGGCCTAGGCCTACGACCATAGATACTAGGGCCTAGTATAACCCCCCCCCCCCACCCCCCCCCCCACGACGTAAACATTGAAGACCAGGAATCAGACTGGTGAACTGTGGTTGACATGTGAGCTTGTGCTTGGCCCTACCCTGTAAAAAACCATAGGCCTAGGCCCTAACATTGTTCAAAATGTTTTGTTGTAAGTGTTTCATGTACATTTTAATTTTCTTTGATTTTTTTCTTTTTTCTTGAAATGATTCTGAAAAATTGGGGGTCGTGTTATATTCGAGGTCGTGCTTTATTCGGAACAATACGGTAATATTAATACGGTGGGAGGTGGCTCCATGAAAAATAACAGACTGGATTCTATTGGAAAGAAATGACCTGATCCATTTAAGAACATTACCTTGAACACCATACACAGATAATTTAGTAGTGTATGTATGGTAAAGTGGGAAAAGTTTATAACATGACCGGTGTAACACAATGCTTTAACTGCCAATCGTTTGGCCACATCGCAGCCAACTGTAAAAGAACGTCCCAGTGTGTAAAATGCGGAGAGGACCACAACACAAAAGACTGCAAAAAGACGACCGATCAACCTCCCAAGTGCTCGAATTGCAAAAATGCCCACCCTGCAAACTATCGACAATGCCCAGTTTTCGCACGGCAACTCGAGTTTAAATCGGCTACACTGACGAAGCCACAACATCATCGAGAATCTCGACCAGAATCAACGTACACCTCCCATGTTTACAAACAAACCGACTTCCCGACCGTCGACCCGCGCCGAGATAACACCGACAAGCGACCCACAACAGCCAGCAATAACAACTACATCGACGTGGCCGAGACGACAAGGTGAGAACCTTATCAACAGCGAGTCACCATCACCAACCAGTTTCGCTGCCATTATAAGTGAGTTACGTAGCTTACTAGGAGGCTTTGACCTCACTAAAATCACGAACACCATCCATCATACTTTATCCAAAATGTCAAATGCAAACGACAATATCTAAAAAATTGCAATCCTTTTCGAAGGTTTTTTAGAACTTTTCCCCTAAAAACAAAAATGGCTGCCACAAACAGCTATAATATTAAAGTCATGTTTTAGAACTATAACTCAGTAGTAGGCAAAATTCAAGACCTACGACAAACAATAGTGGACACCAATGTTGACGTTTTTGGTCTCTCAGAAACGTTTTTGAAATCACGCCACTCTCTTAAAATACCAGGTTTTACTATCTATAGGCAAGATGGCGACCGCCAAGGAGGCGGTGTTGCTACAGGGGTGAAAAACATCATTCCACATCATGCACTCACCCTACCGCAATTAAACAAGCTGCAAGCAGTGGCCCTCTACATACACACACCTACAACCAATTTCACTTTCATATCGGCCTACAATCCCCCGCAAAATAAGATAAACTTAAAAGATATTATAAAACTCATGAAACTTAATGGTAGTGTTATTATCATGGGTGATTTTAATGCAAAACATCTAAGCTGGAACTGCACAACCAATAACAGGAATGGAATTGACTTGCTTGAACACTCTATAAACCACAGCTACAACATTCATGCACCCTGTGAACCAACATATTTCTGCCCTAGAGCTAATACTAGCTCAAGCGTCTTAGACATTGTTTTATCCAAAAACGTTCCCACTATATCAACCCTAACAACAATTTCAACCTTGCCGTCAGATCACAACCCTGTCATGTTTACTCTCAGTAGTGATATCATACCACTTCCCCCAAAGCAAATTTATGACTTCAAAAAAGAAGACTGGAAGCTATTTAGGGCCAGTCTTGACCAAAACATTAAGTACTATTAACCCCATCATTGAAACACCTGAAGATCTTGAGATATGTACCGAGCAATTATCTACTTGCATTAAGACTGTACTAGACAGTGCAATACCGAAAGTACAACTTCAACCATATAATAAGAAGCTACCTGATGTTTTACTAGCGAAAATTAGAATTAGAAACAAAATTTGCCGGTATGGCAAGCCTCCAGAAAACCGGAAATGAAAATACTTTTTAACTCTTTGACCTCCGTCACTCATCGAGATTTAATCATCTGGCGAAACCAATCCTGGAACTCATTCCTGAAAACACTTTCTCCATTGGAGAACTGCTCCCTATGGAAAACCTCAAAAATAATTTGGAAAAATAAAAATCCTTTGCCACCGCTGAAAGCTCCAACTGGCACGGCCATGCGCGATGATGCGAAAGCACACACAAACTCACAATTTAACCACTAACATGGGCACCACACACCACACCAATAGTGTTATCAACTTGGTTAAATGGTACTTCACTCGAAACCCCATCAATAGTCGGGAATACCATCTAACGACGCCGAGGGAAGTATGCAAAGTAATAAACGAAAGGAAAAATAAAAAAGTACCGGGGGAAAACCAAATAAGCAATCTTGCACTAAAACAACTCTCTCAAAAATCAAAAGTTCTATTTACAATCATTATCAATAAAATTTTAATGCTGGGACACTTCCCGAACGCTTGGAAAACAGCAAAAGTTCTGGCTTTCCCCAAACCGGGAAAAAGCCCTCAAGAACCGTCAAATTACAGACCCATAAGCCTTCTTAACACTCTCAGTAAAGTGTCTGAAAAAATTATCTTACTCCGTCTTAACAAGCATTAAAAAAATAACAATATACTCATTCAAGAACAGTTTGGGTTTTCGTAACAAACATTCAACGACTGCGCAACTAACTCGTTTAACTGAACACATTTCATCTGGCTATAACCGCAACCAACATACGGGGATGCTGCTGTTAGATATTGAAAAGGCGTTCGACACCGTCTTGCACGACGGCCTTATCGTCAAAATGATCAATTATTCCTTCCCTGCCTACCTAATTCGCCTGATTAAATCCTATCTTTCAAACAGAAAATTTTATGTAACAATTAATAATTCCAAATCATCTACTCGACCAATCACTGCTGGAGTACCACAAGGATCTCTTCTCGGACCCACATGCTTCAATATATTCCTTAACGACATCCCAAAAACGCTACACGTTCTTCTTTCCTTGTATGCTGATGATACGGCACTATACACTTCCTCTTTTCGACTAGACACCATAAAACGACGCCTAGATCTAGCCTACAATAGGATCAAGAAACACTTTGCAAAATGGAAAATCAAAATCAACGACACCAAAACTTCTGCCATTCTCTTCACGAAACGAAGACCAACTCTAAAACCAACCATTATAATAAACGATACTCCTATTCCTTGGTCGAACTTCGTCAAATACCTCGGGGTCTTACTAGACTCAAAACTAACGTTCACTGAACACGTTAACTTTAAAGCGCAACAATCATACGCAGCCATGTCATCAGTATTCCCCCTGTTTAACAAAAAATCATCCCTCAGTGAAAGCAACAAGTTACTTATGTATAAAATGCTTATAAGACCAATTATTACTTACGCTTCCCCAGTATGGAGCAATACGTGTGCCACAAACCTCAAGAAACTGCAAATAGTGCAAAATAAGTGTCTTAGAATAACAGGCAACTTGCCTCGCTGGGTGCCAATATTTGTTATACACGAACGTTTTAAAATACTTAAAATCCGAGACTTTGTTTTTAAACTTACAGAAAAATTCTACATCTAGTGCCACAACCATACCTACAATGAACTAATTTTCTCTTTGGGCAATTATTCAATCTTTCGCCATCATTTCAAAAAGTATAAACATAAAATGCCTAAACACATTTTATTGTGAATTTATGTTTTATTAACTATCTATATCAAAGTATATCTTAATACCTTAATTACTACCTTCACCTATTACCTGCCTTAAAATTATCTCAAGTTTTTATGTTTGCAGCAGGTTTTTTCCAATTTTTTCCTGTTATATTTAGTACATTATTTTTGAAGTACCTATCTCTATATCTAAGTAAATTTGTGTAACATTAATTTAAAGTAGAAAGTTAAAGGGGCGTGCTCCTAGGTATTTCTTGTATTATTTATTTTTGTGTAATGTCTACAACTGTAAAATAAAGAATTTGTTTGTTAAAAAAAAAAAATGCAGTACCTTTGAAAGAAAAAGTTGAAAAAGTTATACAGAATCCATAGAAATAAAGGTTTTAATATAAGTTTTTTGAGGTATATAATAACAACAATAATAATAATTAACAAGTAACAATAGTAACTTGACAACAATCACCTACAATGCGTTCAAAAAGCACTTGCAAAAGTAAAGAGATCCCACGCAAACTAAAAACTTACAAAAAAGCTCATACACTAAAAAAAGTGTTCGCGAAGCGGCCTAGTTATTTATACAATCGTCGTTGTGTAGGCACTACCCAGAAGAAAGTTCGAGGCGCATACAAACTTTTCAACTTTTTAATGCACTCTGGTTTTCAGGTTGAGCGGTAGTTTACTGCTTCTACGACTGATGTGCCAGTGTAGTGTAGGCCGAGTTTTTTTACTTGTAATTTAAATATTTGTAATTTGTATTTATTATTCTGTTCGACCTGTAGACATTTACATGGTACTAAACATACCGGTACCTATTGTCCATATTAAAATCAAAGGGGTGCATCTGATTATTATGATTAAATATTAAGTCGATAACATTAAAGCCTTATTTTTATGTGTCCGTCAGACACGAACGTGACACGATGAAAATTAAACGGTGTTTAATGATTATCGTGTGAGCGATCCCTTTGCACGACAGGTTCATTCCTTGTTGTAATTGGTCAGTTATTACTTCCATCGCCTCGCAGCTAAACGGACACAAAAGATAGTAGGGTGCTCATACTACGTTACCAAGCTAGATGCCAGATTTACAGATGTACTACCGTATTAGAAAAACATAGCCTGTTCAGTCCTTGATTGTGGTTTACATTACCTTTTTTTATTGGATGAGCGTAGCGAAGATTCCATTCTACTACACTGAAGAAAAAAATCCGGATTGTTTTTTTCTCTTTTTTTTTCTGTATTTTTGTGTGTTTGTTAACACGATTCCGGCTAAACCAATACTCCAATTGCGATGGAATTTTCTGGAGACCTTTGAAATCTCTGAACTTAGAACTGCCACGTACGAAAAATCGATCGAAAAATTATTTCTCATGAAAATTGCAATTTTACGATTTTTTTCCTTTTTCTTTTTTGTTTTTGTTTGTATTTTTGTGTGTTTGTTAACACGATTCCGGCTAAACCGATACTCCAACTGCAATGAAATTTTCTGGAGACCTTTGAAATCTCTGAACTTAGAACTGCCACGTACGAAAAATTGATCGAAAAATTATTTCTTATGAAAATCGCAATTTTACGATTTTTTTTGTTTTTCTCTTTCTTTTTTGTTTGTATTTTTGTGTGTTTGTTAACACGATTCCGGCTAAACCGATACTCCAATTGCGATGAAATTTTCAGGAGGCCTTCTAAATCTCTAAACTTAGAACTGCCACATTTTTTAGCACAATCTAAAAATTTTTTCTCATTAAAATTGCAATTTTATGATTTTTTTCGATTTAAAAAAAATCTTAAAACATTTCTCCGACTTATAACACCTATATCCTTTATTCGATTGTAATTATTATATCACAGAACCTTAATTTTATGAAAAAATATATTATGTGAAATTTAGCGCAATCGAAAATTTATTTTCATTAAATCACAATTTTACGATGATTTTACGATTTTTTTAAAATAGTCTTCATCTTATAACACCTACATGCTTTATTCGATTTTAATGATTTTTATACAGAACCTTAATTTTATGAATTAATATATTCGTGTGAAATTTGAGCGTAATCTAAACATTATTTCTCATGAAAATCACAATTTTACGCTTTTTTTAATTAAAAAAAAAAATTCTTCGGCTTATAACACCTACATGCTTTATCCGCTTGTAACGATTTTTTCACAACAATATTACCAAGCGTGTTTGCAGGCAATTAGCAATGGGAAAATGAAATCAATTTAAATACCATCTGTTTAACACATGGCAGCTCAATGCACCAATTACGCTCATCCATCAACGCGGCGGGACTTAAGCGTTTTCCTAGTTATTATTATTGTGGACAGTTTTTATTTTAGCTTTTATAAATAAAATGAAGAGATATTAATATCAAAGCAACAAAGTCAACAAACCTCTTATGTTTATGGGGATTTTCATTTTAGGCACAAGAAGATGCAGAAGTCCTGAGATCTCTAGTGATCCCTTTAGAGGAAGAAATTCAAGCTCTAAAAGAAAAGCTACGCTCAACAGACCAACAGCTAAGAAAATATGAAGGCAGCAATGACGACAGTGATTCACTTCACAAAGAAAGCAACGAAAGTAGTGTGAAAAGTGGCAAAGATTCAAAAACTACTCCCAGTAAGCCTAGCTTAGATGATTCCCATGTCACTAGTCTTGAAGCAGTACCTGCCCAAATCCGGACAAGTACTAACTCTCCAAGTAAGAACTTGCTGTTTATTTCTATCTTAACATTCTAACAAGGTAAAATTCAAGGGCAATCCTAAAGATAAGCTTAGGGCTTACCAAAAATACTTTATTATTTGTATTTATTAATATCATATTTGTTAGCCCATTCATACAATTCCATTTATTTACAGTGGAACTTTGGTCCAACGATCACGGCTGCAACGATTCCCCCCCCCCCCCCCCCCCCCCAACGACGATTTCACTAAGTCCCTTCTTTTTCCCATTTAAACCAATGTTAAATTTTCCCACCTTAACGTCTTTTAAAAGCGCCAAAAATAACGATTTCCCGCTTCGAACGATGAATTTGTAAGTCCCCTGATCAAAATTGCATTAGTTATTACTCTGCTGCAACGACTCTCGCAAAAACAGAAAGAAAAACAAAACATTTAAGTAAAATATTACGCGCTCGACTCCCGCCCGAGTGCATCGACCAAGCCGGGCCAGCCTCGCCTCACGAGCCAGCTGGCTTGCTAGTCCAAGGCGCAGGCGCTCTGCGCAGTAGGCGTGGAGTCGAGAGAGGAGCGAGCCTGTCTCGATAGCTCTGTCTACCAGACTGACGCGGCGCAGGCGCACTGCGCAGAAGGCGTGTAGTGAGACAGTGGAGCAGGAAAGTGCTATCTCTACAGCTCTCCGTGTAGGTCGGACTGACGCGTCCCGTCTTGCATCATCACACGGAACTCAGGACCGCGCAGAGACGTACGTACCAGTATCGATCGCTACCAGCTGACGCGTGTATAGGCGCTACAGCAATAAAATAGACCGCATACTGTAAAATTCTTAAGTTTTTTGTTTGATACTTGTTGGAACGATTTCCCGCCTGCAAGAATTTTTTTACTCAGTCCCTTAAAAATCGTTGGAGCGAGGTTCCACTGTATTATTTTATTATTGTTATGTTATTTTTATTTTTTCAATATATTTTTTATATCTTGTTAGCTCTTGAAAGTTGAAAGTCTTGTTTGGACTAGGCAAATTAACACTTTCACTGCCATGCAGAGTAGGACTAATCAACTGTTCTGTGCCAAGCAAGGAATGAGCACACATTTGTGTGCTATACTTATTAATTTACACGTTGTCTGCCATACACGAGTTTTCTCGTTTAAGTCTCGAGCTTGTATTAGTTCTACATAGCGCCAAGAGATTGTGCGATGTTCAAAGTGCTCGGCACTTAAACGAGTAAACTCGTGTACGGCGATTTTGAGTGCCAATTTTTGAAAACTCGTTTAAAGCAGTCAAGGTGTTTAATAGCAATTATAATCTTGAATTAACTTTTTGGGGATGAACTCCAGCTGGTCTCTATGGCAAAACTGGATCTTAAGTCTGCTACCTATGCAATAGCCTGGTAAATAACTGTAGTAACGTTTAATGCCTAACGGTAACTGGAACAGTATACTTAGGTTTTTTGGAAAGTTATGGAACAATACCCAATCAATAACATTCTCGTTGCCGCAGATTAAAATGCTTAGTAGGCCTAGCTGTATTGTTCACCAAGATTGATTGATCTTTCTATTACCGGAGGCTACAAGAACTAACCAGATTTAGATAGGCCTCCCTATTGCATGTTATATTTTTTATGTTGCTGTTGTAGTAGGCCTACATACAAGACAGTGCAAGGTGCCTACTAGTCTGGAAAACCTGGACAAGTTAGGGAATTTTTTTATATAATTGCAATTGGTCTCAGATAATGGATGGCAGATGGCACTTGTCAAAATCAAGCGAGAGCATGCACACCAATGTTGACAATTTACACACAACTGACATTAGGTAGGGCCTACCATATTTAGTCATGTGTTATTGTTAGGGACCCCAAAATTTTGTGAATGACTTTTTTCACTTAATGATGCTAATTATGACTGTTTTATTATTAAGTAGCAAAATAAGTCAATAATCACGTTTTTATGCTAAATTAGAGCAAAATCAGGATATTTCCTTAATTATTCTGCAAGTTTTAGTCCAAAATATGCAATTATTTTGACAATTCCATTGGGAATTGAAATCAGGGCTCGAATTTTAAAATATTTAGCACTCGCCCGAGTGTTCTTGTAAATTTACTAGTCCGAAATTAAAAACACTAGTCCGTATTTTTACTCCAAACCACTCAACATAACAGGAGTACTAGTACTACTATAACTTAAATACGTAATTTCGTAATAATAATTAATTGAATAATTACGTAATACTTGGCTACCCTTTACAAATGGACCATGTTTATCTCCTACGTTAAACATCTCACAAACAGAACAAAACATCGAATTTAGTTGTTGGTCAAAACGTAGCCACGTGTATTCTGTTAGCCAACGTTCTTGAAAAAAGGCGCACACGATTCTTCTCATATTTTGCATTGTCTGCAGTAGGATTAGGTCCTCCACTGAAAATCAGTTATATAACTGAGTGGATAGACTCTAAATACAATTTATTTATTTATTTATTTATTTATTTATTTCTGTTTCTTGTTTGGGTTATCAACTCCTTGTAAATACCGCCACATATCTGTTGACCGCGTAGTTTGAAACGTAATGTACGCAATTAATGTTACGGCTCACCAAAAAATGATTTCCAAAAGTCACTCACCCGCGCAACATTACACTCGCCTCGGGCGACCGGGCGAGCGTTAAATTCGAGCCCTGATTGAAATCAACATTTCTGTTTTAACATTTAGTTGGCAGTTGGCACCATGATAGTTGAAAATATTATTAATGAACACGCCTAGCTAATTCCAATTAAGCTAACTTTATATGGCCTAAATATTCGTTCATGTGTAATACGTGTTCATTTTGCTCAAGGGTAGTGATTGCAGTGCTATTTTTATGAGGAAATGATGCCTTTACCTTGAGTTTATATAGGCTACTGAAATTAAAGATTTTTGGATGAGTGTAGCGAGCGAAGCGAAGATTCCATTTCACTACACTGGAGAAAAAAATCCGGAATGTTTTTTTTTCCTTTTTTTTGTATTTTTGTGTGTCTGTTAACACGATTCCGGCTAAACCGATACTCCGATTGCGATGAAATTTTATGGAGGCCTTCGAAATCTCTGAACTTAGAACTGCCACGTTTTTGAGCGCAATCGGGAAATTTTTTTTTATTTAAAAAAAATTCATCGACTTATAACACTTACATGCTTTATCCGATTGTAATGATTTTTTCACAGAACCTTAATTTCATGAATTTATATATTCGTGTTAAATTTGAGCGCAATCGAATAATTATTTCTTATGAAAATTGCAATTTTACGATTTTTTAATTTTTAATTACGATGAATTAAAAAAATTAAGTTAATTTTTTATTTTATTTAATTTAATTTAAAAAAAATCTTCGACTAAGTATTGATTTTTTCACAGATCAACAGAAAATCCGCGTAACACATGGCAGCTCAATGCACCAATTACGCTCATCCAACAACGCGGCGGGACTTAAGCGTTTTCCTAGTTTATAATGAAATGAGAACTTTTTATTTGCTATTTCTCAGGGTCCCTAGTTTTTGTGATTTTTATCACATAGTAGGCCTAAATCAACATTTTATAAGAGTCTGAGGTATTATCTTTACGAAATAATGATTTTCAGCAATTGCAATCACAAAAGTTTGTTTAACCTCAACATCCGTTAGGCTGCTACTCCACTGCTCCTCCCCCCCCCCCCCCCCCCCCCCCAGTGGCGTAGCTAGTAACTCAAAGGCCCGGGCGCAAGGTTCTCTGATGGGTCCTTGTAGCTGCGTGGGCTACACGGGGTCTGGGGCAAAGCCCCAGCCGCCAGAGGCGGAATTTTTTTTGGACCTTTTTTTGCTCAAGATAGCCTGTTGAGCGATCTGAGACGGGAACCGTCCTAACAACTATTTTTGGAATACCGGGACAGATCACACAAAAACGGGACGATCTTGTTAAAACTGGGATGTCTGGTTACCCAATGACCCTATGTTTATAACGATGCATACAATGCAAACAACAATAATTAAGTGCCATCGACAAATTAATTTCCAATGTAAATAGGCCTAAAGACATTTTATATTTTTAAATTATTTTTTATAATATTGTCTAACACATTTTAGGATACCCTACATATTGTGGATATTCAGTCTCATTTGTAATTAATATCCCTATAACTGGATACATTATTATTCGGGGCCTCAGGGGGCCCCCTGACGCACCGGGCCCAGGCGCGACCTCGCGCCATGGTTGCTACGCCTCTGCACCCCCTTCTAGTTCTCCTTCACTCCACTCCCACCCAACAGCGCCACTGGCGTGTCTTGTAAATAACTGTATATAGCTGTATAAACCTAGGTTACAGGAAGTAAAATTTGCTGTCTGGAAAAATTGGATTTTCCATTTGGAAAAGTCAGGGAAATTTGTAATGGGAAATTTGTAGACACCCCGAGTAAATGTCATTGAGATGGTGTTATTTCCCAAGCTTCCAGTGGCGGTGCCAGAAAAAATCAATTTGTGGCAAGAGCATTGGTAGGGTAATTGCCAAAATGGACTTTGCACGAAAAGCTTTTCGCAGGTCGCGCCACTGTAGTATCAGCCCTAAATGCTATGAATCGTCAAGATAGTTAGCCGTCTGTGACTGAATGACTCGCTTGCGTAGTTCTTTTGGCATGGCAACGTGGATCATCTAGACTGGGCTTGTACTATGGTGGTGCTTCAAATGTTAGAATGTGACAGTGCAGAGCCCAATTAACTGAGGGGACAAGATATGTATAACAAAATACTAAAATGCCCCCCCCCCCACCCCACCCCCAAACAACTGGGCAACAAATCATAAATAGGTCTACAAGTTGTTATTTACTCACTTAAGATAAAAATATGATAATAAATGAGCATTTGTTGTTTCAGAAGTAAATGTAATGAACACCTCAGTCACTTCCATTTCTAGTCTTAATGAGCTCCAGTCAGCTGGAGCAAGTAAATCGAGCCCGGAGGCATGTGCTTCCATAGCAGAAGATGGTGGCTCACCCATTAGTCAGGGGTCTGGTAGGCCAGCATCATGTGATATGTGCTCCAACTATGAAGCACAGCTTGTTCGGGCTCAACAGCGAGCAAGGGAATTAGAGAAGCATGTGACATTGCTGGAAAAAACTACAGAACGTTATCGAGAAGATCTTACCAAGGAGTCCGACTTTCGGAAGGAAATGGAGGACAAGTGGAATGAGAAAAAGGAGGAACATAAACTACAAGTGACGGAATTAAAAAAACAGACCGAGGCTGCTGAAGCAGCACTGCACGAGCTACGGCAGACATTTACGCAGACTTACAACGAAGTCACTGTCAAGTTAACGAGCTTGACTCAGGAACGAGAACAAGTACATGTACAACTTTCCAGGTAAACATGCTGTATATTATATAGGCCTACTATACTAGGCCTATGCTTACAGTATTTAAACTTTATGTTTTACTCAAGTTATTAATCAAGTTCATATTTCATAATGTAGGCCTACTTCAAAGCAAATAATAGGACCACCCATATGTATTGCTTTTTTTTACTCCATTTAGTTTTAACATTTTTGCTGTTCAACTGACCTAGGGAAAAACCTGTCTGTGAGAGAAAATTATTCAAAACTGTACTGATGATGATATGCATGCAGAATTACCTTCTAATAGTAGCAGGTTTGGTTAGCATGTGTAGAGAAAAATTGTGTATGACTGTATCTGTATTTTGCTTGTGTGAAATTAGCTATCTAATCAAAGATTTACCAGTGCTTAGTTGTCTCGTTAAAAATGCTGGACTTGGGCATATTCATGTATTAAACCATGGTCCATAGACCTATAAAAGTTGCATGCACAAAGATAGTTGCGTCCACAGACTTGCGGTCGTCAAATCATTGGATGCATCAGTAAGACTTAAGTTGTGGCTTCTCTGGCCAAGCTGCGAATGCAACCAAATATTCTTATTTTAACATTATAGATGTTTAGTGATGCTCAAATTATGTTATATTTTATAGTCTTCTTAGACACTCGACTATTGTCAATTTTCCTTCTCAATGATGAGGTTTTAGTCAGGATTGATTAGTACAGTATTATAAGTTCCAATTAGTGTGGAAAAGGCCAACCGGCTAGTTTAATTTAGATTGGAGAAGAGTTGACAGGTTGCGAAAGCATAGAAATATAAAGACCAGCCTGAATGGCTGGGGGCGACAAAACTTTTCACCTGCTGATGACAATTGCAGTTAATTTAAAGTTGTTTGTTACCTTAATCCACGACGCGTTTCGTCCTTCTGCGACTCGTCAGGCGGATGGTGGCCACTAAAAATCAGCTAACTACATTCAAACAAAACTCACATCACATAACCAAACCTGTGGTAGAGCCACGCAAGAAGTAAATTCTGCATGCATGTTGTCATCATCAGCAAGGTTACTTCACACACCATTCATACTCAGCCACACCGTCAGCACAACCAGTAAGGGGGCTTCCCTCCCAACTCTGGTACTCAGGAGATAAAAAATCCAGGACTCTTGACAACAAGAGAAAAGCTGCCCCTCCTGCTATTGCTGGGCAAGGATGCCCCTTCATTCATTCTAAGAGAATAGGTTAGAGATTGGAAGGGTGGAAGTCACAAAACAGCACAACCAGTGAGGGGGCTTCCCTCCTATACTATGGTGCTTGGGCAGCAAAAGAACCATGTCTTACCCAACCTGTCAACCCTTCTCCAATCCAAACTATTATAAGTTCCAGAGTTTAATTACTATACAGTGTGTTACCCTTCTGCTTCTGAAGTACATTTTTCTCACAGGCTTCAAAAAGAGAATGACAGTCTAGTTGGTAAACACAGTGCTCATTCACGTCAACTGCAGAATGAAATGATCAATTTACCAGACAAGGTGGAGGATCTGCAGGAACTATTGCTCAACTTCCGTGAGGAATTGATTGCGTCCAAAGTATCTAAGGAAGCTATGGAGGAACAAGGAGAGACACAGCGGTGTGAAATACTCCTGCTCCGAGACCAGATGAATGTCGAGCAGGAAGTGAGGGAGAGCATGGAGGACAATCTGACTGCCGAGCTCAATTCACTTAAGTAAGTAATCTATTGTAGCTATTGGTAATCTACCTGACCAAGATCATAATATTTGTGAAAAGGAGAAAGAGAAGGCCAAAAGCATACCTGAAACATAGTAGGTACTAGGTAGGTAGAGGTCTAACTACAAATACTTGATCACCAAGATACATTAGTAGGGACTAGAGATGTGTGACAACCCTTAAAAAATTGAGAGGTAACGGACTCGCCAGGTACAAATTTCACTCGCGGAGAGGTTGACTAGGTAGTCTGGGGCGAAGTCCCAGCCGCCAGAGGTGAGAAGTTTTGAGATAAGTGTCCTTGTAAGATGGCCTAAAATACGTTTTCAGGCGAATTTCAATCATGAATACAGGTTAAATTTTGAAGCCAATATTGCGTTGAAGATTGCTTACCTGACTGAAATCGGTCGGCATTCTGCTTTTGAGTTAAAACTTTGTTCACAAAATATAATGAAGAAATCGAAAATCAGATGCATAGACTCGCGAAGCACGTCTTTCACCCGAATCACCTCGACTACAAACTGAGGGCAAATAAAGCTCACTGATTTTGGGGCTAGATGTTTACTATGTCATATTTATTGCAGTTACTTGTCGATTGCCGCGCCTGCCTCTATTATCAAAAATAAAAAGACTCGAACCTTCCTTTTTATTTGCAAGTGACAAGTGCTCGACTGTCCGCGGCAAGTTTTTTACCTGCTCATTTTAGTTGGCAAGGTTTGAAGGATTTTTTTTGGGGGGGAGGCTTACTACTCATAGTGCCGACCCTTAATTTTCTCTCAAGGACTGCCGATGCTTGACAAATGTCGCGCCGAGTGGGTTCCGCGCGTACTTTGGGCGCCGCGCCAGCCGCAGTTCTGAAAATGCCGAAAAGGTATGATGACGACAAGGTGGGGTCCGTGGAGGTATTTTTCAGGCGCGTCGGAACGTTTTGAAAGTTGGGGGGGGCAAATCCATTAGCAGATTTTGTAGGGCATAGCTAGGGTCTGGGGCGAAGCCCAGCCGCCTATCAATTTCATCTTTAACGCCATTAAAACACGAAACACTACACACACACACACTTTACACATCACACTACACACTACACTACACTACTTACACCTTCCCACTTGCCACTTTGCTATAATCAAAGTCACTTCACTACTCCAAAGATGACAGAACGCATAAAGATGCGACACGAGCGAACCAAATCCCAACTTGCCAACCTAACATTTCTGCTACTGCTGGGTTGTTAATTCCTGTAAATAAATTGTTGACAAGATCATCCGACGTTGCTTTCCCAAAAAGTAGAGTAGAAATCTTGATTTTCTAACTCTAAAATCTGCCCCCCTATGCCCCCATGGCATGAAAGTTGGGGGGGGGGGGCAATGCCCCCCTTGCCCCCCCCTGTTCCGACGCCACTGGTATTTTTAATCGAATACTTGATCCTTTCCAATCTAGGGCCACCCAAACTCGTTTTCCCGCGCCCCCTCGCAATGTGGATAAAACCTCGTTTCGTGGCGCGACCTCGTTTCTGCGCCAAAATCCGATTCCTGTGCATGGCACACTTGTGGGAGAACCAACTACATGTGCCGTGTTAATTTTGTACTTCAGCCAGGCTCTTCGTGGCACGAGATTTGTTCATAGATTTTAAAAGTTTTTTTGTAAAATATTCGCTAGCATCGACGCCGTTTCTTGTTGTTGTTGAAAGTTATGACAAGGATAAACAATAAACAAATAAATTAGGTAAAAATAAAAACATTGTTATAGCGTGGATTTAAATTCACAGATTTGCCAGTGGTATTGAGACAAGGGATTGGACTTGACAACATGCCAGGAGACTTAAATTGTAATTTGCCAGTGGCGAGCTGACGAGTGGATTTTTCGAGGGTATGTGAGAGCCCTGATTTTTTAGTTCGGGTAGTGTCAAGTACTAAAAAGTCAAATATCTCCAGCATTGAAACCAATTTGAGTACGAGTACTTTTATTTTTATTTCACTATTAGACCATAGCCTACTTGCAATGTATAAATGTTTATTTTATTTATTGATGTTACGTTATGTTATGTGCAATATAAAAAACAAAAAAAACAAAAAAAATTGTAGGCAACTCAATTTTGAGTAACAAATTGGCCTACTCAACTTGACATTTTGGGTACTTGCACAATGCACTCCCCCCTATTAGTTTTAGATTGGTTTCATAAGGTTTTTGACATTTTGTTTTAAGTGTTTGTGTAGAGTCTTGGTGGGTGCACATGTCCTGCCTCACAGACTAGAGTAAACTCAAAAGAGTCAAGACTTCCTTGGTGCAAAGATTTATAATATTCTTCCATAACATATTAGATGGTACCAATATTGAAAAGACATGCGATTTTAGGAATACTTTAAAAAACTTTTTAACCACAAGGGCTTTTTACAGCATTAATGATTTATTTGAACACTAACCTTGTGCCAGTCAGTTCTTCTTTAATTGCCATTTTTTTAAATTTTAAATATGTTCATCTGTATCTGTGATAGCACAAAAGTGAATTCCAATGTAATTTTAACTGTATAACTTTGTAAGCTAATGTTTTACTGAAAATGTTTACTGGGACTTAATAATTTACTGACCATGTACCATGTATTAGTGTTATCAGTGATCACACAAATACCTATGTACAATAAAGAACTGAAATTGAAAACTGAATTAGACCTTGACACATTATGTATAAATTGTCCAGGCTTGGGTTACCATAAAACTGTTTGTTATGGTACCTACCTTTAAAATGAGTAATGTGCATAATTTAGGCCGACATGCATGCATAGGCCAACATAATTTTAGTTCCAGTTCAGTTCACCAGTTTTTTTTTATTTACATGTTATTTTACAGGCTTACATTTCATATATAACAAAGAATAGCAAAGCCCACAAAATTTTGGGGAAACTTGGACTTTGGCAATTTACCAAAAATGTGACATAAAAGGACAGATAGTGAAAGACAAAGATGTGATAAATTTAATACAATTTAAATATGAAATAATTTAGGAGTGTGCACTCAATTAGCTTTAACGTACTTAAACATACAAATCTATCATTAACTTACACAAACATTGCTCGAACCCCAAGTACGTATCGGAGCGAATATAGCGCGATGTTTTTTTTCCGAAAATACTATCTCTAAAACAGCACTCGCGTTATTTTCGCGCTCTTGCATTTGAAATAGCGCCTGAACATAGGCCACCCGCAATACAACTCCCACGCATCGGCTGCTACGCGTCACCCCGCCCACCCACTCGACGCCAGCTGATCCCGTGAGGCGGGCGGGTGACGTCATCACGGGCTCCGCGGCAAAAGGCTGCGGGAATATTGCCGGGTTCTGCGGAAAATGACCCCCAAAATAACTGTGCGTACAATTAAAAAGTTTTTTCTTGGGAATCGATCTCGAATCGATTCTAGGTCACAATGATCGATTTGTAGCCCCTTTAATCGATTGATTGATTGATTGATTGCTGTTTATTGTACATAGATCCCTAGAGAATAACATAAATGTACATTCATGGATATTATACATTGTCAAACATATGATCTACAAAATACACAATGATTATGTTGCTAAAATAATGAATAATAAAACATTGTGGTAACTCCAGATTTAACTACAGAACTCATCAATTGAATAAAATGCCTTATCAATAAGAAATGCTTTTAATTTGCTTTTAAAGCAGTCGTCACTGGTATTAATTGTTTTCAACTCCATGGGCAGGTTGTTGTAGAGCCGCCTTCCACAACTTCTGGGTTCCTGAGACCAGCTGTAGTAGTTCTTACTGATTCAAGATGCAGGTCACCCCGATGCCTAGTATCATACCCATGAAAGTCAGAATTCTTTTTAAAGTTAGCTAAATCTTTGCGAACATGTATAACTGATTCGTAAATGTAAAGACCAGCAAGGGTTAGTAAGCCGAGCTCGGGAAATAGTAGTCTGCACGAATGCCGTTTACCAACACCCACTAGAGTACGCACCGCTTGCTTCTGTATCAAGAAGATACTGGTGAAAACTCTCTTGCTAGAGGAGCCCCATAGTATAATACCGTAACGTAAAAGAGACTCAAAATATGCAGAATAAACAATCTTAGCAGAACTAAGGCCAATACGCTGTCTGATAATTCTAATAGCAAAGCAGGCTTTACTTAGCATCTTAATAAGGTTGTCAGCTTGCGAGTCCCACTTAAGTGTTGAGGCTATGGTAAGTCCAAGGGAAGCTACAGTTTCAGCCTCGGGCAACAAGTGCCCCTCGAAGTGTAGATTCAGCTTGCTGACATTACTGGCATTACTGGGGTTGAGACTAAAGAGTGTAGTTGTAGTCTTCTCTGCATTCATCGCAAGCTGTTTTTCGTAAAGCCATGCAGCTTCCTGGTCCAGTTTCTTTTGCGCGGCTTTGATGACTTCAGTGATGTATTTCCCCCAGCAAACGTAAGTAAAGTCATCTGCGTACATATAGACTTCACACCTCGGAGTACACGGTTGTAGATCATTCACATAAACAAGGAAGAATGTTGGCCCAAGTACAGTGCCTTGTGGTACCCCGGTAGTGGTCTTCATCCAAGATGATCTAACCAATTTGGTCCTTCCGTCATCCGAATCTCTGACTTGTACCGACTGTTCTCTACCTCCAGGTAGGACGCAACCCATTTTACAATATAGTCTGGAAAGCCCAATGCTCCAAACTTACCTACAAGCCTATTGTGGTTCACGCAGTCAAAGGCTTTTGACATGTCACAGAATACGGCCAGTGCAGAGTCCCCAGCGTCGATGGTTTCGCTTAGTTTTTCTATTACTCCACATAAGGCTGAGGTTGTAGATCGGCCCTGACGGAAACCGTGTTGACTGTTAGTAAAGAGCAAGTTAGATTCTAAATACTGTATGATCCTAGCTTTCACAAGCTTTTCTAAAACTTTGGACAAGGCTGTAACCAAGGCAATAGGGCGATAATTGCCAATCACTGATTTGCAGCCCTTCTTGTGTATCGGGACCACAAGGCTGTTCTTCATCGCCTTTGGGAAGACCCCGAGTTGTAGCGATGTGTTAAAGATTGTTGCAAGAACATCCGCAACCGGTCTGGAACATCTACGGATAACGCGGTTCGGAATTTCATCCACACCAGCAGAGAGAGTGTTCCTTAGGGTCCTGGTAATGTTGAGGACTTCAGTCCCTGTAATGGGTTCACAGGGGAAAGGCGTTGAAGTGACCAGCAGGTCCTCCTCCTGTATGCCAGAATTATGTACTCCAGGATCCACCAGAGGGGGGGTCCTACTCTTAATTATGCTTTCTGCCGCTGTTACAAAAAACCTATTGAAGCTATTTGCAACTTCGGTTGGTTCTGAAATAACCTTGTTTTCTAGGCTAAGGTGGATCGACGTAGGCTTTGCTTTATTGCCGTGAAGTTCACCGTTTACTATCTTCCAGACTGCGGCACTCTTGTTAGCTGCTGTGTTTATTTTCTTATTGCAGTGGAGTGATTTTGTTAGTTCAATAATAGTTTTATACTTTTTCTTTATCTCCCTGTAAAGTATTTCCTTGTCTGGAGTTCTCCAAATCGTCCAATCTTCATATGCCTTCCGACATCTTTTACCCCATTCTTTCACTTCTGCAGTAACCCAGGTCTTTGTGTTATCCTGGTGCTTTAGTGGCTGAAGGGGGAGTGACCTATCAAAACAGCATTTGAATTTATCAAGAAAGGTATTATACATAAAGTCTACATTATTTGGCTCCGTGAAAACTTCCATCCAGGTTTCTGACGAAATGTTGTTCCAGAATGTGTCGATGCTCCTAACGCTGAAGTTTCTCCGTAACTCTCTACAGTGTGTAGGCCTAGTCGTTTTGTCAAGAGAATCTTCCTTCTTTCTGTGTAGGAGGTCACTACCGTCAATGTGGCACCATATAGCCCCGTGGTCCGAGAGCCCGTTGTGGTTCACCTCTATGTTGACTGTAAGAAGATTAGTAGTAAAACGTTATCGATAATGGTCCCTACCCCCCTTGAATGAAGTCTTGTAAGTTCCTGAACTCTGGGAGTGTATCCAAATGCCAGTAGCAGGTTTTCAAGATCTCTCTTTGAACTGGAATCCTTGGAGAAATCTACGTTGAAGTCTCCACCTATAAGAGCGTGTGTTTTCTTTTGGGCCAGAATAGTTAAGCATTTTTCAAGCTGTTGTAGAAACACCTGGTTGCAGCCCGCTGGTGGTCTGTACACGGCAACAATGACGATAGGCTGAAGAGTCCCTGTACTAAAGTTAAGTTCAATCCTGGTCGCGGCTACCTCGAAATGATTGGGTATACCTAGCATGTTGATTCTCTCAAATGGCGTATGGGTATGGTCTTGCCGCACAAAAATGCACGAACCCCCGTAGGCGGTATTAAGAGCCACTCTGCAGAATGCTGCGGCTAATCGATAGCCACCTAACTGAGTAAGTTTAATCCGGTCATGGTTCAGCCAATGCTCTGTCAAGCATACCACCTCCGGCCACTGTCCGTCCCTGCAACCAGCCAGGCACTCGTCTAGTTCTAATATTTTGTTGGTTAGACTTTGAATATTTTGGAAGAAAACGGAAAAACTGTACGCTCCGTCTTCTCTATCCTTACTTGTACCATTGCTTACCTCCTTCGAAAGCGTTAAGAGGTGGTCCGTTTCCGTGATTCCCGTTGAAAAAACCGCCGGACGATCACACCCGCAGGCCAAAACGATGGATCATCCATCTTCTCTTTCAAATTGTAATCAGCCCCAATTTTGAAGCTGCTGTGGTTGCCAAGAGATGAGAGTTTTTCGCAAATGAAAACTTCTTTTGGAAGCTTTGTAGGGAAAAACTTTAAGACCTGTTCACCCGTAACGTCCGCATGTAATTTCCCAACAACAGCCAGGCTTTTTTTTTGATGCACGGCAGCATTTGCAGGAAAGATTGGAGGTACAATCAAAGCGGGTTTTTATGGGTGCTCTTTTTCTTCACGTTTCGGTTTACTTCTTTGGCTGGGACTGGTCCTACCGGGCCCAGTCCCCTTGTCAGGTGTAGGCCTAGGTAGGCCTACAACAATTTCCCCAGGGGGGCCCGGACCGAATTTTTGGTTCCCTTTGCTCCGTTGTATCTTGACGACTAATATTGTTTTACTTTGGGTCTTCTTCATGGAGTTTCATTCTTCTTCTTCTTCTGCTAGCGACCCCCCTTCTTTTTTGAGCCATCTCGCCGTAGGATGCGGGGGTTGGCATTCAGTCGGGCTCTCCCCTTTCTATTATTCCATTTTTGGGAAAAAGTGGAGATTGCTTGTCAGCGTAGGCATTTCCCTTCAGACGTGAAGTGGGTTGGTCTATGTACTTGTGCTTGGCCCTACCTTGTTAAAAACATGGGACTGGCCCCTAACGTTTTTCAAAATTTTTTTGTTGTAAGAATGAAACTTTAGTCTTTTCTTTCATTGCTTGTAAATAAAAATTTTTTCTTGTACTTTTTAATTTTCTTTGATTTTTTTTTTTCTTAAAATGTTTCTGAAAATTGGGGGGGTCGTGTTTATTTGAATCGTGCTATTTTGGGTCCAATACGTTTTCCAATTTCCCTTCTTTGAGAAACACTCCCATAGTGAAATTGTTTTTGGAAACAATCCAGAAATTTTTTTATTTACTTTTTAACGTTATCCTATTCTTTAAAAAAAAACGATTTACAAAGGGAAGACAACTTAATCAAAAAAAATTAAAAAAAACCATCCGGGGGGTATATAGTAATTTTTATATATAATATACTGGAAGCTTCGCAAACCTTTTTTTCAGGCGCTTTTGTTGGATGAGCGAAAATTTTTTTAAAAAAAAAAAAAACGTAAAATTGCGATTTTCTGAAAAATTTTTTTTCGATTGCGCTAAAATTTCACACCAATCTTAATTCATAAAATTAAGGTTCTGTAAAACAATCATTAAAATCGGATAAAGCTGGGTGTTTTAATCGAAGTTTTTTTTTTTTTAATAAAAAAAATCGTAAAATTGAAAATTTTTCACGAAACAATTTTTTTTCGATTTGGTTCATTTTTTCCCCCAATATATGAATTCATAAATTTTAAGGGTTTCTGTGAAAAATCTTTACAATGGGATAATGCATTAGGTTTTTAAAGTCAAAAAAATGTTTTAAAAATTTTAAAAAATCTAAAATTTGCAATTTTTTATAATAAACACTTTTTGTTTGCGCTCAAATTTCACAAAAATATATTAATTCTAAATTAAGGTGCTGTAAAAAAATTATTACAATCAAAATAAAGCATGTAGGTTTTTATAAGTCGAAATTTTTTTTTAAAAAAATCAAAAAAAATCGAAAAATGGCGATTTTAATGAGAAATTTTTTTTGTTTTGCGCTCAAAAACGTGGCTTTTTTTAAGTTCAAGGTTTAATGCCCCCATAAATTTCATCATAAAATTGGAGTAGGTGGTATTGGGTTTTTACCCCCAATGGTTAACAAACACAATAATACAAACAGGAAAAAAAAGAAAAAATTCCGGATTTTTTTCTCCAGTGTAGTGAAATGGAATCTTTGCTACGCTCATCCAATCATGCTAACCCTTCTGTAAAAGCACTTTACTGTTAAAATCATGGCTAATAAAGTCGTCAATGGAAGGGAGATTAAATATAGGCGTATTATAGATTTCATAAGACACAAAAATATTTCACATTTCATTAGGGCCTTCAAAGTCCAACTCGCTACCTTTCCCCCTGGTTTGGCCTGGATGGGGATATGCCCCGTGTATTTCCCCAAAAATAAAAGGGGGGGGCTCTGGCCCGGTTTGGGATGCAGGTTGCAAAGAGAGTCTCGCGCAAAATTTGTATCACACCTTTTTTCATTCACACAGCCTTACTCATATTTTTTTTTTCTTTCACTTTTTTCGTCTCCATACTTGCCGGCCCCCCTCTGCAACGAGCACTTCTCCCTTCCCCCCCTGTTTTTTAACCCCTCCATTCAAAATCCCCACTCCTTCCCCTTAACCCCCCTGTCTTCCCTTACATTCCTCCCCTTTTGAAAGAGAAAAAATGGTGGTAATCCCAATTATGGGAAAAAGAAAATTTGGAAGATTCCAATACAATTGACATGGGCACTGATAACTCTACTGTTGAGTGCCCTAAAACAACATTAACTTATTTACTACTCATTAGGGTAGGTCTACTGACATTCACTACTTAGTATTTTTGTATTAAAGGGGTATTTAAATTTTAAAGGTATGCCTATTGTGTATTTATAACGGTAACCTGAACAATAGGTAGCAGGCATGCTCTGCTTCCCCTAGTCCAGTGGTTCTTAATCTGTGTGCCGCGTGAGACATTACAGGTGTGCCTAAAAAAATTGAGTTCCTACATTATATGAGCCAAAGTCACCAACTACATTTTATAGATATCGGATAGATTTTGGTACAAATTGTTATGGAACAGTTTCCAAGCATAAACAAGAAACTTCAACCCTTATGTTGACATCAATTACTACTGCCCAACTTGCAAGATATGGCAACATGCACATTTGCTGTTCAGGCCTAAGTCTTTGCTAAATGGGTCCTCGAGTGTCACCGACAAGTTGGAAGAATTCACAATGAAAAGACAAATTTGGAAAAGACTAAATTAGATTCCAACATCCTGGAAATGTTTGCATTGGCTGATGCGGCCGACCCTTCAGTAACCTTTTCTACCACATATAATTATCAGTCATTTGGCAGAACGTTTCGATTTGTGTTTTTCCGAGTTTAAATTCTCAGTGCATGAATACGATTGGGCGAGAGACTCGTTTTCACCGATGTCACCCAGTTGCTCAAAACATTTTTGTTGAAGACTGAAGAAGAATTTGCATGTATTTCTCAAGATGTACTTTAGAATTAAAACTCAATGTACTACCCTTGGATGAATTCTTGCTATTGGTTGAAAAAGAATATTGAGAAATGGCAAGTGAAGCTCTGAATGTGTTATTGCCCTTTGCAACATCATGTCTCTTGTGAGTTGAGTTTCTCTGCCCTCACACTTAAAAACCAAAAAGAGAAAACGGTTGAAAAGTGTTGAAGATGATCTGCGAGTTGCTCTGATGTCAATAGAACCTAGGATAATGAAAATATGTGCACCAAAAGAGGCATAGATATCGCACTAAAGGCAAGGAAATTTCCAAGTTATTTGCATAGTGTGCCCCACCAATATTGACTCCATAAGTGTGCCTCGAATCAAAAATGGTTAAGAACCACTGCCCTAGTCCTAGTTCCATCTGCCACCACCTACCTTTGACAGTGCCCTCATTGTACATACCATGCTAGCGTTAGAACTACTTTAGTAACTCTACTCACGCTGAGTGATAAAGACCACTACTAGTTGGTCGAAACGTATCATCAGCATCAGCGGCATATCTATTTGTGTCTGTGTGCCACCTACCTAACGTTTTTTAAGGTGTCCTTCTGTACCTTTCCCCCCACTGAAACATGTCTATTCATGTTACCAGTTTAAGTATCCTAGCCATTTAGGCCTCATCTATACTTATGCAAAATAGGAAAAAATACTTTTATATTGGTTTCTTTCAGATCTCATTAGTCATTCTCATTACTTTTGAGTGTGTAATTGCCGATTGTATTTCAACTATTTTTACATGTTTTTTATAAGCAGGGTTCTACTACTATAGGTTTGTTCGTTTGTCCTGCTTCAACTTAAACACTTTACTCCAGGAGTAAACCGGTTAAACTGAAATGGGAGTAAAAATCACAGTTAGGTACTACAACACGGACAAAAGAACGGTGTTGAGATAGGTTTGCCTGCTCCCAAAGCTGCTCCTACTCCTACTACAGTAGCTGGTGTAAAAACATTACTCCAGTCTCACTTGTAGTAAGTTACTACTGGACAAAAAAATGCCTCCTAGTTACACCAATCACAACTTACTCCAGGACAGAAAAACGGTGTTTTGCCAATATTTTACTCCCGGAGTAGTGATCTCAGGACAAATGAACAAACCTTATTGTAGGCCTACCGTAACCAGAATTATATTTAAATTTTTTCAGGAAGCAACTTAATATCTATGAACGGGAACGCCACCAAACTAAGCTGTTGCAAGAAAAACTAGAAGGATTAGGAAAAGAAAATCAGACTCTAACTCTAGAACTGAAGAATCAGTTAAAATTAAAAGTAAGTATTTTATATTTTATGTTATTATTATATATTTTTTATCTTTATTCGATAAAGAAAATGAAAATGAGGTAATGAATGAAAGAGGGCCTTACATATTATATAGCATTTTATTTTTTTAAATGTTAACATTTTGGGGGCAGGACATAACCTCACTTTTGGCCATTATAGATGTTTTTTTTTTACAATAGTGTAGCCAGCACATGTAGTGCAAAATTAAATTTTGAGAATTGGTTTTCTGGATATAGTTTCTAAACACCTTTAGCTTCAGCTTCAGCTATAAGGACAAATAGATTTCTGAAATAACAGTTAGTGTACGATTTTTTTTTGTCAAACTGTACAAAGACAATACAAAACTCGAAAAAACTCGTATTTGTACAGTTTAACAAAAAAAAAATCGTACACTAACTGTTATTTCAGAAATCTATTTGTACTTGTAGCTAAAGCTGAAGCTAAAGGTGTTGTTTAAAAACCATATCCAGGAAACCGATTCTCAAATTTTAATTTTGCACTAGATGTGCTGGCTACACTATTGTCAAAAAAAATCTTATAGTAAGGTGGTATCCCGCCCCCCAAAAATAAAAAAAAATGACGTTTTATTAAAGGGACTCTTTCGTTCAACCAACTTTCATGGACCCCTTGTCCCCCCGCGTCATCCCTTACGTCCCTCCTTCGTCTCGATTAGCCAAGTTGCATAAATATGAGACGTAAAGCAATATCCAATCCAAAACATGGACTTTTAAGGTTTTGAGTTTGACCCTGTGACATTCCCACCCCCTCCTCTGCAAGAGTGTGGTGGTAGAGGGGTATGCTGGAGGGGTGGACGGCGTGGAACAGAAGAACGAGGCAGAGAATGGCCAGTAAGGTTAGAGCGAGAGTTCCGACTGGTCGCGCCCTCTCAACCCCCAAGCAGGGACTACCTGTTTGTACCGTTTTATATTGTGTCTAACAATTAATAAAGCTAATAATTAAATACCTGACGTGTGACTATTCCTGCATATCCGTAATATATGCAGGAATAGTCACACGTCAGGTATTTTAATTATTAGCTTTATTATTAGCTATAGTTATATAGTTTAGTGCATAGTTTTTTATTGTTTGTACCGTTTATATTGTGTCTAACAATTATTAAAGCTAATAATTAAAATACCTGACGTGTGACTATTCCTGCATATCCGTAATATATGCAGGAATAGTCACACGTCAGGTATTTTAATTATTAGCTTTAATAATTGTTAGACACAATATAAACGGTACAAACAGGTAGTCCCTGCTTGGGGGTGAAGGGCGCGACCAGTCGGAACTCTCGCTCTAACCTTACTGGCCATTCTCTGCCTCGTTCTTCTGTTCCACGCCGTCCACCCCTCCAGCATACCCCTCTACCACCACACCCTTGCGGAGGAGGACACACTTTACAATAATGGAATGTAGGCCTACACATGTATTATTATTTATACATGTGTAGGCCTACATTCCATTATTGTATCTAATAATTTATTAGGGTTGCCCTATAGGAAGGACCCTGAGAAATAGCAAATAAAAGTTCTCATTTCATTATAAAAAATATTCAATATCAGTAAAAAACTCCAGGTAAAGGCATCATTTTGTCATGAAAATAGCACTGCAATCACTATACCCTTGAACAAAATAAACATGTATTAGTATTACACATAAACGAATATTTAGGCCATATAAAGTTAGCTTAATTGGAATTAGCTTGGCATATTCAATAATAATTTTTTTTTTCAACTGTCATAGTGCCAACTATACGATAAAACAGAAATGTTGATTTCAATGCCCAATTGTCAAATTAATTGCATATTTTGGAGCTAAAACTTACAGAAATTGAGAAAAATTCCCGATTTTGCTCTAATAGGGAAGGAATTTGCATAACATTATTTTATGATTTTACTGGGTTAAGGCTACCTTCCTTTACACAAAAATATCTTATTTTCTTGATTTTGAGAATATTTTCATTTAAAAAACAAGGGTGAAAGTTTCTTACATATTTTTGCGGAAAAAAACGGGTCATACGTCACCAGCCTTCATGGCTACCATCAACCAATCACGTAACGATATATCAATTTACTCGCTTTCGTAGATTATCTTGGCTGTGGAAGCATATTTTGAGATGTAGATTGTTCTAATATGCTTATTATTTTATTTTATACATTTAGTACTAATATCACAACGTAGGATTTAACCGCATTTTAATTGATAATAATTAAAAACACAATGTTGATTACAAAACTTGGTAAAGGACATCAACTGTTGTTTATTGTTGGCCATTGTTGTGTGAACTTTGGTAAAAAGAAGGGAATTTCGTTGTTTATCTAGGCGGCCGTGTTCGTCATGAGGGCTGGTGACGTAGGCAGCCGTTTCAAAATAAATGTGCGGGAAATTTAAAAGGTCAAACTTTGACCCTCAATAGATATTGAACGATTTTCTTTATAAACCTTAAATTATCGTTTATATCATTTTCAGACGACTATCTACATATTGCACATACTTTTACCGTCATCTGGAACTTATGCAAATTCCCTATTTTGCATAAAAACGTGATTATTGCCTTATTTCGCTATGGTACTTAATAATAAAACAGTCATATTATTTAGCATCATTTTAGTGAAAAAAGTCATTCACGAAATTTCAGGGTCCCTACCTATAGGCCTAAACATCAACTTGAATTTCTCAATTTCATTAATTGGTACCATAGAAGGTGTATTTGTTCATTTTTATTACAATCCAGAAATTACAAAATCAACCTGGATTACAGTATGTCTGGGAATTATCCCACGTAATTTTATGGCCAATTGGCAATTTGTCTATAATATTTTGATGAATTAACATTTTTCATTATCAAGCAGTTAGTAGTAAGGGTTTTCATATTTTGCGATACAAAATAACTAGTCCCTAGATGAATGAGCTCAGCGAACGGAGTGATCTCCATTCAACTCAAACAGCTCTCATTCTGTTAGTCTGCATGTGTGTACGTTGAAAATCAGCCTAATCGCTGAACAGATTGCGTTGAAATTTTAAACAGACATCCGGTACGAGTTTACTGAGAACTGCTAACAAAATCAGCAAGATCCATTGCGATTTAAACCTACAAGAAATAATAAATTGAAAAATAGGCTTCCAATGTTAAGAAATTATTTTAACGACAATGGTTTAGATTTTGAAAAGATATTTTTTGTTTGTTATTCGCCTGGCCGTGAAATGCCGTGCCCATGCAAGGTCTATCAAATGTTGCACGTCAAGGTACCCCCAAATTCCGCTCGTAGATTGAGTAAACCTTGCTATATTTTCACGTATTTCGTACTGGCTATGTTTACCATAGTAGGCCCTATTGCCACAGATGATGGACTACACTGCGTTATATGCATTTCAAATCATGTTTAATACTTTTTTAAATACATTCCAGAAATTACAAAATCTCCCCCGACCTCCCGACCAGGGGATTGAACCCAGGTCTTCCACATTTCGGCTATAAGAGCGCCTTAGCCAACTAGACTAGGGAAACGCGAAAGTCGTTAGACAAGTGAGCGAGTCATGTGTTGAGTACCCGGGACCATTTGCATTTAAGTTTGATAATTATATTCGTATAAATAATAGGGTATTTAACTTTAGGCCATAGTATAGGCCATATTGCTCCACTGTAACCTTACTCTGTGCCGTAGGCCCTATTGATCTGACAAACTCCTCGAAACCAATAGGCCTACGTGATACATGGCCTTGAAAGTACAACATAATATTACCCTAAATAATTTTAACACACTTACAGATATCACTGAATTACATGCTAAAAATCTTAAAATACTGTACCTCAATGCAAGAAGCATTCGTGGTAATAAGCTAGACCATCTGAATGCCCTCATCTCCTCATCAGATATACAATACCAAATTATCATTGTAACCGAAGTTTGGCTGACAACCGAGGAAACTCCTTATTTCAATATCCCTTGTTACAGAGCTGAATTCTCTTGTAGGCCATCGAGGCAAGGTGGTGGTGTGTGTGTGTTCATTAGAGAAGAGTTAAGCTATATGACCATAGATAGAGGTGGTGATAATGATAATAGCTTTATCCATATTGAATTAACTAGGAAAACGCTAAAGTCCCGCCGCGTTGATGGATGAGCTTTTTTTAAGTTTTTAGTTTGTGTGGGATATCTTTACTTTTGCAAGTGTTTTGCTTTGCTGCCTATGTATTGTAGGTGATTGTTGTCATGTTTCTTTTGTTACTTGTCAAATGTTATTATTTACCGTAAAAAACTTATATTAAAAGCTTTATTTCTATGGATTCTGGCTAATTTTTCAAACTTTTTCTTTCAAAAGGTACTACATCACCATAACCTTAATGTCCATGTATAATATGAACGTTGTAGCCCCACCCGTTTGGTCAGAATCGGCCCAAATGACACGAAAATATCGCACTAAAAATCGAAAAAAAATCGTAAAAGTACGATATTCATGAGAAATATTTCTTCGATTGTACCCAAAAACAATACACCTCTAAGTTTAGAGATTTCGAAGGTCCCCTCCAATTTTCATCAAGATCGCTTATGCCGTTTGCCCGGAATCCTGCTAACAAACAGACAAAAATACAAAAAAAAAACATTGAGTAAATTTTTTGGGGGGGTCGATGAAATTGAAGTCTTTGCTTCTCTCATCCAACCAATCTATCATGGATAACTAAGTTCTCAATTGGTGCAATTTACCGATCAAACAATCCTACTAACTCAACAACAGAGGACTTCATAAAATTACTGGATACAATTCTTGGCAATTTTAAAACTGCAGGTATCTTGGCTGGAGACATAAATATTGACATTGCCTCCAAAAAGTATGACAATGTTCGAAATAAATACAAGAATACTATCAAAAGTAACGGATGTTACACTGCCAACACCAAGTACCCCACCCGTATAACCGCAGACTCTTCTACTCTAATGGATCATATCATCTGTAACTCCCACACTCATCCCCTAACTATTTCAAATGTCTCTTCAAGCTTATCTGACCATGAGATGCTGGTGACTGAGATTTACAGGAAATCTACACATGAAAAAATAAAAGGGAAATAAACTAGTTTCGGTTGTGGACTATGACCAACTTGTATTCAATCTTTCAAATTCTCCAATTACCCTTCACGATGACATGACTGCCGATGAAATGTCTACAATAATTCACAGTCAGCTTAGCGACCATGTAACTAATTGTACCCGCATGAAGAAGGTTGCCCATCTTGACCACAACACAAGCCCATGGATAGATGCTCGACTTATAAACTTAATAAAACAAAGGGAAAGGTTATACTATCAAGTTCACTCTACATTAAACCCGGAAAAATAAAGTTAAGTTGTTTTATACGTTGAATAAATTTGCCTAGCTCATATCGGTAAACACAAGACTCCAATTAATAAAAAAAAATTGATAAACAAAACTTAATTAATTACTCACTTTTACACTGACAGCTCTCTCTCTCTCTTCACAGCTCCTGATGATGATACTGCTGCCCACTCTTTCAATTAATATTAAGAATTAAATACTCTTACAGGCCTAGTGATGAGGATGTCTGGACTGCTAACTACAATTATAAAACTTGAAAATGAGTTTCTACCAATATAATGAAGAATCAAACAAAACAATACAGCAAAAGTCAAGCCCTACCGATTGGCGCCAAGATAATTCATAAATTAATACCTTGTGAAATAATCAAATAAACCCCCTCCCTCCAAAATATTACATTCTTTGTTGTGTACTCACAAAACCTTTTATATTCCTTTGCTTTTGAGAGTTCTTGTAGTGTATAATCCTTTTGAGTGAGGCGTGGTGTTATAATAAAAAAATAGCACAAACACTAAGTTTTTATGCACAAGATTACGTTACTTAATAAACTCGTCGCACACACGATCTTGAAGCTTGGGAAGTCGCACAGTCACGTGGTTGTTGAAGCGGGAATAGAATGGGCGTGTCAACGGGACATTGACAGCTGATGATGAATTCGAGTGGGCGTGTCAGCGGATGCTGACAGCTGGCACGGAGCACGTGGTTTCTTGAAGTGACCGGGGTTTACGCGGTAGACGCGGACGACGGATCACTACTTCCCGATAGGCGCGCGCGATCCTATATCCGTTGTTCATTTAAGCACTTTAATTACAAATATTTCCCTCCTTGATCAACAAATACCACAATTTCAAATTACTCAGCGAAACAGATATTACAACTTCTTTACTGGTTAGTCACATCACATCATATTCAACTAGACAAACTCACTTAAATCACTTATCTCACTTAGCTTATCCAGAGTCGGGTGTTTCCCATCGAGGCCTGGGATCCCTATAAATGACTTAAAACAACCCCATATCACTGAGTGACAGAATCGCTACTCCTCCCTCGCGGAGCCTATGAATACGACCCGAAGGTCCCGAGGCGACCGACACCTTCCTCCGACACTCACTCACTCTTCTGCTACTCTACTGCTCTGTGGGGTGGTTTTATAACACTGACAGGTCACGTGTTACCCCTATTCTCCCCACTCCTAAGGTGTCCAGTTTTCAGCCTACTATTACCTTGCCGTTATGGCTTTACACACCTACCTTAAGAGACTCTTGGTCAGCCCTTGTAGAAGCTTCTGGTCGTTTCTACCCCTAAATCGCCATTGCAACACATCTCGCTAGTCACGTATCACTTGGCGACAGCCAGACTGTGTGCAGTCATGCATCTCAGGCTAATTCCAATGTTAAAACCCCTCCCTTACCAGATGCAAACCTAAAATCGTTAATAACTTTTTTATTTCTTAATGAATCGACTCCAACTAAAGACCATGATTCTAGTTATGCCAAAACGCACATATTGATGTACTTTTCATCCTTGAACTCCCTCGTTAACTACCTTAATTAGCTTGATTACTAAACTTGCAATTATCCCCAATTAAACCCCTGAAATGTACATAAATTATAATTCTACATGATAATGGACAGTTTAATGAAACCCTTCTGATATTCAGTTATGTAAATTCCTTAAAAGTGATAGAGATATTAGATTAATACATAATTATGTATATATTATGCATATTTATTATCAAAAAAATGGGTCAAAATGGACCACCAGACTGTGAATGTCACTATACAATAAAGTAAAACACAATAAATTTGAAGAGCCATTACTCGGAGATTACAAACGATTCAAAAATATGGTGACTAAAGAAATCAGGTCAAGCAAGGCAGCTTACTTTAATGATAAACTTAATAATAACCTTAAAGACTCTCGAAAAATGTGGAGAACGGTGAACGAAATAATATACAATAAACCCAACTTAGATCAAAAAAACAGTATAACCATTATAAAAGACGATGTAGAATTAACTAATCCTTTAACAGTTGCCAATGAGTTCAACAACTACTTTGCAAATATTGGTGATAAACTGGCTAAAGACATACCTTCGTACCCCAATGATACTCGTACTTACACACACTTACCTAAGAGCAATGCTCACTCTTTTTTCATGTCCCCTACCAATGAATCTGAGATCTCAGAAATTATTATGGGTCTTAAAAACAGTGGGTCATCAATCAAGTACCGATGGATTTACCTCAAAAATTATAAAACACTGCAGAACCCAACTCGTAGCACCACTTACCACTATGATCAACAAATCAATGTCTTCTGGTATCGTTCCAGGTAATCTTAAAGTGGCAAAAGTTATTCCGATTTTTAAAAGTGGCAGCCCGACAGATATTAACAATTACCGACCAATCTCAATTCTACCAGTTATATCCAAATTACTGGAAAAAATTGTAAGAAACAGACTGAATGCTTACCTTAACTAAGTGAATTTTTTCTACAAGCGTCAATACGGCTTTCGTGATTCCACAGGCACAGAATCAGCAATTGTTGACCTTGTCTCTAAAGTCCAAGATAAACTTGATAATGGGAAATATGCTAGCGGGCTATTTGTTGATCTACGCAAAGCATTCGATACAGTTGACCATAACATTCTCTGTCATAAACTTGAACGTGTCGGTGTGAGAGGTTTAACCCTTGAATGGTTCAGAAGCTACCTTCAAAATAGAACCCAATTTGTGATGATAGGTAATAGTAAAGGGACAGAGGAGATAATTAATTGTGGTGTGCCCCAGGGCTCCATACTTGGCCCGCTACTATTTTTAGTTTACATAAATGATCTCAGCCAGTCTGGACTAAAGGGTCTATTACAATCATTTGCAGATGACACAAACTTATTTTACTTTTCTCAAAGTCTTGAAGAACTGGCAATTATGATGCAAGATGACCTATTAATACTAGCAGAATGGCTACGCTTAAATAAACTGTCTCTCAACATAATGAAGACCAATTATATAATCTTCAACTCACGCAATCTCTCTCAGAATAATCACATTATCCAACTAACTATTAACAACACTCCAATCCTAGAGGTCCCCTCAGTTAAGTATCTGGGTGTAATATTAGATAAACGTCTGTCATGGCAGGAGCATATTGACCATGTAGCCAAGAAGATATCTCCAATTACAGGCATCCTGAAACGTATCTCAGTATTAATAAATGTATCTGTCCTCAAATCGGTGTACTACTCATACATACACAGCCACCTCTCTTATTTAAATATAGTATGGGGGACATCTTGCAGATCCAATATAAACCGCTTGGCCATTATTAAAAATCGAGCTATTCGTAATATCTTTAACTACACAATGGAAATGCATCGTGTGCACATGTACAGTCAAAATAAAATACTGCCACTCATCAGCCTTCACAAATACCAAACATTATCATTTATACATAACATGCTTCATAGCTACTGTATGACAAATCTATCGTTTCAACTGAACAGGGATACACATGACCACTATACCCGTGCTAGAAACAATCTTCACATTAGACATGTTAATACACTAAAGTTCGGGAAATCCAACATCAACTTTCAAGGATTTATGCTATACAATAAACTACCAACCACAATAAAAAACCTCAGCAAACAAGCTTTCAAACGTGAAATAAAATCTAACCTTTTATTAAATGACATTGAAAAATGCTTCACATAGAGTTCTAGCCTGACGTTACCAATTGTAAAAACTAAGTTTGGCCTAGTATATATAAGTGTATAGACTAGGAAAACGCTTAAGTCCCGCCGCGTTGTTGGATGAGCGTAATTGGTGCATTGAGCTGCCATGTGTTACGCGGATTTTCTGTTGTTCTGTGAAAAATCATTATTTAGTAGAAATTTTTTTAAAAATTAAATTAAATTAAATAAAAAATAAACTTAATTTTTTTAATTAATCGTAATTTTAAAAAAAGAAAAAAGTCGTAAAATTGCAATTTTAATAAGAAATAATTATTCGATTGCGCTCAAATTTTACAAGAATATATTAATTCATGAAATTAAGGTTCTGTGAAAAAAATATTACAATATGATAAAGCATGTAGGTGTTATAAGTCAAAGAATTGTTTTAAAAAAGAAAAAACCCGTAAAATTTTTATTTTCATGAGAAATAATTTTTCGATTTCGCTCAAATTTCACACGAATATCTTAATTCATAAAATTAGGCTTCTGTGAAAAAATCATTACAATCGGATAAAGCATGTAGGTGTCATAAGTCGAAGACATTTTTTAAAAATCGAAAAAAATCGTAAATTGCGTTTTTTATGAGAAAAAATTTCCCGATTGCGCTCAAAAACGTGGCAGTTCTAAGTTCAGAGATTTCGAAGGCCTCCATAAAATTTCATCGCAATCGGAGTATCGGTTTAGCCGGAATCGTGTTAACAGACACACAAAAATACAAAAAAAAAAGAAAAAAAAGAACATTCCGGATTTTTTTCTCCAGTGTAGTGAAATGAAATCTTCGCTTCGCTCGCTACGCTCATCCAATTACTAACATTGTTTATATTCCTCAGTGAGATGGGAACTTTCCTGATGGTTGGCGGAGGCCTACTTGTTGTATGTCAAATTCTGTATTTTTGTGCTACTGGCTCTGCTGTACTTATTTTTAGGCAGTGATCATACTGCAATTAGATTTAATTTAGACTTAAGTAAGTATAGGCCTAATTAAAGTGAATAGATATTGTATGAATTGAATGAATCGATTAGTGCAACTAAATGTTAAATTCTGTATTATCATCTTGATACACTACTTAACTTTAGGTTAATTGTTATGTTTAGTTTGTAATTTTTGTACGATGTACTAAAAAGTTGTGTATTATGGTTCAATGTAAAATAATGCTATATTACATAAGCCATTCGTGTGTTTTTCATTTGTTGTAATTATTCTGTATTAGTATGCTACTGGCACTGTTGCACTTATTTTTTTAGGCAGTGATCATACTGCAATTATATTTAATTTAGATTTAAGTATAATTTAAAGTGAATAGATATTGTATGAATTGAATGAATGTTAAATTCTGTATTATCATGTTGATGCACTCTTTGCACAAAGTCTTATTTTATTCGATCTAATAACTATCCATGCAACTCAATATTGAAGTAGGCCTATTCTACAACTAAAAGCCATTGTAAAGAGCGCAAGCTCAGTTTGGTGAATAAAGCAATTGAATTGAATTGAATGATAGGCTAGGGAGGCCTTAGGTAAGGGGAAGAAAAGAAATGTTACTGGGTACTCAACACGTGGCTCACTCACTCGTCTAACAACGACTTTGGCGTTTCCCTAGTGTGTATATTCTATAGGCCCTAGCCTACATTCAAAGTAGGGAAGACGACGGGTACCCGGGTATCGGGTACCCGCCCGACGAAGTCGGGTACGGGTACGTGTTTCCACTACCCGTTTACCCGTAAAACCCGGTTCCTGAATTGAGGTGTCACATTGTAGGCGGAAGGCTAATGTAAACATGCGCTTTCTCATATCTTTTGTGCTTGGCGGCGTTTTTGTTTTGAATTATAATGTCCTTTGTTCATGCCGCCGACTTGTGCAGTGTGCTGAGTATGCCCCCCCCCCCCTCCCCTCCTGCCTAAACACTCGTACGATCTTCCAGAGATTATACTGTGTAAATAATTACCACAACATCACTTATGTTTTCACTCTGCTAGAAGTCAAAACTTAAAAGCTATCACCCATGGTGATAAACCTTTCCTTATCTTGTTTACTCTAATTCGGGCTCCAGTCCCCCCCCACCCACGCCCCGCGCCAACGCATCATTGTGAGTCGTGACCTTGACTTGACTGTGTCAAGATATAAAGCAGATGCGTGAGTGTTATCTTAATGGCCCGCAGCTGTTCCTCTTTCGTGATTATGAAATTCTACTTCATTGGCACGTCATTGTTCATAGAACAGCATTACGTCGTCCGAGATATTACGATAATTGATGGGCGCGTTTCTTCACAGTTCATTAGACACCCCACACGATTTTTTTGTTTTACTACCCGGGTAACCCGCTGGTAATGTGGACGGGTACCCGGGTCGTAAAAAAGTCGGGTTTCGTCATCCCTCATTCAAAGTTATTTTTTTGACCTGTTATTCACTTAGAATATGACTTGAAATGTGTCGAGTTTTGACTTAAAATAAGTGCACTTGGTTTTGCAGAAACAGTTGGAAGAGTCTATCGGTGACTTACGAAGTCGGGTCGGATCATTGCAAAATGAGTTAGACAATAGTGAAGCAGTGCAAAAGGACTTTGTTCGACTTTCACAGTCGTTACAAGTTCAGCTTGAGAGAATACGAGAAGCACATACAGAAGTCAGATGGCAGCATGACGATGACGCTGAAGAATGCAACAACTGCAGGGCTGTATTCTCTGTCACCCGTAGAAAGGTACGCACATAATACATTATATTGATGTGATGCAATTATTTCTAGCTGTAGGCCACCCTATTTATTTAACATCTATCTTACTATTTAGTTATAAAAACTTATTTACAAAAAAAGACAAGTAAATAAAAGTAAGTAGTCCTGCATAGCCTAAATGCACACATATTAATGAACTGTGGTTAAACAGTTTTTGAAAACATGTACCGTGTTCAAATTCTATATTAAAAGTTTGAAATTAAATAAATTATATTGAATTAAAAATTTAGTTGTGAAAAAGAAAAAATACAAAAAAAATCGGAAAAGAAAAATTAAAAGAAAAAATGATTTTTTAGACGATCCCACTGAAACGAATAATATGAGGATTGCCAAAAATCAGGAACAGCAATCGGGGAATTATCAATACTTTTGCAAAAGAATATACCGAACGCATAACTTCATTATTGAAAACCGTTACAAACAATCTCAACTCTAAACTAATACTATGTGATTACTGTATGGTGTATACTTGATTGCAAGCATACCTCTTTAGATATATTTTTGAAGTTAAATAATGTGCCTCGGTTTGGAATCGATGGCAAACGTAGGGATTTAGTTAACATTCTACACTTTTCTGTTTAATGAACTTTAAATGGGAAGTTGGCTTGCAATAGAGTGAAAACATACACACTTTATCACTAGAAGTAATGAAAAATGGTGAGCAAAATTTGAGAACTTTTTAAATGTTAATTTTAGTGCGTAAAATGTAATATTGTCGACAAATTACTTCATTTAAAAACGGAAAAAACATATTTTGAAGACTCAAAATCTGACTTATAGGGATAGCGTAAAATAACGAACAAAATTGAAAATTGTATGAAAACGATCAAAACACAAATTATATTGCGAAATTGAAGAATTAACGCGAATTTTGTTGGAGTTGCTGGTCCAGACCGAACATTACGCGTGCGGCAGGTGGTACAGTCAAAAGACCTTTTTGGATGAGCGAAGCGAAGACTTCAATTTCACTGACCCCCAAAAAATTTAGCTCTAATGTTTTTTTTTTTTTTTTTTTTGTTTTTTTGTCTGTTTGTTTGCAGGATTCCGGGCAAACGGCATAAGCGATCTTGTTGAAAATTGTAGGGTACCTTCGAAATTTAGAGGTTTATTGGTTTTGGGTACAATTGAAGAAATATTTCTCATGAATATCGTACTTTTACGATTTTTTTTTAATTTTTAGTGCGATATTTTCGTGTCATTTGGGCCGATTCTGACCAAACGGGTGGGGCTACAACGTTCATATTATACATGGACATTAAGGTTATGGTGATGTAGTACCTTTTGAAAGAAAAAGTTGGAAAAATTAGCCAGAATCCATAGAAATAAAGCTTTTAATATAAGTTTTTTACGGTTTAGTGCGATATTTTTGTGCCATTTGGGCCGATTATGACCAAACGGGTGGGGCTACAACGTTCATATTATACATGGACATTAAGGTCAGGTGATGTAGTACCCTTTGAAAGAAAAAGTTGAAAAAGTTAGCCAGAATCCATAGAAATTAATATTAATTTTTTACAGTAAATAATAACATTTGACAAGTAACAATAGAAACTTGTCAACAATCACCTACAATGCATAGGCAGCAAAGCAAAACACTTACAAAAGTAAAGATTTCCCACGCAAACTAAAAACTTAAAAAAAGCTCATCCATCAACGCGGCGGGACTTTAGCGTTTTCCTAGTATAACTCATTAACAGCAACAGCGCAACATCGTTCCGTGACATCACGGGCTCCACAGAAATGGGTCACCAAAATAACGCCACTTATCACGGACTCTGCGAAAATAGTTACCAAAAACCGGTGTGTACAAATATTTTTTCTTTCTTGGTAATCGTTTCTGAATCGATTCTTGGGTCACAATTATCGATTCTAACTTTTTGGAATCGATGTCATCCCTACTTAAGGGGCTCGTTTTTATTTTTATTTATTTTTTAACTTTTTGGCAATTTTGTGAAATAGGGAATTTGTATAATATTATTTAATGGTTCTACTGGGTTAAGGTCTTCCTTTCCTTTACACTTAAATATCTTATTTTCTTGATTTTGAGTGGGGATGACATCGGTTAGCGATCAAAAACCTGTTGTGGGTTAGGAGTGGCGAAGATGTTTGTTGCCTCTACGTTATCGGCAGCGAGTGACCTTTGTTGGTTGGGATGGGTGAGAGGTAAAAGCCAATTTAAATGAAAAAAAGTTTATTGTTTTTTAAGTATAAAATATGTATAGGACAACAGCATGGGCATTCCGTATTTTATTAGGCTTGATCTGAAATGAAAAAGAATCAAATTAGGTGTGAGATTTGATTGTTGTTTTGTTAATTCAATTTCACAGTAGTCCCATCCCATCTACCCCATCACTTAAGGCTATTCCAGAGCACTTGCACCAATATTTTGAAGTTAATGGAAAATGCATGAAAGTTAGTTGAATGCAAGAGGAACTTGAATAAAAAAGAGAAAATAAACTTTTTTTTTGGATGGGACAAAAGCTCTATTTTGGCTATTATATGCAAATTTTGGGTAAATAAGGAAATGAGAGTTCTAGGTTTTCAACACACCTTTGTCACCATACTGAGTATAAGGGAAATTAATTTTTGGAAATAATGTTCCATGTGCAATTTTTTTTCGTCATTTAAAAATAAGAGTTTTGAACCGGTGGACGAAAAAATTGTACATCAAACGTTATTTTAGAAAATTATTTTCCCTTATACTCAGTACGGAGACAAAGGTGTGTTGAAACTACTAGTCCGCTCTGCGAACGCTTTTTCCAGTCGCGTTGATGGATGAGCTTTTTTTTTGGAATATTTCTGTCCAATGATTACGTTTTTAAGTGGAATCTCATTAGGTACCTACTTTTTCTATAGTTACTTGATATTATTTGTTCATTATACACCTACAAAAGGCTTACATATATTAAAACCTTTATTTCTATGAATTTTGACCAACTTTTTCAACTTTTTCTTTCAAGTGGCACTAGGTACATCAACATAATCTTCATGTCAATGTAAAATATAAACGTTGTAGCCCCACCCATTTGGTCAGAATCGGCCCAAATATCACGAAAATATTGTATAAAAAAACGGGGGAAAAATCGTAAAAGTACGATTTCTATAAGAAATATTTTTTCAAATGTCTAAAATCAAAACATATATAATTTCAGTGATTTAAAACGTTCCCATTAAGTTTCATCAATATCGGAGTAGCCGTTTGCCAAATATCACAAAAAATCTCATGAAAAAATGAAAAAAAAATCGTTTAAGTACGATAATCATAAGAAATATTTGATCGATTGTACCCAAAAACGTGGCAAGTCTAAGTTCAGAGATTTCAAAGGTCCCCTCCAATTTTCATCAAGATCGCATATGCCGTTTGCCCGGTAGAGAGCGAACAAACAGACAAAAAAACTAACAAAAACAAAACACCCGAGCTATTTTTCTTGGGGTAACGTAAGTGAAAAAAAAAAAAAAAGTGAAATTGAAGTCTTCGCTTCACTCATACAATTAAAAAAAATCATAGCTTAAAATTAAGTATTGAACCCTAGCTCATTTCCTTATTTACCCAAAATTTGCATATAATGGCCAAAATAAAATAAAGCTTTTCTCATAAAAAAAAAAAAAAAAAAACTCTTTTTTATTCAAGTTCCTCTTTCATTCAACTAACTTTCATGCATTTTCCTTTGACTTTCAAAATATTGATAAGAGAGCTCTGGAATAGCCTTAAACCTCTTACCTTGGAACTGTTTCTGGTTGTGCCTAACCATTAGAAGAGCTCTTCCCATGTTTGAGTGAAGCCGCGATCTCGATTTTGAAAATATTAGCCCTGCAGCCGAGAAATGGAAAAAATAGTTTAAACCAAATTTAAAATTCGAAACCGGTTGCGTTCAAAACCAGATCGAAACTGGTTTCCGGTTAACCGAAGTTATCCCTAATTTTGAGAATAGTGTTTTTATTTATAAAATAAGAGTGAACGTTTCCTACAAATTTTGGCGGGAAAAAACGGGTCATACGTCACCCTCACCAGCCTTCATGATACCAATCAACCAATCATGTAACGATATATCAAGTTACCTGCTTCCGGGGATTATTTTGCTGTAGAAGCACATTTTGACATCTAGTTTGTTCTAATATGCTGAATATAATATTTTATTTTATACATTTAGTATTACAACGTAAGCTTTTAACCGTATTTAATTGATAATATAAATAAAAAGTAAAAACACAATGTTGATTATAATACTTGGAAAAGGACATTAACTGTTGTTTATTGTTTGCCATTGTTGCATGAACCAGGAAGGAATTTTGCCGTTTATCTAGGCGGCCTTGTTCGTCATCAAGACAGGTGACGTAGGCAGCCGTTTCAAAATAAATGTGCAAGAAAGTTTAAGGTCAAACTTTGACCCTCAATATATAATAAACGATTAACTTTAAAAACCTTAAATAAACGTTTCTATACTATATCATTTTTAGGCGAATATCTATATTATATTGCACATACTTTTACTGGTACCGGGAACGTATGCAAAATCCCTTTTGCGAAAGTTTTTTTTAAACAAAAATTGGAGTTTTTTAGTCACCATTTGTCATTACCTATATTTATCACTTAAATCAAATGTATATTATTTATGATTGTCTTCTTCTTCTTCTTCTCTTATGCCCACATTGACATATCTATGTCATCATGTGTCTTGACAACCAGTAAAGATAGGACTCCTGTTCCCTCCTGTCCATACCCCCTGGCATTTCCCCATAGTGTCCTTTCAATGTAGCGCATCTAAATAGATGTTGTCTGTCCTGTGTTCCATCACCACAGAGTTTACACATGCTGCTCTCCATCACACCTATTCTATGTAAGTGCTTTGCTAGCAAGTCATGGCCGGTATCTAGTCTAAACTGTGCTGTTGTAGTTCTTCTCCTATAATGGTTTGTCCTATCATTTCTTCCTTTCCTTGTATTAACTAGCTCACTCCACATTTTATTCTTGCCTTTCTCCTTCCATGCTTTCTACCTCCGAGTTGCTGGCTGATTTCAGATGTGATTTAGCTGATCTGTATGAAATGTTGTTTATGAATTGCTTGGTTTTACTTCCCATTTTAGCGAGGAAATCAGCCTTCTCGTTTCCGTTTATGCCGCAGTGTGCCGGTATCCACTGTAGCATTACTGTGTTACCTGCATTCATCAACCTCAGGATTCTTATCTTGCTGTTTCTTATTTCTGCTTCTGTTTCTTCTCTACTCACTATAGCCTGGATAGATGCTCTTGAGTCTGTTAGTATCACCACCTTCCTTTCTCTAAATTATTCAATCTTCTCCAACGCTTTGCTTATTGCTCTCATCTCCCCATCAAAGTTACTCCCATTTGATCCTGCTGGGAATGATTGCTCAAACTCTCTACTGTGTATTCCTGCACCTGCATTCCCTTCTCCTGGTGTTGCTGATCCATCCGTGTATATATGCAGCCACTCCTTCTCTGGGTAGGCCCTATTCTTTGTGAATAAATCTTAGTGCCAGACTTCTCATATGATCCTCTGATAGTTCTTCTTTTTCTCTTGTATTCCTTCAATATTAGTTGATGGTTTACTTCCAATGATGACATATGAATGTTTGGTTTTCCTATTTTCTTGTCTGTTTCAGTTATCACTTCCCCCATTAAACTTTCCCACTACATTTCTAGCTTTCAGTTATGAATGTTTTTGTGTTTTAAGGCCTTCTTGGGGATCTCTGTCCCAATAATCTACATCCAAGCGAACCATTTTTTCGTACAGGCTTCCAGCTGCTACATTTCTCCTTGCTTCCAGTGGTGGGACTTCAGCTACTGTTTCCATTGCGGTGATAGGTGTGGTTTTCACTCCTCCTGTTATGATCCTCAGGGCTTTATTTTGGATAATGTTGAGCTTGTCCAAGTGTGTTTTTGAAATGCAACATGGCATTTCCATATTCCAACACTGGACGTATGTATGTTTTGTATGTCGTAGATAGTGTATTGACATTGGCTCCCCAAGTTACCCTGATACTCTTTCAGTAAGCTAGTCTTTTATTACTTAATTGGCACATTCTGTCGATATGGCTAGACATCGTCATTTTCTTATCCATCATTACGCCAAGATAGATGGGTACTTCTTCGTATTTTAAGCTTACTCCTTTGTATTTTAGGCTAAACTGGGCATTGTTCTTCCTGTTGTACAATAATTGTATACTGTTTTTGTTTCATTCACTACCATCCCATTTTCCCTGGTCCATTCTTCTAATGCTTGCAATGCCTTGTTCATTTCTAACTCCATTTTCTGTACGTCTCTGTCACTACACCAAAGCACCACATCATCCGCAAATAACTTGATCTTTACCTCGCTTCTTCCTTATATATTGCGCCAAGTCGTTTATATATATCAGGCAAGTAAGTAGGGCTTGTTACTGCCCCTTGTGGTACTCCTGCCTTGGTTTTTCTATACCGTGATCGTTTGTTGTTGCATCTTACTCTTATATATCTCTGACTTAGAAAGTTTTTACTCCATCTGTATATGTTGTGTGGTACTCCCATCTCTTTCATCTTTTTTAAAAGTATTTCTCTATCTACTATATCAAATGCAGTCTTAAAATCAACATAAACTACCAGTGTAGATAACTTCTTATTAAACCCTTCCTTAATATCCTGCTGCAAGTAAGCCACCTGGTCTAGTGTCCCTCTGTTCTGCCTAAAACCTGCCTGCTCCTTTGCCAACACTTCATTTGATTCTAAAAATGTTTTTACCCTATAGTTGACCATATGCTCCATTGTTTTAGCCATCATCGATGTTAAGGCTATTGGCCTGTAGCTTTCGACTTTTGAGCTATCCTTCCCATTTTTCAGCAGTGGTATTATCTCTGCTTTCCTCCATATATCAGGAATATTGTATTTCCAGATGTTATTCAAAAGATTTAGTATTGCACTTTTACCTTCCTTGCCAAGGTTCTTTAGAAATTCTGGGTATATCAGGTCGACTCCTGGTGATTTTTAAATTTTAAGCCTTCTTAGTGCTTCTTCCAATTTGCTCATTATGAAAGGTGAGTTATATGGGTCTTTTATGTCATCCACAAATTTTTGGAATTCTACTTTTAGTGTGCGAAAAATTCTTTGGTTTTGCTTTTTAGCTTGAAATTCACATATCACTTCTGCTTTCCTCTTATCATCGTGTATTTCTTCTCCATTGTGTACTAATAACTCATTTTTGTTTGATCTTTTTTCTTGGTTCTTTAATTTAGAGAAGAATGTATGTGCCCTTTTCCCGTCCTTTTGGTAATCAATATTTTCTACAATTCTTCTAATGCCTCTTTTTGCTCTCGAGTATGGCCCTTTTTAGTTTGCTTGTCTTTTCCTTAGCTCTATGATATCTTCCATGTTTTGTGTTTTCTCAGCCTTCTTCGTTGCTTCGTATCTCTCTGATCTTTGAGCACTGAGAGTTCATTGTTCCAAAATTGTTTAAACCGTTTTACTTTGCCTCTAGGTATATGTTTTTCAGCTGCATCCTGTATTATTTTTATTATTTGTGCATTCTCCCTATCTATGTCCTCTTCAGCCTCCCTCTCTTCAAATGCCTTTCTGTGTCTTGTCTAAACCCTATCCAATTTGCCTTTTTGAAATTCCATGTGCACTTTGTATCCTCTTTCTCTTTGTTTCCCTTTTCTCTAGTGACTAATATCATTTATGACCTGCTCCAGTAGGGGATTCCAGAATTTCTTGTTTAACCTCTTCTTGTAGATTGGCATGTGTAAAAAACTAGATCGGGTCTTGACAGGTCTCCTTTGTATGACAGAAAAGTGAATGGTTCCTCTGCATTTACCAATATTAGCGGATTGCTGTCTACATATTCTTCTAAAATAGATCCTACTCGTGTTGTTTGTTTATAATTCCAAAGTGTGTTTTTTGCGTTGAACTTAAAATCCCCAATTAAAATTGCATTGCTGTATGCCTATATCGACTAAGTCTAGTAGTTTTGTTTCATTTCTGGGTGGGTTATATACAATGATGAATTTTGTCTTGGTGCCATTTTTCCATATTTCCATTTGAACAATCTCGATTTTGTCGTTCTCCTCCATTGCGTGTATTTCTTTGAAACAGCAAGTGATCCCCACCCTGACACCAACTAGGATGCCTGAAGAGATTCTCCTTTGTCTTTTTAGTTTGTACATCGTAGATCCTTGTGTATAAGCTTCGTCATTTTTATAGTCTTCAGTAATAGCACCTGCTTCCGTTATTGCGAATGCGTCCACATTTCTATCAGCGATTACTTTTTTGAATTCAACATACTTATCTTTGGTGATTCCACCAGCGTTCCAGAATAAGAATGTACATTTATTGCCCCTAGAGGGGCATTTTGTTCTATCCATCTTCCTATTAGACTTATCTCTCCGGTTATCAAGCGCTGGCATCCTTGTTGTCAGTCGTTTCGCATAAGCCAGGGGGCACGTGAAAGAGTTTTGAAACACTAAATACTCTTTGCGGACGCGACTGACTTCTCCCCCCCCAAATTGTATAAGTCAATCTGATCACAGTAATGATACAGGACCCTCAGCTCAAGATGCTCTCCTACATTGGATGGCAACCAGATAACTAGGCAGACAAATATAGCATAGAAGAATACTTAGCTTGAATATCATCACAATTAAATGAATCATTTAGCATCATAACTCAGTCATAACCAAAGCCATACCCTTATCCATAGTAATAAACAACCAAAGAGATAGGGGATTTAAAACCATAAAGAAAGAGAAATTAGCATTACACAAATGCAATGGCAACCCACTGGCAATATTATGTGCCGTTACAGTATTAAAAATAAATTCCTCGGCTCTTTGATTCGTGATCATTACTCCAATAATTCTTCTAAAGGGCTGTCTCTAATCACATTTTTTAGCCAAACTTTTCATGACTGGGTATGCTAGCTTTTAGGTTTGCTTCCAGCTGAGGCTATAATGTGTGCTTATAAGCGGATCTGGTTTCTAATAGTATTAATATCATTACCACATTTTGTTCTCCTTCATTCTGGCTTACAAACATATAATAACTTCCTTGTTAAAGATTACTTCTCTCTAATCTCTAATTACTACTCATCCAATGTACCCTGGCATAGTTACTACCTTACAACCACTTATTTTCATACCGGCTTCTTCTATGTTTTCTATTCCACACGTCTGTATATCTTTGTAGTACCTCCTCATACTCGGACCATGCCATCAAGTGATCAGCAAACAAACATAACCTCCACATCATCTTCCATTGCCTCCATCTTTACCTTGTTGTGGATGTCATCCATAACAATTAAGGATAACAGAGGTGATAACACACTTCCCTGCCATAACCCTGTTGTTATTTGGAACCTCCCTGACAGTCCAAATTGTGTTTTCACACAGCTTTCACAAACTTCATACATACTTTTCACCCTGTCTTATCAGCCCATTATCCACTCCTTTTCTTTCCAGACTCTCCCATACCACTTTCCTTGGCTCACTATCATACGCTTTTACTATGTCTAAGAAGACCATACTCATTCTTCTTCCAAGCTCCCAACTCTTTTCCATGGCCTGTCTTAAGTACTAATATAGGATCTATTGTAGATCTTCCCCATCTAAATCCGTATTGTTCTCATTCAACATGTGGTCAACCTCTCCTCTTATTCTTCTGTCAACAATCTTTCATAAATCTTTGCTGTGTGGCATAGTAAAGTGAGCCCCCTGAAATTACTACATTTGTTTCGATCACCTTTCTTATTAATCGGCCTGTAACTCCTTTTCTCCAGTCATCCGGTATCTTCTTTGCTTTCCACACAACTCAAATAACTCTATACAGCCACTACCATTTTTTTATTTTATTAATTCTATAACTCAGTTGAGTCAGTGGTAGTATTTGGGGTATCATAGAACACCACTATTTGCTTTTATGAAAACAAAATAGTATCTAAAAAATGATAAACCTTTTCAACTTTTGTTCCACCCTTGAATAGCGTACCCTGTTTTGTTATAGCACAGAAGACACGATATTTACAAGATTCAAACTCTAAGAACAGTTGAGTATGATTGGAGAAGGGTTGACAGGTTGGGAAAGCATAGAGAACATAAAGAACATAAAACCCAGCCTGAAGGGCTGGGGGCGACAAAAACTTTTCACCTGCTGATGACAACTGCAGCTAATTTAAAGTTGTTTTTTTTATCGTAAGGTAACAAACAACTTTAAATTAGCTGCAGTTGTCATCAGCAGGTGAAAAGTTTTGTCGCCCCCAGCCCTTCAGGCTGAGTTTTATGTTCTTTATGTTCTTTATGTTCTCTACGCTTTCCCAACCTGTCAACCCTTCTCCAATCATACTAAACTAGCCTATTGGCCTTTCCTAATTGTAACATATCTAAGAAAAGTTTGTTTTATTTGTGAAAAAATATAAATTGCAGTCTAAGAAAAAACCTTGTGATTGATTTATTTTTTCTAGCAACATTGTCGCCATTGTGGTCGCATTTTCTGTACAAGCTGTCTTTCGCACACCGTTATGAGCGGTCCTAATCAACGCCCGTCAAAAGTTTGTGATGTGTGCCACACTTTACTGGTTCCGGCTTCAGCTCCGTATTTCAGCACCGAAGCTCCGCATACACCTGACTAATGAACAAAATTGTGTGCTTTTAAGGTTTCTTACTGTTATTTATTGGTTATAGGCCTATAGTTTTATTGCATTAATTGAACTTTACACATGTCATTTAAATTAAATTATGAATGGTTAATGATTATGCATATTAATGACATTATAATTATGGAATCCATCACTTATCAATCATAAACAAAATATATAATATACTAGTACTAGTAGTATTCTATAATGTATGTTATGCCCCATCCATAATGTATTTAATTATGTTTTTATAGTACATACTACATACATATTATTATGGTTAAAAAATAAACAAGTGTCACTATGTAAAAATATTAATATGTATTATATTATGTAATGTCATAAAAGTCTCTGCTCACTAAAGTAATTTGGATAAAACAAGCTCCCTTTTTCCTCCCGTGTTAAAAAAAAAAATATTTTACAACAAAATAACTTATCCGACTATTCAGTGTTAATTTGTGAGTATAAACTGTTGGAAATACATGTCGTGTACGGTCGTGTTACAGTCTGCTCACGATAACAATGAATTAGGGTTTTTGGGAAGGGCCCTCCAGCCAAGGCAGGTCTGCATCATGGATTTTTTTTCTTAGGGATGGAACTGATACAATTTTATGTGTTTGGAATAGCAAACATGTAGTGTAGGCCTGTGTAGTTTTATCATAAAAAAAACAGAACAGTACATATTTAGAATTTTACAACAAAAAACTACAGTCAAACGTACTTTTGTTTAACCCTAAACTGTATGAATATTAAGAATAAAGGTGCGTTTACACTACGGCGTTGCTTGCGAAGCAAAGGGACAAAGTTTGTCGCGAGTTCGCTTAAAAATGCACGCTGATTAGTCGACGCGCCTTCGCTTCGCGAGCAACGCCGAATAGTAACCCCACCTCAAGAAAGGTGTGTAACGGGTCATTTTGCCGTGTTGCGGATCTTCACTTTCTTGTGGGTGCAGTGTTCACATCTTTCTTAATATCACTTTTTACAAACTTGATAGATAGGGATTATCCCTTTGTTATAGTACCGTATATAAAGACTTGTCACTTTAGTAATGGGATAGGACAGATCAGTTGTGGTGGTGGTGGTAGTTGACAAAAGTATTTCAATATTGTTCGAAGAACCTTAGCAATCCAATATATTTACATTTTGTACTGTACTTTTTTTTTAATCAGTGTTGGCGAAGAAAAATACGTGATTCCTTACTCTCCACCTATTTGTAATCATAAAAATTGCATTTGTTTCTCACCAGGCGCCCAAAGTTGATGGATAATGCGCTGCCAAAGCCTTCCTGAAACTCAAAAATCAATCCAACAGCAAAAACATTTAACACGTTTACCACAGGCTCTAGTCCGGCTTACACTGGACCGGCCTAGCTCTAGGATTGGATATTGCTTAACGTCTCATATTTATGCAACTTGGCTAATCGAGACGAAGGGATGGACGTAAGGGATGCGCGGGGGGACAGGGGTGGACAGGCCTGTGCTGGTCAGAACCAGCCACAAGGGTATGGGGAGGGCAGGGGTTCCCCCACGTCGTGGTCGTCTCAGTCTGTGTCATCATTCGTCCGTGTTGTCATTGTCGTCGCCGTCGGGGAGGTAGTCAAAGGGAAGGGGAAAGATCCCCGACGACGACCCAGAGCTCGCCATTAGTTTCAGGGAGTGAAACTCCCCCATTCACGGGCCAAACCGCGAGAAGGTATCGAGTTGGAATTTGAAGGCCCGCCTAGCTCTAGACCGGCCTACATGGCTTGATAAACGCTGTGAGCTGGCCCAGATGTGAACCGATCAACGAGTCTAGATCGCTTGAAGCGAGCCAGCCGAGCCGGATAAACACTTCACTGCAACTTGATGGGGAGGTTATGAGTATCCAGGTGGCGCTGTAGAACAAATCGGGCAAGAATAGATGCGTTCCATGCAAATAAATCATATTGGCTATATAATATAACTACATTTTAATAATTGGTTTCATTTAATAATTTTTTTTTGGTAAATTAAGTGGTTGAAAACCGACGTTCTAGTAGGTCTAGCAGGCTGTGGCTAGTTCGGCTTGAAATTGGGCTAGAGTAGGCCGGCTTAGTTTTGTTGATATATGTCTCGGACTAAATGAAACCGGCCCAGTGTAAGCCTGACTAAAGACTGCGGTAAACGTAGTGAGTATAAAAATAAGCAAACAAAAAATAACAGTACCTTGCAAACACGTTACTAAATGATTTTTGTTTACAAAATTAATACCCATCCTTTGAAAATTGAATCCTAGTTTTCCGAAACTGGAATAAAATAAAATATCGACTTTTGTACGAGCGAGCGCAATTCAAGTCAAATGGCACTTCCTCTGTGAGAATGTATGTGTGCACTGAAATATTGACGAAATGCTGAACCGATTGCGCTTATATTTTAAACAGACATCTGGTAAGAGTAACTTGTATAAGTGCTGTTAACATAATTAGCAAAATCTGTTACGATTTAAACATACAAGAAATCATAAATTGAAAAGTCTGAAAATGTGTAACATTTAATTTAACCACAATGGTTTTGTTCTTGAAGAGGAGGAATCATTCAGAGGCAGGTATTTGGGGTGAAAATAAAAGTCAATTTTCGTTTTTATTGTACCCAAAAGCGGTGAATTGGTGGTGAAAATAATTCAACATTTAGTTGAAAGCTCTATCTCTCTCCCCCTGATTTTTTTTTGGAAAAATTTTGATGTGGGACCTTGTAAAAGAATTGCAGATTACAATAAAATGTGAGAATTCGAGGCAGGTATTTGTGGTGAAACTTATTTGCATCTTTGGTTTTGTTCTGACCAAAAGCGGTGAATTGGTGTTGATAATGATTTATCATTTACGGTTTTTAGCGGTGAAAATTTCGTTTTTACTGTAAATACCTGCCTCTGATCATTTTTATTGAATTATGTTTTGAATGTCCGGAAGTGAATGCATTGCAGTGACCAAGGTGTACCGAATCTTGCATGCTCAAGGAGCCCCAAAATTCCGCTGGTAGATTAATTAAACCTTGCAATATTTACACGTATTTTGTTCTGGCTATGTTTTGCATAGTATTGTATGCAATTTAACACACATTCTGTTATTTCTGTAAGTTAGTTATGTTTATGTATTACTTACCCCCTCAAATACAATTATTTTTTATGATTTTGAGATTAAAATTTTTACTTTTTTTACTACGAAAATGGTTGGCTTGGCGCTCGTCAACAGGCGAAATGATCTTACTTCTTTTCAATGCGAAACTAGGGAGAAAGAATGAAATGCTTGACTCAACTTTCTTATCTCACAGCATTCACAGCCAAAAACTTTTGAAGGAGAGCTTGGCTGCCGTTTTTTTTTTTTTTACAAATTTTTTTTATTTAGGGGGGATATCACATCTTTTTGTTGTTTGTTTGCTATCATGGTGTGAATGATGGACTTGTACCTTAGTTTTGGTTTAAATTGTACAATAAATTTAAATTTAATCAAAATTAGGGTATTTTTTACGTTAGACAGATTTGTCCGGAAACAACCCTTCAAAGAATTGGGAACATTTGTTCTAGACTCTTTGGTATTCCCTCATTCCAACGCATCAAGTGAACCAAAGATTAGTCATCTTTGAAGTGAACGAATCTTTTCGAAAGTAAATCTGGTGAAAACCAAAACCAGAAACCGCCTGTAGGCTATACAAACACAATAAATGGTCGGTTATTGACGTCACAGGCAGTAAACATTCAAGGAGGCTGCTTGACTTCAAGCCATCGAAATTAATGCTGCAATCGATGACAACCACAAATCTGTACTGTGTACAACAAAAAATGCGCACCTGTAGAAGACATACCCGTGCCCGTCGGAGAAGATTTTGAAGATGTTGTTTTTGACATGTAGGCCTAGTAGTAGATCACTTTTGTTTAGCAAATTTCTATTGTATGTAATGTACTTCACTACCTTATAAATTCACATTAGCATTGATTGTCATTACTTATTGTAGTATATTTATCCCAAAAAGAGCTCCTATCCCTATCCCATAAACAACAAAAAAAGACTCGCGTTTTCTATAAAAATACTATGTAAAAACAAATGAATAAGTATCATAATTTGTGTCATAGTTAAAAATTATGTTGTCCCTTAATTTTTGTAAAAGTACAATCATTTCTACAAGTAAATAATTTTACTTTGGAAAGTTGGCAACACTGAGTGGAATGGAAGTACATTGGCGGTGGAATCTTTCACCAACCAAGCTTCTCTTCTCTCTTTGGTCGCCATTTTATCCGCGTTCAGTTGTTGAAGCATTTTGTGACGAAAATCAATACACCAACTTTTTATAGATATTCTAGGCCCAAGTAATTAGAAAGATATTTGCGTTTGAACGCATTTTGCTAAACAACTTCCTTGTTGCTAAGAATATGTCATACAACACGAGAAATACAAGACAAGGCGTGCAAGGGCAGGGTAAGTTAGCTCGCATTGGTGAGGTTGGTTGCGTTGGGCCCTAGGCCAAAGGATTTGGATACACAAAGCCTAGGTCTAGCTAGGCCAAAGGGATATTTTAATGGCCTTTGTGTTGGCTAGGCTTGGCATCCTTCTGTTGGTCATTTGGTCGGTGGGTGGCCGGTTAATTAGTTCTTCCATTTTTTTGCCGGCAACAAAGGTAGGCCTAGGGCCTAGCCTAGGCCTACCCTTCACTTTCCCTTCAAATTGTTTTCTCCTCATGCAGGCCTCGGTTTCCCATTGGCAGGGGTTTGAGCTTGAGTTTAGTGCCTAGAAAACTTTGATGTTCTTTTCCCCCATTTTGGTAACCATTTTTGTCTTCGGAGCCAATTTTATAGCAAATTTTAAAGTGATTGCTAGGCCTAGCCTAGGCCTAGTTTATAAATCATATTGCCTAGGTCCTAGGCCCAGTTCCCATAACCGTGTTTTAGTCTCAAGAAATCGTTTTTGTTATAAGAAATCCGGTACTCTTTCGGATGGTGTGCCCCAACTTTTAAACACTTGTTTGTTTCAATTAGGGAAGACGACGGGTACCTGCCCGACGAAGTCGGGTACGGGTGCGTGTTTCCACTACCCGTTTACCCGTAAAACCCGGTTCCTGATTTGAGGTCTTGACCCTTGAAAATCCCACTCGCACGCTCGCATTTTGCGAGTGACAATTTGGCTCTTGCGAGTAACTTTTATGGACGTGCTTCAAAATATCGTTTTTGCGAGAAATTTGAATCGAGCGCCGATTCATGCCGCCGACTTGTGGCAGTGTGCTGACTGCTGAGTATGCCCCCCCACCCCCTCCTGCCTAACCACTTGTGCGATCTTCCAGAGATTATACCGCGTAAATAATTAGGTACCACAACATCACTTATGTTTTCAATCTGCTAGAAGTCAAAACTTAAAAGCTATCACCCATGGTGATAAATCTTTCCTTATCTTGTTTACTCTCGTTCGGGCTCCAGTCCCCCCCCTTTCCCACGCCCCGAGCCAACGCATCGTGAGTCGTGACCTTGACTTGACTGTGACAAGTTATATAGCAGATGCAACCGAACAGTGAGTGTTATCTTAACGGCCCGCTGCTGTTCCTCTTTCGTGATTATGAAATACTACTTCATCGTCACGTCATTGTTTATAGAACAGCATTACGTCTGAGATATTACGATAATTGATGAGCGCGTTTCTTCACAGTTCATTAGACACCCCACACGATTTTTTTGTTTTACTACCCGGGTAACCCGCGGGTAATGTGGACGGGTACCCGTACCCGGGTCGTCAAAAAGTCGGGTTTCGTCATCCCTAGTAAACAGCCAGACACATTATTGTAAGACGCGATCGCGAACATAAGTCATTGGGCATTTTGTTGATGCGGCGCATATGATTTGTACCATCAGTGTTCTTATCTTATCTTATCTGCAAGTGGTTTACGAGTTTCCACGGTATAAATACTGAAGTTTTTCAGTACTGAATTAAGCCCGCTATGTTATCCTAAAACGCACCAAACGCTCTTTAATAAAACCTGACCTCAAAATTTTTCGCCTGCGGCGCTATTGTTGGGGGGCTCCGCCCCCCAAACCCCCTTGCCTTCCCGCCGCAAGTACCTTCCGCTAGGAGCGAGTACTAAAAGACGGGTGCGAGTTGATTTGTTACACAATTTTCAAGGGTTGTTTGAGGTGTCACATTGCATTGTGTCACTTGTGGCAGTGAGCTTTGTATGCGCCCCCCCCCCCCCCCCCCTCCACCAGCCTAACCACTCGTGCGATCTTCCAGAGATTATACCGCGTAAATAATTACCACAACATCACTTATGTTTTCAATCTGCTAGAAGTCAAAACTTAAAAGCTATCACCCATGGATGGTGATAAACCTTTCCTTATCTTGTTTACTCTCATTCGGGTTCCAGTCTCCCACGCCCCGCGCCAACGCATCGTGAGTCGTGACCTTGACTTGACTGTGACAAGATATAAAGCAGATGCAACGAAATTGAGTGTTATCTTAATGGCCCGCTGCTGTTCCTCTTTCGTGATTATGAAATACTACTTCATCGGAACGTCATTGTTTATAGAACAGCATTACGTCCAAGATATTAAGATAATTGATGAGCGCGTTTCTTCACAGTTCATTAGACACCACACACGATTTTTTGTGTTACTACCCGGGTAACCCGCGGGTAATGTGGACGGGTACCCGGATCGTAAAAAAGTCGGGTTTAGTCATCCCTAGTTTCAATGAAAACATACGCACCCGAAATCCTTTCCGTTACAAAACTACTTAAGTTAGGTTAGTCGACCTTTCTGCCTAGTTACCTGCCGCGCTAGTTCCAGGATATTTTCGATAAGAGCACACCCGAAATCCTTTCCGTTGGTGTTTAAAAGTTGGGGCACACCATCCGAAAGAGTAGGCCTACCAGAAATCCGATATCCTAAGTGCTTAGTAATGTTTTAGTGGCCTATAATAATGAAGTTACTCCTTTTCATTGGTCTAAAGGCCGATGCACAATTGCCCGCTAACAATAACGGGAAGAAAGTTAACACTTAAACTTACGACACAATGCACAATAAAGCGGTACTTCTGTCTTCAGGGGTGAGCCAGTTTTTTAGCACTGTTTTTTCTTCAATAAAAACAATGAAAAACAACTTCAAATGAGAAATAAATAAAGAATAACTCATTATAAAAATTAACAATTTATTAACATTACCTAACCAGTAACCACTCTGCACAATTATTAGGTTAATTACTCTTACTAGGCCTAATAGTAGTAGTAGTATCACTTTTTATTTAGCAAATTGCTATTTTTACAATACATTTCACGATACATTTCACAATACATTTCAGTTTCACAATATGGCCTATAATATATTCAATTTCATGTATATAATGCAATTCCCTATACAATCTTCATAGGCATTTTTATAACTTCACATTACGTCATTGTACCTTAATCATAGACATTGTACTATTATTATCCCGAGTGGGCTCCCATAAAATACATTCATATCAGTGTAGGCGTACTATATTTTATTCTAGAATGAACTTTTAATTTGTTTATGTACTAGGAAAACGCTTAAGTCCCGCCGCGTTGTTGGATGAGCGTAATTGGTGCATTGAGCAGCCATGTGTTATGCAAATTTTTTGTTGTTCTGTGGCAAAATCATTACATAATTGAAATTTTTTAAATTAGATTAATTAAATTAAAAATTAACTTTAATTTTTTAATTTTTTAAAAATTAATTGAAATTGTTAAAAAAAGAAAAAAAGCGTAAAATTGCGATTTTTATAAGAAATAACTTCTCGATTGCGCTCAAATTTAACACTTATCTATTAATTCATAAAATAAGGGTTCTGTGAAAAAATCATTACAATCGGATAAAACATGTAGGTGTTATAAGTCAAAGAATTGTTTAAAAAAAGAAAAAAACCTGTAAAATTTCGATTTTTATGATAAATATTTTTTCAATTGCGCTCAAATTTCACACGAGTATCTTAATTCATAAAATAAAGGTTCTGTGCAAAAATCATTAAAATCGAATAAAGCATGTAGGTGTTATAAGTCGAAGAAATTTTTAAAAAATCGAAAAAAAATCGTAAAATTGCGATTTTCATGAGAAAAATTTTTCCGATTGCGCTCAAAAACTTGGCAGTTCTAAGTTCAGAGATTTCGAAGGTCTCCATAAAATTTCATCGCAATCGGATTATCGGTTTAGCCGGAATCGTGTGGACAAACAGACAAAAATACAGAAAAAAAAAAAAAAAAAACATTCCGGATTTTTTTCTCCAGTGTAGTGAAATGGAATCTTCGCTTCGCTCGCTACGCTCATCCAATTAATGGTTAGTTATTCATTAAATACATTATACAACCAATATACAATATTCAATTCGTACCTAGTGCAATACCCTATAAAATAAAATAGGCCTACCCAGGGGTATAAATTTACATTAATACTATTGATTTTCATTAGTTATTGAATCATTTATCCCAGAATGAACATTTTTCATGTGACTTAGCCAGAAGTTTACCCATTTTGATTTGTTTATTGCACTTTGTTCTAAATCTTTTAGGATTTATTTCATATTTATTCATATTTATTTCACTTCTTTATTCGGCCCGTCATCTTCTAGTCCTGGCGTGCAGAGTCCCTGACAAGAACATAGTAACAAAAAAAAAAAATATACAGTAAGATCTCTCTTATCCGAGTTGGATGAGACCGGGGGCACCTCGGATTTGCGAAAAAACTCGGATGGCGCGGATCAATTGTTTATTTGCTCTCGTAGCATAGCCTGATGTGGTAAAATGATATATGACACATGTAATGGATAAAGGAACATAAAATACACACGATACACTTCATACAGGGTATACTAAATGATTTAATAGCTTGTAATTCAAGCTCACGAACACACGTACACAATTAGGCCTACATGTCGTAATAAAAACGTATGTCTAGGCCTAGGCCTAGGCCTAAACTCGACGCAGTAGGCCTAGGCCTACAATGCAAACATAGGCCTAGGCCTAGCTCTCTTTCTCATGTGGGAAAACCTCTCACTACTATGCCCGCGCTGAAGCTCACGACGCAAGATAAGTCTGGGAAAGAAATAAGATAAGCCCAGGAATAACAATTCAATGCGTCGTGATTACGAATTTCGTGAATCGGTTGAAACATGATTGCATCTAGTTCCACAACGACCATCTTTGAACAGCTGTGTGTGAGATGGCTGGATCGTATGCGCACGCGCAGGCGCGCGACGCACACTGACCTCTATATGCTCAGTGGGTGGCACTGACGCTTACCGGCGATGCGCCCGACGCACACTGACCACTGAACTCTATACGCTCAGTACACTGATGCACACTGCTCGAAAGTCGAGATATATCGCCGATCTATCTTCTTTGCACTCACTCGTAAGGCATGCCTACAAATGTATGCGAGTACATTTAAAAAAGTGCGGCGCGGCGTCTGTAATTATTTTTATGTTTTATTTACGTATTTAAAACTTTATTTTTATTTATTTTTTTTTTTTTTTGGCGGCTCGGTTAACACGGAACATCGGATAAGAGAGATCTTACTGTATATGATTTGATTTGATTGGATATTGCTTAACGTCTCATATTTATGCAACTTGGCTAATCGAGACGAAGGAAGGGACGTAAGGGGCGACGCGGGGTGACAAGAATCATCACGTGTTTGCTGTTAGGCCTAGGCCTAGTAGGTAACAAAAAAAAACTTCAAAACCTTGAACGTCGCTATTTCATGCGAAAGTACTTTTCCGTTGAAAGCCCTTTTATTTAAAATAGCGACGTTTAAGGTTTTCTTGGTGGAGTATTTTAGTGAAAAAGGTTGGTACCTACTGTACGCCATGTTGTATTTTACGATGACAAATGCCCTTCTACTTATAGCTTACAATTATTAATAAAACATAATGAAATAAAACATGTAGGCCTAGGGCCTAAGTGTATTTTTTAATAATATAAATGACTAGGCCTATTTATAAAATATTACTCATTTTAGGTTGTTTTTTATTGAAGAAAAACTGTTAAAAAATTGGTCCACCCCAACGACAGAAGTACCAAAGCTCGTCGTTCCCGTATCCTGGCAACGACAACGGAAACATCACCAAGTTTTAACTTTCCGTAACGTTACCGTTCCGTATGTTACCGGAACCAATCGGAATCAAGATGTGCACGTCCTAAAACTATTTTATCAGCTGATTGATGGTTTATACACAAGTAATATGCAAAATAAATTAAAGGCAAATATGCGGAATAACAAAATAACAAAATAGGCCTATAATTAACACACTGATTTATTTGATTTGTTCCCGTCGGTTTGCTTCACTGGCTAGTGGAGTGGCTATTGTGCATCGAAGCCCTTAACGTTAGCTTCTTCCCGTTCTCGTTCCCGGGCAATTGTGCATCGGCCTTTACTCCTTTTCATTGGTCGTCGTAAGGATTATTGACGTCTGATTGGTCCGTCGTATAATTTTGTTTTTGTTATAACATTTTTTCAGACTAAAACAATAACAATTTAACATGAATGTCCTATCCCCTTATAGGCCTAGCCTCTAGATAACAAAACCAATTAGTGGGAACTTGGCCTAACATAGTTTTTATTATGTGGTAGGCCTACAAATGGGACGACATAGCCTTTAATATGTTTTAAATTGTTATGTAACACAGGGTTCCCACCAACCTGGAAAACCTGGAAAAGTCATGGAATTGAAAATATGGGTCAAAATGTCAGGGAATAGTCAGGGAATTGAGGAAAAAATTCAAAAACCTGGAAAAGTCAGGGAATATGGGAATTTATTTAAATCTAGGCTTATTCGGTTCACTCAAAAAAACATATATTTGGGGAGAGGGGGGTACCTTTGAACACTTTTTACATTTTTGTAGATTACAGTACCAGTTATGTTTATAAAGTAGGGCTACAATTTTTTTTACCTGATTACAGTATTCATTTGCCAACATTAATAAGGTATCAAAAGTTTTGTGTAGTTACAGCAACATAAAAATATTAATTAATCTGCAACACTCCGAAATTGTTCAAAACCGCCCCCCCCCCGGGGGGGCGGTTTTGAACTGTCTTGGGGCACATTTGAACAAAGCTTATAATCTCAATTTATGGTCCACAATAACTGTAATCAACAATTTTTTTTACTTTTGCAACTAGTTTATTGGCATTTTACAGTTACTTAACAACAAACTGTGACATGTCAACAGGAAATGTCATCACGGATTCACGGCAATGGCTCTTTCCGTGCCACCACTGATTCTTAATTGAGGCAATTTTAGTATAAAGTCCTCTCCACCAACTGGACAGAAATCTTCCCTCTCCGGAAAAACAAAATGCCATGTATCACCCTTTCTCTTCAAGAAACGAACTTGAAATTTATCCATATCCGGGGCAATCTCTTCAATACGGCCAACATAGTGAACAGTGGACCGTTTCCCAATGTAGCGAACAAGAACGAAATCATTGACTTTCAATTCACTCAAGATCAAATCCGATTCTATTTCTTCAAGACCATCAGAGTTGACTTCTTCTTCAGTGTCTAAGTCAACTATAGGCTATTGTTCAGAATCGCTGCTCATAAGTGTAAAAGTGGCCTAGCCTCCCAGACGTGGTTTTTTTAGTGTAAAATTTTACCCCAGCGTGGTTTATTTTTTCAGAAAAATTAAATAATTTGCAATGCATTTTCATAAAAACACTATCTTGAAAACTATTGGATGAAATGTCCTGAGATTTTCAGGAAATACCAATAAGGTATTGTTGAATGTAAAAATAAATATTTATACATCATTGTTGCTGTATTAACAACTTTAATTGTTGTAAAAAATAAATAAAATAAGACTGAGAGCAAATGGCATTGTTGCAGATATGCAAGTAATTTCACATTGATTAGCCAATGAAGAAAGTTAATTACAAGATACATTATTGATATTTAAAAAATATTGTACCCATTGTTGTCACAAACAAAAATTATGTAACATCCAAAAAACAAAATTTTCCCAAAATACATTGGTAGGCCTATTGTAAAAAATATGACCAATTTGCCAATGATTCAAATGAAAAGTTTATTTATAGATATATATTGTTGACTTAAAAAGTATTGTACACATTGTTGTAGGCCTAACAAAATATTATTTAATCCAATAAATAACCGACACCCCCAAAAAGTAGCCTACAAAGCGTAAAAATATACAATCTGCAAAATATACTGTATAGGCCTATACTATATATTATACTAGGAAAACGCTCAGTTGGACGCGTTGTTGAGCGAGCACCGGTACGTGCAACATGACCCGAGTACGACATTCCCATAATGTTACATACCAACTAGGAAACGCTCAGTTGGACGCGTTGATAAGCGAGCACGTGCAATAGCTAGACCCACATTGCACATTTTTTAAAATTTTTAAATTTTCGACAGGAATGCAATTCATGAAATTACAACAAATAGAAGCCGTATTGGGAAGTTAATTAACAATGTTTTTTATCAGCTTTGTAATAACTTTAAAACAAAATATAATCTTCTTGTTGGTAATAAGGGTCGTAACGTTAATAGAAAAGCAGCTATTAGCAAGAAACTAAATAATATGTTAAAACTTGTGGCATGTTATAACAATTAAATAGCTTCCAGTACCCAGGATCCACGACGGGGACGTTGCTGCATAAAGGATCCCACACCTCCCTCCGCAAACATAGTTAAAAATGAAGTGTAAATAAAACTTCCAAAACAACTAAATGCGTAATGTTGCTCAAACATTGGAGGTGTTCACTCTACGTCTAAGTGATCGGAAGAGGAAGGGATTTCAACCTACTTTCTTCTTTTTGCCTCTGTCGTAATGAGCTGGAGTTTTTGAGTGAATCGATCCTATCGAATGGAAATGAGGGGTCCAACATAAGGTTTTTAATGGAACGTACCCGAGAAATTGCTACAAAACTCATTCCCACTGCGAATTCCTTGGTGCCAAGCCCGACAACGGCTGTATCTAAGGTCATGCCTTGGCACTTGTGGATGGTCACTGCCCAGGCTAATTGTAGTGGAAATTGAATTCGGGTACATTTGATAGATTTCTCCGTCCAAGCTCTGGACATGGAGCATATCGGTATGACTTTGGGCTGGTGGAATGAAGGTCCTTGGTATGAGTCGAACTTTACCAAAACACCACAGTGGATGATCTGAAGGCGGATTTGTGTTTGGCGTATATACGATGTCGACCACAGTTCCAGTTGCGCCATTGACGAGGCCTTGTGATGTCCAGAGATTGGTTTTCAACATCACTTGACTTCCACGAGAGAGGTAGATGACATTTTGCAGTCCTTGTGCATTATCTTCGGTACCTTGCGCTGCAGTGGGGCAGTTATGTTTGGCGGTTATTTTAACTACAGGATTTGCAAGTTCCATTAGTTTGGACATGTTATGGCTATGAACTATTTCTTTTGTCGGACCAAGACAAAGAGAGCTGTTGAAATGTGCCTGCTCATTTATAGTTAAGGACGTTTTAAATCTGGTTTTTAATAATGTCCAGTCTTGAAGTGTGGCACAACCATCGCTTAGCCGTAGCAAGAGATCTCGGAATTGTTGTTGTTCGGGATTGTCGCCTGCTTGTCTTTGGACGATGGAGAGCATGTGACAATATTGAAAAGAGCGGTAGGCAAGTAAGCCGTCGTTTGCAATGCCGTAGTTGAAAAGTTTATCACTGTAGAGGGCTCGATCACAAACAGGTGGAAGTTGCTTGATATCGCCAAACATATACACAAACATATTTCCAAACGGATGAACAGCGTCTTGAGGTTTCCCTTGTCGGCATCGCTTGTCTATCATAGCCATTAAATTACAGCCAATCATGCTATAGGCCTATTCATCGATTAAAATGAAGTTACAATCTTGCATAGTTAATTGAAACTTTCTGGCCTCTTTGCCGCTCAACTCAACAAACTTTGAAGTGTTGGTGCCAATATGAAAAGTAGAATGTATGGTGCTACCATTTATATTAATGCCGTCTACTCCAGTGGGTGCCACCAACAGGTACGAATGTTCTCCCAACTCCTCTTTCATTTTAAGAGTCATAGCTTTGATTATTGTACTTTTGCCAGTTCCAGCCGTGCCTTGTACAATAATTCTTCGAATGATAGTTGTGTCAGTGTGCGTACTTGATTTAATTGAATTTATTTGACTGTTCAAAATATCAATAAACATAGTTGTTCGGAAGTTAAAACTATTACAGCTTCTACTGCTTCAAACGATGACAGTTCAACATTTCGTACATCCTTTATGAAGCTGGCTACAGATTCGATGTTCGGATAGTTGCAATACGACTCGGACCAAGGGTACGACACGTCAAACTCCCTCAACCCAACCTCGCACTGCACTGCGACTGCATCAGGACCCATACCAGCTACTCGCATCCACTCGGTTTGCTCACGTTCCACTTCCACCTCTTCCCAGTCATCCTCGCTGTCTACCTCGCCGTCCACATCTTGTACTCCTTCAAGCAAATTAGCGGACACAGTAAAAGCCTTTTCCATTGTACACAGACTCCCAGCTTTCATCAAGAGGGTTCAACTCATCCATATTGGTCCACGACGACTTTAGAATCACTTGCTGCTTGAAGAAGGCTTCGTTCATCTCAGGATTGTCGTCGCTCGAATGTAGTCGCGGGAACACTCGAACCACAGCTGGCTTTCGACGACAAACCCATCTATTCTTCCAGTAATACTGAGATGCAGCTTCGAGAAGAGTTAAGGCGGACATATTTGGTGGTCGTTTTGGGTATCTTCCAAGGAAACTCTTGTCACTGTCATCATCTAACTCTTCGCCCTGATTGGCAGAAAGTAGAGGCACCCAGGTTTCACCACCGATATAAATAGAAACAAAAGTTCTGCTACAATGGTACAGAGGGTAACCCATGAGTAAATGACAACATTCTTGCGCAGAAATATCCCTTTCAGCTAATGATTGTACTATTAACTTCTGAACAGCGAGTTTTGCTGGGTCATGTTGTTTCACTTGAGTCTGCAGAATATTAGATAGAAGATCTTTAAAAGATTGGGATTGAGGTTCACTTTTTGAAGCATACTTCGCAATGTACTGAACAACAGCTTCTTTTGACAAAACAGCTTGGATGTCGATGTTTGCTCGCCAAGTCTGGATGATGAATCGGTTGTACTTATTGAGAATAGAATCATTCCTCTCAGTCTCTAGAACAGGCTGGTGTGTTTCGTTCTGGATGAGACGAGTATGTTCACACATTTTGAATGGAAAGTTGAACCGGCATTTTTTAATTTGGGAATTTTTTTTCTTCCGCAAGCAGTAATCATCAGAGCATCGAGTATGTCTCTGGACTTTATTGAGAAGTTCAATTAAGTCGGCATCAGTTTCTGTTCCGTCGCAATGGCGTTTTTGACATGGATGTATCAGAGCAGGCAGGTCATTAAGTCCAGGATTTACTGTGGAGACGATGGGATGGAAATAACTGGCAATGCTATTGATTTGTTCTTCGTTAGAGAAATCAATGTTGTCTACTTTTGGAGAGTCTTGAGCCAAAGAAGTCCATGTAAGTGTGTACTTCCTCGGTGCTGCCATTCATATCGGTACCAAAAGTCTATTATTTGGAACTTTTTCTCGAGAATCTGTTTGACGTAGAATTGAGACCTCTCTTGGAAGAACCAAGCCACGATAAGGGGATTTTCGCACAACAGTTTTCGGCGGCGTGCAGTGGCAACTGAGGGAGTCATCTCTTGAAAATCTTCACCAGGAGCAAGTAAGTCATAAAGCTCCGGCCAATGTAGGTCAGCTGCACTAAGCGTGAAAAATAGTGTAGGAGCTCCAAGTGTTTCGACCATATCTTTTACTCCCCACTCGCTTAAACCAATAAGACTTCGTGATTCTAAGAGATGATGCGAAAAACATAACTCGGTTGGCTAATCCGGGATTGATCTCTAGTATGTCTTTCAATTGACCAGCTGTTTTGCCACTGAGCTCTGTCTTACGAACTAACACGTTTCCCTGGCTAATCGCATTCCAGCGCATCACCGAGTTCAGTGCAAAGAATCTGAATCTGACGTCTTTGGCGAACCTACCGTCATGGAATTTCATTAAAAATTGAAAATATTGTGTCGGTTTAATTTGATGTAACCTAGATACATCGCGAAGGTCACATTTGCCATTGGGGAAGAGCGTGGGAAAGGCTTGCACAATATAGCCATCAGTGTTAAACTCATTGATTGGGTTATTGGATATTTCAGGCCATGGCACTGGTCCGGGCTGAATGGCACTATTAATTCTTTCGTCTTGATTGATGGGTAAAATCTGTGGGACGTTTCCATGTTCAAGTATGCCGTCATCAGTTTCGTCACTTGTAGTTATTTCCATGTATTCTAAATCCCCATATACATTTCCTAACTCTGGTAGATTGTTCAATTCATCATCATCAATGGTGATACCCTGATAGAAACTGTTATTCGACTTTAACCACATCAGAGCTTTCCTTAATCGATGAGAACACACGTTGAAGTCTGCTATACTGTCGTAAACGGCTGATGTTCGACGCACAACAATAACAGATGTTAATGATGCCAGAGAGTTTGGAAGTCTTTGAGCAAATGAAGTAACATTTTGCGGAAAATTAATGACATTGCCACTATATTTATACTGCTGGCCTTTCACTCGGTATACTGTCACAACAGGGTGAATGCGTGCAATTACCATTGTCTCAATCATAGACAAACACGAGAGTTGGGCTGGTACAGAGCCTGGATCCATGCGATTAGAGTCAGTAAATATGGTAGGTGATTTACGGCAAGACGTGCAAATATCAGAAGTAAATTGTTTTCGTCCGGGGAATTTACTTTTGCACACAATGCATGAGGCCCAATCGAGTTCGTCTAAAAATGTGGCGAATGATTTAGAGAGTTTAGCGTCGGCATTGTCATTTAATGAGCGCTTTCTGTGGCGCTGAGTCTCTCGAAGTTGCCGTTCTGCGCACTCATTAGCAGACTCGGACCTACGTCGGGATTCGGTTTGAGCATGGCCATTGGCGTCGTCTAGTTTCACCTTCTTCTTCGGTTTCTGTTGCGTTAGTTTGTGTAACTCTGTTTAAGCTGAGCTGTCTTCTGATCTGTGGTTTCAGCTAGGGTTTCATTAGCAATAGTTTGGGTAACCCTCTCTAAGCTTAGTTTGTCGTCTATGTTGTGTTTGTTCTGGAGTTTCACTATCATGAGTAAACAGTGACGCGTTCCAGGCTGAGCCGTCTTCTGGTCTGAGTTTCATCTAGAGTTTCTTCAGCACGGGTAACAGTGACTCGTTCCAGGCTGAGCCGTCTTCTGGTCATAGTTTCATCTGGGGTTTCTTTTGCTTGGGTAACAGTGACTCTTTCCAGGCTGAGCCGTCTTCTGGTCTGCGTTTGTTCTTGCGTTTCATTGGTACGTGAATGTGTTGCTCTCTGTTGAGCAAGCAGCCTTCTAGATTGAGTTTGTTCTTCACTTTCATGACTTAAGTTTTCTTTTGTTCGATCCGAATTCGTTTTAAGTCGTTTACATTTTTCTTCATCGGTCTCCATTTCCCTTTGCTTTCTTTTGAATTTCGATTTCTCGGCAGTAGATTTTTTCCCCATTTTAGGCATGGTAATACACTATTAGAAAAAAACGTTATTAAAATGTAGCCCTGATAAAATTCAGGTTAATAACAAACAGCGTAGCTGACTGACCGGCCAACCGTCTCTTAGCACCAGGTTTACTTTGCCGTGTGCTCGCGAAATGCGATCTAAATAAAAGTAGTTTGTTGTAAAAACCATGGCAACTAAAGCAAAAATGTTAATGCCCAATTATTGTAACTAAAAGGTAAACAAATGGTTGTTTCGGTGGACTTTTTGGTACTAAAAAACACATTATTATTCATCATTATTCATTTTGTAAAAAAATATAATTCCGGTAAATGGCTTTTATAAATATTATTTAAGTTACAAATATTTACGGCCGTAACACGACGCAGTTACCAATACAAGATACTACTACGCGTTTTCCATCAGTATATAAGATCATTTTACACAAATCTATTCGATTAATATTGAAATAAATAAATAAAATGAAAATAATATGGAAATTTAGCCTAATTTCACCAATTCTTACAGCATTGCGTTGGTGTATACATTGTTAGTTAGTGCGGATAGCGTTGCTCGTGGATAAAATCCACCGCCATCTAGAGGACCTTGACATAAGGAAAACTATTTAACCTCTTTGGTAACAAATAATACACTGCTTCCTCGATAGTATTTTGATTACTTCTAGGTGGCAGTGCATAGTGACCAGAAACCTCGCATTTCTGCCTCGCATCTTTTCACGCAGTCATTTGTTTTACGCAAGAATCTTGTGTTTACACTTTTAAACTGTGGCCTAGTTAAATTGATATGAGCATGGTAGTATGATGTAATTAATAACTTGTCGAAACCTGGTGAAACTGTTTAAATGTAACAATGCCAATATGTACCACTACTCCACGCCCCTACAACATGTTTGCCTCTAACTGTGGGTGGGGTTTCGATTGCAGGCGTTAATTTACAAAACCCAAGACGAAAAAAATACTTTTCAAGACTGGGCCTAGCTTAAAGACCTATTTGCAATGATTAAATAAGGTATTAAATTTAACTAAAATAATATTCCAATGCTCTAGTCGATTTAACTTAATTACGACTTTAATTTGACTGCAGCATGGCACGCGCAAGAGCCAAATAAATACATTATAAATCATCATTTTTACGTCCAGTTGGACTCACTACAAGAAATTGTCTAGGGCAAAGATAAAAGGTTTTAATAATCATGTCATAACCTATAATATATTTCAATGAGTTAACAATTATTTGAAACCCCTCTAATATTTGTTTACTTTCTGATAAACATGTAATGATAATCTGATTATTGGCGAACACGTGCCCCTGAAAGCGTGGCTTATGTAGCCTATGTTAAGAACAGAATACGAACTTAGGGACTACTCACCAGGCCGAAGCAATAGTTGCAGTAATCACTTATTTAAAATCACTTCACACTTGTCTAATTACGAAGCAATATTATAGATAATAATAATATTCTATGGTTAGTAGAACCTTGAATTTTCTACAATCGAAACTCGGCAAACGCCCATACACAGAGGAAGCATGGATCCCATAAATACAACGCTACAATCAAATTTCTACAATGCACATCACTCGGTCAAATCACGCGTATGAAACGAATGCTTTCATTGGGTGAATACGACAACAATAACAATTGATCGAAGTTCTCAAAGCACGGCATGCTGGATGATAAGTCAGACGCTGACGCCTAGCAGAGGGACTTTGGGGAGTTTCGACGCCCTTGAACACTGATTGAATAGATTCAGAAGGCTTTGATCCAAAGAGATCGGCGAATTTCCTATTCGATTTACTTTTCGTTGCCATGGTAACGATACTTTTGTTAAAATGTAATTTCCATCTACACTACTTATCGGATCAAAATAAAATTAACTTATTCGTGACCGGACGGACATTCTAAATGATTTGGCTATCTCAGATTTTGTCGCCGTTTAGTTTGAAAAAAAAAACTTTCGATTAACTTTAATGTAACTTTTTAACTTTTTGATCGATTTTGCCACAAAACTAATGGCATTCAATCGAGAACGAAGCTTGCGGATGGTCAAAATTTCAACTCGATCCGAGCCCTCCGTTCGAACGTTATGGCGAGACATACAAACAAAAAAAAAAAAAACAAAAAAAAAAAAAAAACAAAACCAGTGACTATTTTTTCCGGCAGAGTCAAATGGAAACGCTCGCTTTCGCTCGCTTAATACGTCTTTTAGGTCTTGACCGATTTAGCTGAAAATTTGTAAAATAGGAGAGAATAGATAAAATCCACCGCCATCTAGAGGACCTTGACATCATTTCTTTGGGAAAACTATTTTACTCTTGATTTCTTCTAGGTGGCAGTACATAGTGACCAGAATTCTTGTGCGACTTTTCGTTGCCATGGTAACGTTACTTTTGTTAAAATGTAATTGCTATCTACACTACTTATCGGATCAAAATAAAATTAACATATTCGTGACCGGACGGACATTCTAAATGATTTGGCTACCTCAGATTTTGTCGCCGTTTAGTTTAAAAAAAAAACTTTAGATTAACTTTAATGTAACTTTATAACTTTTTGAACGATTTTGCCACAAAACTAATGGCATTCAATCGGGAACGAAACTTGCGGATGGTCAAAATTTCAACTCGATCCGAGCCTCCGTTTGACCGCTATCATGAGCCAAAAAAGCTGTGCGACTTTCCGTTGCCATGGTAACGGGACTTTGTTATAATGTAATTTCCATCTACACTACTTATCGGATCAAAATAAAAATAACATATTTGTGATCGGACGGACATTCTAAATGATTTGGCCACCTCAGATTTTGTCGCAGTTTAGTTTGAAAAAAAAAACTTTCGATTAACTTTAATGTAACTTTTTAACTTTTTGAACGATTTTGCCACAAAACTATACAGCAACCCGCCTAGGTGGTATGTAGGCCTACGTGTGTGCAAAATTTCAGGTCGATCAGAGAAACTGTGCGACCTGTATCGAAGCAGTAACAGAAAAAAAAAAAAAAAAACAGACATTCGAGCCATAAGAGTCAAGTGGAGACGCTCGCTCAATTATGTAGGCTATAATAATAATATAATAATATAGGTTATATTATATAATATAATATAATATAGGGCTATCTGATATTTACTGCTGTTGTAAGACACGATTGCACTATGTCATCTTTGGGTGAGCAGAGCAGAAACTGAACTGAATGTTTTGGCGCGTTTTTGTTTTTGCGCGCTACTTTGCAGACTCGAACAGGTTATGACGCGTCATTGCGCGTGCTGCTATCTCACGGCGATCATGAATACTAACTGTACTAGCTATATCCTAGTGCTGCTGCAAGTAGTAACTTGATGAACCTATTAGAAGCGCGGCTATTTGAAACTGAACTTGCAGGACGTCCTAGGACGTCGCACACGCTGGCCGCCGGTTCATGGGAGGACGTGTTTAGGCGTCGCACACGCCTGGGAGGCTAGACTACTGCCTACTAGTCAAATAAAACAATAATTCTAAACTAGAATGGCATAAACAACATCCCAGAATTAACTTTCTATTAGGCCTTGAGAATTTTGTAGGTCCTCATAATACTGCCCAGACAAAAACTTGCATAAGGTCACGAACATTGGCATTTTGGTAGTGTTCAAATGTGCCCCACAATTTCTGTTCAAAACTGCCCCCTTCTACCATTTTTGGCCTTCATGCTGAAATCTAACACCAACCTATTAATATTGATTTCCCACTAGTTCCACATTTTAAGCTACCCAGATAGGGTAGTAATATCAACCAATATCACCTTTGTATCATGATTGTATCATATTAAAATATTCAAATATATATGAAAATAAATATTTGGTTACTTCCCTTGATTTTCATGTTTAGCAGATTGCTTGAAAAGTATCCCATGCTTCCATGTCAAATTATGCATGCAAGTGTGTCTGGTGGTGCTCTCTGGTGGTAAAATGTCAAACTTCAACTTTTGGCTTGGATAGGTGGGAAATTTGAAATGTTCAAATGTGCCCCCCGTTCAAATGTACCCCCTCTCCCCTTCTCACCGAATTTATGAAAATGTTTTCCCGACTCCAAAGTCAGAAAAAAAATCAATCATTTGTTTTCGTTGCTGTATGTATGTATGTATGTATGTATGTATGTATGTATGTATGTATGTATGTATGTATGTATGTATGTATGTATGTATGTATGTATGTATGTATGTATGTATGTATGTATGTATGTATGTATGTTCTTTATTTCATTTAGTTCAGCAGAACTAGTATACATTACACTGATATTTTCATACATCCAATACAGGACAGTCAAGTAGGCCTACAAACTAAAAGACAATAATAGCAACCTTAAATCTAACAAAATACTAAAATTATTATTATTTAAAATGTAGACTTAAAATTTTTTTTAAACTCCCTCCCCAATGCCCGCAGACGACATCCTTTATCACCACTTAGTTACCGAATGGACACTCCTTTTTCACAAACTCACTCAACTGCTTTTTAAACAAATACATGGATTGACCCTTCACATTATCAGGAATTTTATTGTACATTCTAATGCCACTAGTAAAAAGAGACCTTTCAGAACTACAATTTGTCTTGGTTTTAATAAAAAAACTGGTTGGCGTTCCTAGTGTTATGATTATGGTTTTCACAGTTTTTCATTAGAAATTCACTTAAATAGTTATCACCTGTATCACATACTATTTTATGTAAAAACAACATACTTTTAAACATAATTCTTTGTTCGACGGAATGGAAACCTAACGCATTCAACATATCCTTCCTATGTGTTCTTTTATTACAACCCAGAATACATCTCATTGCCTTCGATTGAATTTTTTGCAACTTGTCAATATTGCTTTTATTGGTATACAAAATAAATAAAAAATAAATAAACTAAAATAACTGTTTTAGGAATCTAGCAGTTTGAAGGTGAAATCTAGCGGATATTTAGGAAAGGGTCCACAACACAATATAACACAAAAACTACATTATTTTGGTATTGCATTCAACCCACAACTTTTTTCTAAAACGCACCAAACGCACTCTAAAAACCTGATTTTCAAAATTTTTGCACTGCGCCGCTATTGTTGGGGGGAGGCCCCCCAACCCCCCCGTACTTGGTCCTTATAAAATACCCACGGGATATTATATAGGCCACCCAGGATAAAAAACCTGAATTCAACACTGAGCCTATGTATGTGTGTATCTGTTAAGGGATCCCCCATAGAAATTTTACGGGCAGGCCGATGAAACGAAGTTCCGCCCTGATGAAGTACGGGGGAATAAATTTTAGAGCGTATCGAAGGGGGTGCTGCGTTCCCGGCAAGCTACGTTTTGGACCTGGAATTAAGAAAAACTAGACCTGGAAAAACTGGAAAAGTCAGGGAAAACGATTCTAAAAAAAAAGTGGGAACCCTGTAACAGTCACCATTCAAGCAATTTTAATTTTGTGATTGAACTTTTGAACCCGTTTGGTCAAAATCGGCCCAAATATCACGAAAATATCGTATTAAAAACCGGAGAAAAAATAGTAAAAGTAGCCTACGATTTCTATAAGAAATATTTTTTCAAATGTCTCTAAAATCATAACATAATATATGACTTCAGTGATTTTAAACGTTCCTATAAAGTTTCATCAATATCGGAGTAGCCGTTTGCCAAATATCACGAAAAGTCTCATGAAAAAATGAAAAAAAATCGTTTAAGTACGATAATCATAAGAAATATTTGATCGATTGTACCCAAAAACGTGGCAAGTCGTAAGTTCCGAGATTTCAAAGGTCCCCTCCAATTTTCATCAAGATCGCATATATGCCGTTTGCCCTGTAGAGAGCGAACAAACAGACAAAAAAACTAACAAAAACAAAACACCCGAGCTATTTTTCTTGGGGTAACGTAAGTAAAAAACAAACAAAAAAACACAAAGTCAAATTGAAGTCTTTGCTTCGCTCATCCAAAAAAATCACACACCCTGCTTTCTCATGTCGCAAACTCCCACTGAGTCTGGCGGGAATTACTTCAAAAATGTTCTTTTCTAGGAGTTGGCCGAGGGACTGGAACCACTCAAATAATGTATCATCAACAGCAAACTCCCCGGCCAGGCATGCAGACCCAGGGCCGGCCGTCCAACACTGTGCAGCAACCATTGCCACCACTGTCGTCAACTGGCTACAGCTCTCAACAAAGCTCTACTCCAGCGTACTCCACTCAGCCTAAGACACTGTCCCAGTCATTTACTCCGGCCAACACTTATGAGGTTTGTTTTCTACAAAGTGAGGCTAAGCATCTAGGTCTTGGCTAGTAGGCCTATAGTTGTTCCGTCACAAGTATGCCGATGCTGGCGGCATCAGCAAGCCAATGTCTGATCAGTATTTTAAATTAAGAGTGGCAATTAACCAGCCGGTGACATCAGTACTTAGTATGGTATCTTATTTTGGAACAGCTTGGGCCTATAGCCCCCTAGGCCTACAATACCGTAGGGCAAGTGTGGATGCCACAGGTCTCAAGTGCCATTTTCCTAATGTATGATTTTATTCTATTTAAGTAGTCTAGGCTACACACATAACAAAAACTTGTAAAAATACAGCCAAACCTTACACACTCAAAAGAAATGAGATCTAAAAAAAAGTGCCAAGCTCATCTACTTTTCCACATTTGCGCATTCTTAATTCATAAACGTACAGTGTCCCGTAACAACATCCTTGAAAAGCTTCGCAAAATAGAGATTGCAACTATAAATTTAAACGTAATACGTAGTTCATTCAAATTCTTTTTTTCTAATTAATTTTAACGTAATGGTCATGCAAATTCTATTTTGCCAAGCTTTTCAAGGATGTTGTTACGGGACACTGTACGTTTATGAATTAAGAATGCACAAATGTGGAAAAGTAGATGAGCTTGGCACTTTTTTTAGATCTCATTTCTTTTGAGTGTGTAAGGTTTGGCTGTATTTTTACAAGTTTTTGTTATGTGTGGGATCTCATTACTTTTTCAAGTTCTAATGCAAAATTATTTGTTAAAATATAATAATTTTATCAAAGTCGATTTAATTGCTATGGTATTACCAATTAACAATAGAATGAAAAAATATAATGGTCCAAAGACTTGCTTTTTGTAAACAATGTACCTAGGCGATTATTGTCACGTAACTATAGTTACTTGTTGATTGTATGCCTGTATAAGGCTTATTTTAAAACCTTTATTTCGAAGCCTTCCAGCAATTTTTTAAACTTTTTCTTTCAAAGGGAATTACATCACTATTACCTAAATGTCCATGTAAAATATGAAAGTTGTAGCCCCACCCGTTTGGTCAGAATCGCTGGGCAATTGAAACTGACGGATTAAGGCCCGGTATTTCAATGTCCAGTTAAAGTGGCAAGTAAATTTAACTGACACATAACTTGTTTATCACTATGGCAACCACCATCAGAAGCCTTGTAAATATTTACTGAGAGGACTAACTGGCAGATAAATTTTAACTAGACATTGAAATTCTGGACTAGATAGTAGTAGTAGCCAGTAGTAACTTACATCCTTAAAGTGATTTTGAGCATGTTTCAAGTCATATTTTCACCAAGAAGGAATGCTCGTACCCCAACCAAATTTGGCATGTGTTGTGGGGTACCTAAATCCCATCGATTTTGATAGTTTTCAAATTCACATCACGTTTCATGATGGCTGGGTGACACCTCGAAATCACCCCAACTCTGCTTGCTGTATAAGGTGCCTGAGTGTGTAGCGCACCGCGGCTTGGCTGCAGCGCCCTAACGGGCACCTAGATAATGTAGGCCTATGCCCAGTGTTGGGTAAGTTCCTTAAAAAATTGACCTAGTTCCAGTTCCCCATAAAAATAAATAACTTTCCAATTCCAAGGTTCTCTAATAAAAGGAACTCGGGCATGGTTGCCACTGAATTTTTTCAAATCCTGTAAGTGGGTGTGGAACCTCCGCAAATATCTGTGAGCTAAAATTGGCTAAGATTGTCTTTTCCATTTTTATCATCATAACCTACAAAATAGCCTACCGTACCTTACAGACTTTAATATAGGAGAGAGGGTGCATAAATGGGACGGTTCATTAATGGGACAGTGGCTATATCTTATCAGCTGATTTTTTCTTAGTTTAGCTTTTTTACCAAAAGTTGGCAGCAGTGGTACTGCTTCTTCATAAACAAAAATTATAAAGATGGCCGACAATTTCTAATAGTTATTCCACTTTGGTTTTTTGCTACCTCCAAAGTAGAAATTCCTTCCAAGACAATAAAATAAAGAATAGACATAAGACCTTGTGAAATTTGAAGATGCCATTCTGGAACTTTTAATTGACACACTGGAAAGAAGAAATAATTCTGGTTTCTGGAAGTGGACATTGTCAACAATGCTTGAGGTTCATAAATGGGACATGCCAAACGTATATCACGCACGCCAAAGCGCCTTGGTTGAAATCGCCTTCAACGAATTCGATTTGGGATCCGCCCATATATCACGCCACTACAAAGCGCGTTCTTTCAAGTCGGTTGCAGATCGGTTGCAGACAAGGTCCACTGGATTTCCGCTAGGCGACGTTTGACATTAACATGAGTTGGCGGTGTGTTTCAAAACGGAAATATACATATGGCTGTGGATGCGCACGCACAACACGAAGATATCGCGAAGCTGCACGAAGCCGCACGAAGTCGCTTTGAAGTGTATACCACGTAAGGTCAAGGCGATTCGGTTCCCTCCAAGTCGATTCTAAAAGCGAGTTGAACGGAAGCGCTTCGAGACAAATTCAACGCATATATCACCGTCTGCAATCGGCTGGAACCAAGGCGATTTCAACCATGGCGCTTTGAACGTGCTTTGATATACGTAGTCATTGATGCAGGTTGCTAAATGGGACATTTGCTAAATGCTTGATTATGGATAAATAATGGTTATCAGAGCCAATGTATTACATTATAATTTATTTAAGACCTAACTGAAGCCCCTTCACCCACATAGCTGCCCCATAAAGTAGGCCTGGCTACCCAGGCCTGAACTAAGCCAATAGGCCCAAGCCCTAGCCTAGGCCATATACCTAAACCAACCATCTAAGAGTAGCTAGGCTAAGGCCTATAGGCCCTATCAAGTAGGTTAGGCCCAGGCCTAGGGCCTACACCAAGTAGGCCTACCATAGACCCTAACTAGGTCTAGGGCTTACATCAAGTAGGCAGGCTTACAAATTTTCATCCGGAGATGTTAGTGAGAAAAACATCAACTTTGTGGGGCGAATTATGGGGAAAAAAAGCGAGGACATTTTTCAATGTCAATTCTTACGTAGAAAAGACGCAGGTGGTAGCAGCTTCTTTTACCCTAAGCAAGAAGACATTCCTGATGTTCATAAAGAACAAATATTGAAACGTCTGCCGCAGACAGTAAGAAATAAAGGAGGCGGGACTGCCCGGACCAAGTCGTTCTTGTTTTTTGCAATGGACTTTGTGAAGTTTGAGGGGGTTAATGGTGTAGTTAAATAGCCTTGAGCTTACAAAATGATAATGTTTTGTATTTAAAATAAAATAAATAAAATGATGTCTTTGTGATTTTTAGGCCTGTCCCATTTAACAACCACATGGTTCATAAATGGGACACATGTCGACTTTCTAATTTACACCTGTACGGTTATTAAAAAGAAATAGTTTGCGAACAACAAAATCTGAAATTTATGTCTAAAGGGTGGCTCTTAAAGTTGGCTATTTCAAATTTTCGAAAAAAACATAATTTAAGGAAATAATAATTAAAATGTGAAAAGTGTCCCATTTATGCACCCTTACAGTGTTGGGTAAGATACTTTATTAAAGTATCTAGGTATAGGTAAAGATACTTTGACTCAAATGGGTAAAGATACTTTGGCTCAAATGGATCTAGATACAGGTAAAGATGCATTTTTCAAAATGTAACTAGGTAAAGATACAAGATACTTAGTAAAGTACCTGCTAGATACATTGTAACACAACTGGGCCCCTGGCGATCATTTAAAAAGCCTCACATGGGTGCCAATGTAACACAACTGGACCCTCCTCTCAACTGACAGTGACGTAGGCTCTCAAGCCCCACACGGGTGCCAATGTAACACAACTGGACCTCCTCTCAACTGACAGTGACGTAGGCTCTCTCAAGCCCCACTATGGGCGTCAATGTAACACAACTTGACCCTCCTGCTAGGCTCCCTATCTATAACTAGCAACAACTTGTCCCTCCTGCTAGGCTCCCTATCTATAACTAGCAACGTCACTAATATTGCTAAGAATGGAACTAGAATCCTACTCTACCTAATGTGTATGCTGAGATGGTTCTACCAAGCTAGGGAATTTCTATCAATCATACACAAAAACATAGACTCACCAATCCCACCGAAATTGAGTACGCCACTGCAATTCGGACGAAACCCAACTGAAAGGAATTTATAGAAAAGATACCACCAGTTGTAAAAACAGTAATTACGAAGTACCGTATTGTTCCGAATATAGCACGACCTCGAATATAACACGACCCCCAATTTTTCAGAATCATTTCAAGAAAAAAAGAAAAAAATCAAAGAAAATTAAAATGTACATGAAACACTAACAACAAAAACATTTTGAAACAATGTTAGGGCCTAGGTCTATGGTTTTTTACAGGGTAGGGCCAAGCACAAGCTCACATGTCAACCAACAGTTCACCAGTCTGATTCCTGGTCTTCAATGTTTACGTCGTGGGGGGGGGGGGGGGGGTTTATACTAGGCCCTAGTATCTATGGTCGTAGGCCTAGGCCTAGCTCCTTCGCAATCCCTTGCTGATTTGTAAGCAGAGGGAACCTTTCTTTTCCACGCGATCAGCAGTCTTCTTTTGTTCTTTTGAACATTTTCTTCTCCTTCATCACTCTTTTTACGTTACGTAGACCTTAGAAAGTAGATAGAAAAAACCCCGACAAAAAATCTATGTAGGTCAAGCTAGGTCCGATTGATCAGGCCAAGGTTTTGACGACTACAGACAGTTTCGCCCAAGGTTCGGCCGAGTTCAGGGGTTTTCGAGGGGGTGGGCGGGGCGAAGCGCAGAGACTAGGCGGGGGAGTTTATAGAGGGTTGGCCCCTTGTTCAGGCGCTATTTCAAATGAAAGGTGCGGAAAAAACGCGAGGGCTGTTTTTGAGATTTATTTTCGGAAAAAAAACTCGCGCTATTTTGGGAACAATATGGTAATAATTGTTTTCGCGCTATGGGCCGCAGTATATTTAAAATTTAAAGTTAAAAAAACAGGGGTGGGGCCCATTACGCGGGGGCGGCCTATATGACATAAAAAGTCGAAAAAAAAAAATTTATAATATTAATTTTCAATTTACGTACACATTGCGGCAGATAAAAAAAAACTTATTTTAACGGAAAGAAAATTAAATTTAAAATAAGTTTTTCAACGTGTAATACGTCCGCGGAAGTGAAGATGTCCGCCCCCCCCCCGAATTCTCCGTCTCGCGGCAATGATTTGCCTGTCAGCCGGCACGGCATCCACCGACCCCCGGTGCAAGGTCGCAGTTTCCGATGGAAGATCGTAGGCTATCTGAGCTGGTTTCAGGCGCGTTCTCTGTTTAATTGGACCGAATGTTTTTTCTTTACTCTGAATGCATCTTACAATGACGTAGAATTGCACAGCGCGGACGTCTTGTGAGTGCTCGCCGCCGCCGCGACCTTGCTCGAAGAGGGCGACAAGAGAGAGAAAAGATTAAATATGGCCTTGAAGTCGACTTTGATGAGGCTGGCTATGGTTAGAAGGAAAGGGAAATTGTATGGGTGACAATGACGGTGACTGAAAATGCAATAGCCAACAAGGGGAAAGAAATTTCTAAAGTTTTTACGTGGCTACCGGGCTGTGATGCGCTCGACGACAAAAAATGGATTAATGGGAGAATGGAACTTGAAACTAAACATCCATTCAAGAGCCGACAGAACCGGAGATAAATAACCGTCCCCCCCCTCCCACGCCACTAAATACGTATCGCCTAGCTCACTATCAATTGGCGTCGGGCCAAGACTCTCACTGTGTTGTTTGTTTACGTATGAATGAGATTAGATAACGATACCCGTCTGTTTTATTGTAAACACTCTCGACACTTTAATCCAAGCAATGCCAGCTGTGTTAGTGTCCCGACGTTGTGTGAGCCGTGCGACCCTTGCACACGGAAAGTAAACACTCATAACATTGCATTAAAATAAATGGTTTATTTATTTACATGCTCGTTTGCATGTTCATTGCCTGTTTTGCGATGAGTTGTTTCATTCCTAAAGGATTTGCTGGCTAAAATAACAAGTGCGGCCAATACAACATGCAAAGTACTTTTTAAAATTTGCATGGTCAAAACTGGGGTGCGGCCATTACGCGAGGGCGGCCTTTATGCGCGTAAATACGGTAGTCTCGACTTCATAGATTGGGCTGTATTCTATGTTCCAAGGTAGATGCTTCTCAATATGAGAAATACATAACATGTAGCCTACCTAATCAGTACTGATTTCTATCTAGAGAATACATACAATTTTAACATTAATATTTGTTGTGTCAGATTGACAGCTTTGAAAGATGACCTTGAAGATAATTTTAGTGATATTAAGCCTAAACAGATCGGCAATCTTTAAATAGGTTGTTAAAATACTCATCACTCGTCAGCTTAAAGACATCCCATCCATCCAATATGCCGTGGAAGAACAGTCCGGCTTAATCCAATCCACACGCAATGACAATCCAGTCTCGTCGTATTCTCTTGTGATCCTGTCTTGTCCTACCACGATAATATCCTTCCGTAGATTTCTTGTTATGAAGCTTTTAAATAATCGAACTTTAATTATCTTGATTTAATTGTTATAATTCTGTAGCTCACTTAATTAGTTCTCAATGAGTATAAATTGTTCAAATAATTCGAAGAAATGTTCAAATAAACCTTCATACGGTCTGATAGCACTTTGACAGATGTCCCGGCAATACGTAAACAACACCATCTTTATTTATAGTTGTAATCCAAACGATCTATTTTTGATCGATATCAATAGCCAATCACAGCTTGACTCATCATTTCAGTATGACGTCACGAATTCTCATCTTTAAGGCCATGCGAGCGCCATGATCTGCCATTGTAAAAAGTTTTGCAATCTTATTTCCCGGCGATATAAAACGAAGCCTTTATATTTCTAATGGGGACTTTTAGATATTTATTATGTAGAATAATATTCGTCAAACAGTTCTACGTCTTTTATTACTAGGACTCGTATTCCCGTCCACTCTGTCATAAACTATGACCTGCTCCAACTTCACTTTGGTAGTGATGGTCGGCCAAATATCGCTCCTTTTAACACGCAGATTCACTTAATTAATTCACTCGCAAATTGAAAGGTGAATGTCGCCCCAACTTTTTAATAAACGATAGAAATAGCTATCAAAGCTATTCTATTCCCGTCACTTGTATAATGATTGCAATATTACTGATCATAGCTGGCTTAGCTTTACTGTTCACTCAACTCGTTGGCTTGGTAGGCCTAGACGCTCGATTCTCCGTTATGACAAAACTAAACGATCTTTTAGTAGACCTGGCTTTTCTTATTATCGGCAGATAGATCACCTTGCCTTTGACTTCACTTTGGCACGTTATTTAACCCGTAATGCCTATCCCAATGTGGATTTCAGTAAGCTAACACTACTTGAATTTCAAGCTTCTGATATGCCGAACCCGTAGCGCGTTTCACCGACACACAATTGCTAATCACACGTAACGTGATTCTCTAATAACGCTTCCTTATTTTTGTAGGCCTCGCGGTAGCCCTCGTTGACGATGTAACTCTTTCACTATTAGAATCTCTCCTCCCTAGAGAGATTCATCACTCAAAATACACAACTTAGGCGGACTCTCCGCGAAACTAAAACCCAACACACCCAAACTCAATGGGCCTCCCGTAAGACTCTCCGGCAATACTGCCTCCTACAAGACTCCTGCAAGCACTGAACTTACTCCAAGATGGCCGGTCAACCGGCGTCCAAATGACCAACTAATCGTCTTCAACCAATCACAGCTCAGCAAACTTGACCTTTGTGGCTGAAATGGGCAACCTCTCATGGCGCCAGTCCCGATTGCTCAAACAATCGTCATATCCTACTTAATGAATTTAAATGCCGTAATATACAATAATAAATCTAGGAAACTAGATTTTTATTTAACAGAGGTAAAACTGAATCAAATCACAAGATTGTTATAGTATTTTAGAATGAAATTTCATTGTGAATCTGAATAAATTATAGCCCAATCCATAAAAACAAAGATGTTACATTTATATTATATTTCTCCGACAAAAGAGTTTGATCACTGGTAGACTCATTCCAACAACTAATACCAAAAAGACCTAATTCCACTCGAAGGAAGGCGTACGGTTACAACATAGGTACTTATTAACATACTGATAAGTGATAACTTAATAAGTATGAATATGATAAAATGGCAAGTGATTTGAGAACATCTTGAAGCGAAAATATGTATTAATGAAAATATTATTACAACGTAACGTTGCGTACACTACTGTGATACTTCCTTGTGGTTGTAAACCCAGACGAGTTTAAATGTTTTTAATATATTAATTTTTTTATTAACCTTTTTCACAGAAGTCATTTTGTGCCCAAATGGATGAATATATAAGCCTATATCCCTAGTCTTAATTGCAAAATTTTTGTTGCGCAAGATCAATATAATTTGTTTCAATCATTATTTGCCCATCAATTTGGAGAATCAATATTGACTTCATTTAATTCAATGCCAACAATGTTTCAATTTTCAAGTTTGTTATCAGTTAGCCTGTTCTTAAAAGGGTAAAATATTCCCTCCCTCCCCCCCCCCCTCCCCCCCACCCTGGACTGAATGCCCAAAACGATGGTATGTAAATGGTACGGTACCTAGGTACTCGAAAAATTGATTAAATTTCAGATTTATGCATTTTTCATAAGAATTTATTTAGAATGTTATTACCACCTCTGATTCAGGAAGAGAATTCGGCCTAGAAATCGTAAAAGGCGAGAAAAGAGAAAAAAATCCATCTCGGAAACATCAGCTAGTATGTAGGGAAGTATTTTACTTCCCAAAACTAGAGGCGAGCTCTGGCCAGCGACATGAAAAACTTCCCCATATCCTCTAGGCTAGAGTGGAGCCTTATGATCGAACGGTTGTGACCAAATAAACCAAATCTAGAATTTTACTAACAATGTGCATATTAAAATTTAATTAATTTGACATAAAGTATCTTGTATCTGAACTTGCTGAAGATTAGGGATGACTTCGGGTACCCGAAACCGGTTCGGAACCGTTCCATACGATCCGGTTTCCCCTTTTTCGGAACCGGTGTCTATTTTTAAAACCCAAAAGTTGCCAGGGCCTAGGCACAGACGAGTAATAATGAGCCAGAAACACCCGTGGTTGCAAATTCTTAGGCCTAGGCCTAGGCCCTATGAATGTTGCGTCACAATTTTGACCAAGGCTTAGCCTAGGCCCATGTGTTGTGTTAACTAGGAAAACGCTTAAGTCCCGCCGCGTTGTTGGATGAGCGTAATCATTGAGCTACCATGTGTTATGTGGATTTTCTGTTGTTCTGTGAAAAAATCATTTAAGTTGAAGATTTTTTTAAAAGTTAATTTAAATTAAATAAAAAATCTTTAATTTTTTTAATTAATCGTAATTTAAAAAAAGAAAAAAAATCGTAAATTTTCGATTTTCATAAGAAATAATTATTCGATTGTGCTCAAATTTCACACGAATATGTTAATTCATAAAATTAAGGTCATTATTACAATCGATAAAGCATGTAGGTGTTATAAGTCAAAGAATTGTTTTAAAAAAGAAAAACCCGTAAAATTTCGATTTTCATAAGAAATAATTTTTCGATTGCGCTCAAATTTTACACGAATATCTTTATTCATAAAATTATGGTTCTGTGAAAAAATCATTAAATTCGGATAAGCATGTAGGTGTTGTAAGTCGAAAAAGAATTTTTAAAAAATTGAAAAAAATCGTAAAATTGCAATTTTCATGATAAATAATTTTCCGATTGTGCTCAAAAACGTGGCAGTTCTAAGTTCAGAGATTTCGAAGACCTCCATAAAATTTCATCGCAATCGGAGTATCGGTTTAGCCGGAATCGTGTTAACAAACAGACAAAAATACATAAAAAAAAAAGAAAAAAAAAACATTCCGGATTTTTTTCTCCAGTGTAGTGAAATGGAATCTTCGCTTCGCTCGCTACGCTCATTCAATAACATTGCAGAACTTGTTAATTACATTTTAATCATATACTAATTCTATTTTTCACGTTTAAGATCACATAATCCAAACTTTATGAACGAAAACGAAAGCAAACAATCTTGCAGGCCATTGATTGTTCAACTGTTCTCACTAAGCAGTTCCTACAATGTCTGGGACACGGCTCCGCCCCCTATCGAAATTCGAATCGATTATCGCCCCGCCCATGTTTTCAATCGAAATTAGCCCGCGCAGATTCAAATTTACGAAAATTGAGAAAGAAAAATATGTGTAAGAACCGGTTCCGAACCGGATCCGGCGAGGGTGGATCCGGTTCCAGATTTTTCGACCCGAAGTCATCCCTACTGAAGATACACAAAAAATAGTACCTATCTAGATACAGGTACAGTAACAATTTTTTATTTGTATCTAGGTATAGGTAAAGGTACACACAATGTACCTAGATACAGCATCTAGATACATGTATCTAGGTACTCCCCAACACTGCTAATATATGGACCAACAACGCCTGTGGCTGCTTCTCATGTAACTAGAATGCATACAAAAGTGTATCTTTTAGAGGGAAATTAAGCTTTTTAAACAAGAAATTATCATTTCTGCCCTAGTTACAAGAGGCCTAAGCATGGCACAATGAATGATTCACTAAGATTTTGGCCTAGGTTCACCCTTAATAACATTACATGGTACAACATTTATAACAACTTCCTCATAACTTTTTATCATAAAAATTAGAATTTTATTCATTAGTAACAGTAGGGTATCATTACTAATCCAAACTTGATCAACATACAAAGCAAAATAAATTAAATCTCCATTTTCCCTGAATTATTTGTTATTTCTTGCTATACTCTCAGTAACTACCATGGCTGGTCTGGGAGACGTCTTGCCTCGGCCAATGGGATTCATATACAGTAAGATTGGGCCACTTCGGTCCTTCACCTGTCAATTGCTCGGTCAGGATAACTGATGGGAGGTTCAAATTTTCAGTGAATTTTTGTCTAATGGCTTAGTACATCAGTTATGTGTTACCAAATTTTTGGTGACTCAAGTAGTTATGGGTTGCCAAAGACAGACCGTCACTTGGGGTGACTTTGGCCACAGTGTTAAAATGCATCACAAATATAATTAAAGTCACTTTATTACAAAGCACATGATCATGGAATAGATAAAATTACAATAAATGAATATTACATGCACTACAGTAGTCCCCCGACAATTCGAACTCTTAATAGTTTGAAATTCAGCAAATTTCAAACAAAAACATTGGTCCCGAATATCAATATAGTAGGTCTTTAGGCCCTACATGTTATTTTATTTGGTTACTTCGAAATTCAGTATAATTCGTATTTCAAAGTCATATTGAGTCCCAAGTTTGAAATTTGACTTGATAAATTGAAGAATGGAGTAATGTTTTTGGAACAGAGTGTAGCGCGTAATGCTGCGGCATCAACCGGCTGAATTCCCCGGGCTATTTATAGTTCGCGTCCATTGTCCAGTGCTGGACTTACGAGATAAAACAAAGGCTGGAAGGTTGCCAAGGAATGCATGCATTCACTTCCTGACGCCTCGTCGAGTAGATGCACAGTGTGGTAGTGGTGTCTACCACTGAATGCAAAATAAAAAATGTAGCAACCATGGACAAGCGCGTGGAATGCGAGGATGCCACAGGACCCCGATTCTCTAACTCTGACCGAGCTAGATCTGGATGTTTTGTACCGTAATCAACTCGGCTGTTAGTGATCGACCCGGTTGAGGTCGATATCGTTGCGATATAATCCGTGACAACCGAGTCCGACTCGGTCGTTAGCCAAAATTTGTTTATGTTTGATTAGTAAAAATGATGGATGATAAGCCTTGGCCTACACGTAAACACAACGACATTATTAACTTTCTCTAACGAATAACAATAGTATGCTATAAAGAAAACCTACCTTTAGTAAGGGCCTACCCCTAAAAGTCCGGTACGTTCCCTTTTTTTAATGAAATTATACCATTTAAAACCAATTTCTCCCCGATAGGAAATAATAGGCCTACACACATCTATGTCATTTTGAATATTTGACAACTGACTGCGAATCATTTGTTCACATTTGACCGTCCACTGCCATGTAAATCATACCTTTCGACCTCGACCAACAACAACCGAATCGATTACCGTTTCTCCGGAACGATTACTGTTGCTCCCGAGTTGATTACTGTTGCAGAGTTGAACCCGTGAAGTTACTGAATAGAGGCCCAGCTGTACACAACGTGGCTGTGTCTCGCTTAGGTTGCCGCTCAGTCGGAGTACATTTGCGACTGCGCGCAAACATGAGTCCATTTAACTCATAATAGTTTGAATTTAGGAAGCGTCATAGAGCAAAGTTAAAAAATGCATCTTGTGATATTATGTATTGGTTTAGATTTCTTTTGCGCGAGTCAAAAGATACGGCGAGTTTGTACATTTTCGTACCATGACAACTCTTATGGGCGCTGAGACCAGCGAGAACTAATTTCCTTTCCCGCCTTCAAAACTTGGGTTCCCATCTATAGATATGGTATAAAATACTTTTTTCTGGGTAATAGCCCCTTTAAGTTAAGACAGGCTACATTTTTCCCCCATAATATGCTTAAAACACTGGTTTTAGAGTAGGATAGGCCCTACCATACCTTGTTGTTACAATAACTGTTTGGTTTGATTTGTGAATTATGTACTAGTGACACATTACAGTCATGATGACTGTAAACTTGAGGTCTTGTTTTTCTTCATGCAAAGTAGATGGAAATGCGAGAGATTTATCTAGTTTTGTTTCTTCCTTTCCATCCTGTCCACCACCCAGGGATCAGATAACATGCATCAGTGCCGAGGATAAGCGCTCTGGTAATGGTCTTGCGTTGCCATTGTCGGCTACCCCTAACACAGCGAGTGCAGTTATGTTCTCGGTTTGTCTTCACGGTTGCTTTAACAAGTTTTTTTAGAAAGGCAAAGTGGTCACTTATAAAATTTAGCAAATCATCTTGCCTTCCTATTCAAAACCAATGGGTAAACTAGTGAAGTAAAACGCTAGCAAGACAGCAGCGTTCGTATGCAGCGTTTTGACCTATGCCCGAGTGTTCGATCCGGTAAGGTTTTTGTGTGGGTATATCCCCGGTTGGCTGTCATTCCAGTATCAGACGCAACAACCGCAGCCACCACAACTATCATCACCGCAACAGCCACCAGCATCGCAATTCCAGCCGAGCCCTGTTGTGAAAGCTGAATTGCCCGTCTCAAATGTGAAAGAAGGTGGTGACTCCGAGATGGACTCTACAGGAGAAGCACCTAAGAGGCCATGGATCAAGAAGAAAATTCCTGGGTGTAAGAAATGTTCATTATATTATTAGGATAATGTAGTCAGTAACATCTAGGTAAATGATAATGCTGATGTTAAAGGTCAAATACCGTATCGTCCCGAATATAGTGCGGCTGCGAATATAGTGCGAGTAGTGTTTTTGAGAACAGAAAATGAAGAAAAAGAAAAAAAATGAAAAAACCATGAAAATTTATCACTTAAAAATAAACTGTTTTGAAAGGCATTATATCTTGATTTTTACCTGAATCTGGCAAGCATTTTCCTTATTTTATTGATAATTAGACCCAAGTCCCTACTTGGGCTAGGGATGCCTATAGGCCTAGGCTAGCCCTAGGCTAGCCCTAGCGTACGTGTAGGCTAGGCCTAGCCTAGGCCCAAGCGTCACATCATTGAAGATCTATGCAGATACTAGGCCTAAAACAAACTAGGCCTAGGAATAGGCCTACTATGTGGGTACTGTAACGGCAAAAAGTAGACCTAGGCCCTAGTCTGCGTGCTAATTGTGTTCAATTCCGAATCTTTGTATGTTGTCAACTGGGTTCAAAATTATGACTTGGATGCGGGAACCAGGGAGCGTGAATACACGGCGTCAAAAATAAACATCCTTTATTGGTTTTGTTGCGTCTATATCACTAATATTTCCGATAAACGATCGTGAAGAAAGAATGCTAGATAATATTCCACTTAAGCACTTTTTACGTAATTTAAAATTGTAGTTCGCGTAGCTTGACATTTTCCATCTTCCATCTTTGCATACATTACACTGGCTATCGAAGGTCAAACTCACCGAGCGTCCCTATTGGATGAAAACGAGACCACCCCAGCCAATAACAGAGCTAGAAACCAGTACTACAAATGCACTCGTGGCGCGCTCTATCGCCCGGCCATCGCTGGAACTCGTAGCAGGCTTGCGCTCCGTTGGCCATTGCTGGAACTTGTGGCACGGTATATTCAAACTTCTCAAAACGCATTGGAAATGCCTAGGCGGCGAATATAGTGCGAGTGCGAATGTGGAGGAAATTTTTTCGGATAAAAACATCGCACTGAATTCGGGACGATACGGTATAAAATAATTTCCAAAACACTGGAGTTCAAGGGGTTAGTGCACAAACATTGAAGTTACCTGTTTTTAGCCCTTGCAATATTAATGTAGGCCTATGTTACGTAATATGTTAATGTTTGTATTCTTCAGTCACTAGTGTACAAAATGTAAGTTAACTGCTCAGGAGGCCAAGTCTTGAGTCATCTCACTTTCGTTCCGAGTCGCATTTTCGTTCCAAGTCGATCAAAATCGCCAAATCGGTAGTCTTGGGACAAGACCACGAGTCGCACGGTGACTTGGAACGAATATTTTTTCACGTTTCAAACCACGAGATATTTGGTGGTGAGTTGGACTATTTCACGCGACTTGAGTCACTTGACTGCCACATCGAAAGTTTTAAATGACTAAATAAATAGTAATAAGGTACATCCTTTGTATAAAGACGTAAATTGCACTCTAAAAATGTTGGCAGAAGGCTTTAAAAGTATTTAAAGTGTCTTAATTGTCGTGACAAATTATTTACCCTCGTCGCAAGTTAGCGTGCATCTGCATAAGTAGCGCTTTTGAAGAACTGGCGGTCGTGGTCCCGTTGGCCGAGTGGTTAGATCGCTTGGTTGGAGTGTGAGAGGTCGTCGGTTCGAATCCCGTCTGGGAAAACTTTTTTACTTTTTTTTACTCATCGCATAATTATTGTTCACTTATTATCTGTGACAAAAACAATTTTTATAACTTTTCAATGAAAATTACCTTTTTTTTACATTTCTTTGCAATTTGTTTTGGTATTTTAGGTAGGCTAGGCCTAGCCCTAGAAAACTTACGCAAATATAACAATATAAAAATATGATTAATTAAATAGAGAGTAAAATTGCCTTTAGGCTATTTTGATAATAACAATAATCTGAAATAACAAGTAGGCCGAGCCTAATATACGCATAGTGTGTTTTGACAGTTGATTGAAAGTGCGAATCGATTATAGCATCGATAGTTCGTCACAATCGATTATAGCATCGATATACTTCACAACATCGATTATTTAATTCGAAATTTTTATGTAACGCTGTTTGTGATTGGTCGCTCAATGAGCTGTGGGGGCGGAGCTACAAGTCGCGAAAAATCAGTCGACTCGAAATATTTTCATCTCACTTGTCGTTTCCAAACGCATGGTGGGTTTCAAGACTACCCTATTTGATATTGCCAAGTCGCTCGCGACTTCGACGAGGTGACTTGACTCACTTCACGACTCGAAACGAGTGGTTTCAAGACTTGGCCTCCTGGCACTTGTTTAGGCCTACATCCTATGTATAAAATTTATTAATTTATTTTATTTTGTAATGTTGACTCCACTCACCGCGTGTGTTGGGGTAAGCTATATTACACATCATTTGCTTAAATTAAACAAGAACTTTAAAGAAATATTCCTAAACTAGGAAGTTGAAAATTTGACAAAACTAGCCGATAGACATTTTTCACACTAGAACCAATTTGACAAAATAGATCATTCATAGGCCAAGCAACGAAGTTTTTTTTCTGCAAAAATTCCGGGCAAGCTGAATTTTTGCATAGACCTTCCGGAAAGCGTTCCTAATAACAAAGGTAAAAAAGTCCCCAAAAAATCGGACTGGAGCGTTGGTCACCATCTTGTAAAATGTCTGCACAAAAGTGGTTGTTTTGTATATCTTCAAAATGGCGGAAGATGGACGAAAAGTTTCTACCGCAAAAATATTTCTCACGTAATTATTTTACGAAAATGGTGTCTTACCATATTTTCGGTAGGGCCAACGGTATTAACAGCCATATTGGATTAAAACTTTGATTGTAATCGGATTGTTATTTAAGTCATTTCAAAGTGTGTTGAAAGAATTTTTCCTAAAATGCAATTTAGTGCTTAAGAATAATAGTGGACTGTCAAATGTAATTTTTTTAAGGAAATATCACCAATGGAAAAATCAAAATTCTGTTTAAATGCAAAATTCGATTTTCGCGGACCTGGTTTTTTAAATACTAATGGAAGCTTTCATGAACACTGTATAAAAGTCATTTTGTGTTTAAAAATCGATTTCTCGATGATTTCTCGGGCATTGTTTGATGCAGGGCGCTAAAATGAGGAAATCAGCTGGTACTTGAATAAGCAAAATATAAACCATGATTTTGTGTGGTAGACACCATTTTCCTAAGTAATTATGTGAGGGATATTTTTGCCGTTAAAACTTTTCGGCTATCTTCCGTCATTTTGAAGATATTTGAAAACAACCACTTTACTTTTGTGAAGACATTTTCCAAATATAATAATCACGTTAGAATACCTTATCAGATCTGATGATCCGGTAAAGTTAAATTACAACATTGTGATCTCACAGATTACTCTGGCAAGGTAACCTATCCGTAAGCGGCTTTTATTGCAAATATTATTAATTTATTATGTGTAGGCTGCCAGTTGCCACTGGTAATGAAAAAGTTCAAATTTTGTAATCTTGAAAATCAGCTAAGACATAACAGGCCATGCATAAATAATACTTGCAAATGTTTATAATATCTTTTTGTCTAAGATCCGGGGGAAAACGTTTAAGTCCGAAAAAAACACCGGGGAAGGTTTTTTCGAAGAAGAAAAATATGCTTTTGCCAACCCTGGATGATGTTGTCGATCAGTGTGTTGGTTTTATTTGTGCATGTTGTGAAGTGGCGTGCAGATTAAAAGCTTTAAGAGTAGTTCAAAAGAGTTTTTTCTACATTTTCTTTGAGAAGGTTAATAGTATTGAAATCTCTGCAGATGATATTATTCTTTCCTTTGTGCAATATAGTGGTCTAGCTTACTGAAAAATATGTTTAGCACTGTGCATCCACCTCAATGCTCGCAAATTTACATATTTTTATTTTTTTCTGCGTGTCTCATACATGTGCCACTATAGTTCATATTTTCTACAGTAGTAGGTGGCAAGCTCATAAGGCGCATTCTGTGACTTCCTCTGAACTAAGTGCCAAAATAAAGCATTTTTAGGATGATTTTATTACAAGTTTTATGACTAATCAATCTTTTGATTTCTAGGTACCCTATTTCTAATAAAAATGCTGTCTTAAAGATAGTGGTTACTGACTAACATTCCTATGCTGTAATGGGCCTACCAAGCATATTATTATTATTAATTTGTTCATGATTTTTCATTGCGTACCATCCCAAATCTTTGGGTAGCAGGGGTTTGGTAAGAGTCATTTATGATTCAAGAATAAACAAACTCATCTATTCTCTTCCTTTGCAATATATATTATACAATTTGCTTTCAGTCAAGGTAAACAAGAAAATCAAGCGTCGCCGACAAAATGCTCGTCTACGCAAAATCCTCCAACCCAAGAACGCAATAATGGTTCTTAATGAACTTAAGGCTGGTGTTAAGTTCACCTTCACTGAGCAGTCGAATGCTCTCACCCAGACATTGTTCGTAGTCAACGTAGAGGTAGATGGAAAGAACCACATCGGTCAAGGTTTGTCGAAACCGTTGGCCAAACAGAATGCAGCTGAGAATGCCTTGAAGGTTTTGCTCCTGGAGAAGATGACACTTGCAGCATCAAAGCCGCTAGATGCGCCAGGTGGTGCATTAGCAATGGATACGGAGTCCCAAAACAATGGCACTGCAGACAACATTGATACCATGTCCGAGGACGGAGACGAGAAGCCCGGGGCCCCGGATGATGAAGTGCCATGGGGAAGTCTGGCCTCGTTTGCACTCTTCAAGTTGTTCACCGAGTGGCAGAGCCAGGGTACCCACGTTCCCATTGCGAAGCAGACTGCCACTCCGACGCCCACTGTTCCGGCCAAGACGGCCCCGATGAAGCAGCTCCCGGAGAATCCAACCGATAGGCATCCTGTTATGCTCCTCAGTCAGATGAGACCCGGGGTTAAGTTCACTGAGAAGTCGCGAGATGGAACTCCCCCAAACGTAACATTCACATTGGAAGTCATTGTTGACGGAGTTTCATATGAAGGACTTGGTTAGTATATTCCTATTTCTTGCCTTTATAGTCCTGGGACCGGATTCATGTACATTTTTATTTTTAGCTCGGGTTAGGTGGAGTTAGGGGTTAGCTCCTAATCAAATTCATAAAGACAATCCAGCTCTGAATTTTGCGTTGAGCTGTTAGACAAGAAAAGTTGTCATTCCTCTCATAAACTAAGCATAGGCATGCACAGCCTCCCAACATTAGACCTGGCACAAGGGCAAAAGTAGGTGGCGCGGTTCAACTGGGGTCCAGCCGCCGGAGGTGAATTTTTTTTTGGTTGATATTTTAGCTGTTATGGCCTAAAACACGATTTTAGGACGGCCCCATTTAAATAAAACAGATAACAAATTATTTTGTGGGATTGCATCCCAGCATTCTTGCCTGTCCGCCCCTGCCCCGCAGGGAATGTTTCGATTAAAAAAAACTAATTTCGTGCATTTTAATGACCATGTAGAGAAAAGGACAGGTTTACAACCAATCATACATAAACGAGATCATTAAAAATGTTTTGTTTTGAACATGCTACCTGTACGCATACAATTTTTGTATAATGCCTACTGCTTTCGGCCCAGGCCGGCACGAAGTTGATACATTAGGTCCGGCCTGGGCCATGCGCACAACTATGAAACTAAATCAGAAACCGGGTCCGGGACGGACCTAGGACTAGACGCACAAAAATATTTGTAATACGTGCAACAGTCCAGGCTTAAAGTTCCCTTATGCTATAGGCCTAGATATATGATTCCTAACATTACGCATTTGACAAGCCCTAGACATACACGACCTTGTTTTGACACACATAAGGCACAAAGCACACGATTTGATGACTAAATGAGCCTTATTTAGGTAAAACGTTCCTTAACCTTTTGTAGAGTACGCCCGTATCTAATACGTGGAGTTTAAAAAAGGCGCCAAGAGTACGCCCGTATCTCATACGTTTGCCTTGTGTGGTCGAGTGTGTCGTCTTTCCGTTTCAAGTTCTTTGGATAATTTTAAAACAGACATGTAGCGTTACCTCTCGGCAATAGTAAGAACTATTTGTAAGGCGATGTATAGTGCTGCCAACTTTATTGTAAATAAATAACTAAATGCGAGTGTTTATGGAAATTGACAGAACCACGTTGTGTTTGCGAGTTATTGTGGCGGTCAAACGCCGGCCTGTCGATTTAGGAGACGGAATATCGACAGTAACTACAAATAAAATAGATGAATCTGATATTAGTGACAGTGAAGTATTTGATTTGATACTAATAAGATGTAGAAGTCAAGTAGGGGCTTGCTCCCGTTGCCGCTACAACAGGTGGGCGTAGGCCTACAGCTAGGGCTAGGCCTAGACGTGCTGTCAACCCCCAAAACTGGACAGACCAGGTATTTACCCCCATTATTTTTTATTTTGATGCCTCAAAAAGTGGTGTAAGCCCTAATTTGGGTTTTCAAGTGCTAGGCCTAGGCCAAGTTAGTAAGGAATGATTAAAAAAACAGAATGTTGTTTAATGTAAAAAAATAACCCACTCCAGGGGTGTAGTAAGGTGAAAGCTAACTCACTCGTCAAAAGGTTAATAAAAAAGTATATGTAACAAAAACGGTGATGATTTACTGTATTTATATTCTTTCTTGTCTAATCTGCCAGGTTGGCAGCGGTGGTACATAGTAAGGCTGGGCATAATCGATGTTTTATCGATGTCGGGTGTTTATTTCGACATTGATTTTTTTTCCCCCCGATGTTTTTCATTAATTAATCTATTCTGTATATACAGTAAGATCTCTCTTATCCGAGTTGGATGAGACCGGGGGCACCTCGGATTTGCGAAAAACTCGGATGGCGCGGATCAATTGTTTATTTGCTCTCGTAGCATAGCCTGATGTGGTAAAATGATATATGACACATGTAATGGATAAAGGAACATAAAATACACACGATACACTTCACACAGGGTATACTAAATGATTTAATAGCTTGTAATTCAAGCTCACGAACACACGTACACAATTAGGCCTACATGTCGTAATAAAAACGTATGTCTAGGCCTAGGCCTAGGCCTAAACTCGACGCAGTAGGCCTAGGCCTACAATGCAAACATAGGCCTAGGCCTAGCTCTCTTTCTCATGTGGGAAAACCTCTCACTACTATGCCCGCGCTGATGCTCACGACGCAAGATAAGTCTGGGAAAGAAATAAGATAAGCCCAGGAATAACAATTCAATGCGTCGTGATTACGAATTTCGTGAATCGGTTGAAACATGATTGCATCTAGTTCCACAACGACCATCTTTGAACAGCTGTGTGTGAGATGGCTGGATCGTTTGCGCACGCGCAGGCGCGCGACGCACACTGACCTCTATATGCTCAGTGGGTGGCACTGACGCTTACCGGTGATGCGCCCGACGCACACTGACCACTGAACTCTATACGCTCAGTACACTGATGCACACTGCTCGAAAGTCGAGATATATCGCCGATCTATCTTCTTTGCACTCACTCGTAAGGCATGCCTACAAATGTATGCGAGTACATTTAAAAAAGTGCGGTGCGGCGTCTGTAATTATTTTTATGTTTTATTTACGTATTTAAAACTTTAATTTTTTTTTTTTTTTTTTTTTTTTGGCGGCTTGGTTAACACGGAACATCGGATAAGAGGAGATCGGATAAGAGAGATCTTACTGTATGTATGTATGTTTGTCCTTTATGCATTACTACACCATTCGTCCGATCTCTATGAAACTTGGCACATATATATATTTTTCACGGGAAGATTACTATGCTATCCATTTTGTTGTAACACGTGGTGATCGGTGTCTGCAAAGAGGATACATTCGTTTTAATACATTTCCCACACAACTTCTTGAACAGTTAGCCGGCCCGCGTCAATCGAACGCGCACTTGGTCCAGCGCACGTCTCCCCTCCTTACATCGCCGGAGCTATCTCTCTCGCACTCATTACGCTTATGGGCTAACACACATGCTGTCAACTAGGGATGGGCGAACCTTGGTTTTTTAAGTTTCGAACCGAACTCGAACTTCTGTAAAAAAAAGTTTCGAACTCGAACCGAACTTTAAAAAATCTGCTTAAAACCAAAAACAGGGAGGTAGGAATTTCAATTGGGCATACTTTAATGTCTAGGCTAAGGCTATATCTCCCTTCTATCGAGATCTATTTCATCGACCTTCATCGACAGGATTGACTAGCCTAGGGCCTAGCCCTTTTGGCACAGCATCCTTAATTTAGGCATAGGCCCTAGGCCTAGCCCTAGCCTAGGCAAGGCTTCCAAATTCCAAAGTCTTGGTTTAGATAAGAGCTTATAAAACATGTTTAGACACCTATTAACTTCTATATTCTAGGCTAACCTAGGCTAGGCTTTTCCTTACTTGGCCTAGCCCTAGCCTAACCTTAGCCCCTAAGCCTAAAATATTCCCTATGTACCTAGGCCCTAGCCTAGATCTAGGCCCTGGCCTATAAACCAAACCTAACAAAGATTGTTGTGAAATCGCGGCCAGTTCTCGTCTAAATACCGCAACTATTAAATTTTATTAGGCCTAGAACATGGGCATGTTATTGTTATCTAACTTTGAATAACAAACGTAAAATGACCATCTATTTTGAGTAGGGATGTCAAACGATATAAAATTTCATATCGATAATCGCGCTGAAATAAAATTAATATCGCGATTAATCGCGATAATATCGTGGACAAAAAATATCGCGCCGATATAGTCGCTTCAGTCATATCACGATATATCGGCGTATATAAAACACGTTTCTCGCAGTGCGTCTATTTGAATTGCGCGCCTTCACTGTACTAGCGTGGCTATTGGTTGGCGGAGCGGCCAACCGGCCACTCGATACCCCTACCACGAGACAGCGTGTGCGAGAAGAGCGGTGAAACGAGAGAGAGCCAGAGAGAGCCTAGCTTCGAGCGGTCGGCGGGGGGCGGGCCCATCGAGGGCGGGCCCGTCGTTGCTAGGCAACAGCCAGCTGACGCCTGCCATTGCGCAATGCGCAGTAGAGAAGTTTACGTGATTGGGGCGATGCAACAACACGTGATAACTGAAGAATCAACACATCCGTTGGCGCTAAATTCAATTTGAAGCAGCAGATGCCCGATAATATCGCGATTATCGCTAGGAATTAATATCGTACGATAATCGCGATGCAGCAACTCATATCGCGATAATATCGATAATCGATAATTATCGATAACGATTATCGTTGACATCCCTAATTTTGAGGTTATGTAGCTTATCGACATCGTATTAAGGTGTGTAAGCTGACGCAAATGTGGTTAAAACTGCGAGAAATTTACTTGTTAACATAATTGCATATAAACGTGGTTAATCGGTCTTTAATCATTGTTCAGTGATTCCAAATAATACTTGTTACTCTATAAAACATCGTAAATATCGTCGTAAATGTCACAGCATCTCGTCTTGGCGTCTTATATTAGCAGCTTTCTCATTGGTGGATACATTCATGATGTATCGCATTATTGCTGCGAATCGATTAGTCGAACATTAGAAGGTACGCAATTGGTGGAGAGCTGCTTCCATTTCAATTATCGAAAATATCGCAGGAAATCGATAGTCGAATGAATAATACTGCCTCACCATTGGAGGATTTTCTCGCGCGCGACAGCGGCAAGTTTAAAAGTTCGGAGCAAGTTCGTAATTTTGATAAATCACGAACTCGAACCGAACCGAACTTCAAAAAAAGTTCGGTTCGAGTTCGGAATTTCGAACGTTCGCCCATCCCTACTGTCAACGGCACTGGACTTATATAGATATTTTAGTCCTGTTACGTAAATATTTTGGTTTGATCATTAAGACTACTCTTATAGCGTGGCTCCCTCAGCTGTATTACATAAGCAGCCACGCGCGACGGGTAAGCTAGATGAAACTTGGCACATATGTATCACGTGACTGGAAAGACCCAACCGAGTCGGTCTGCCATTACAGCCATCACTTCACTACGGTTCTGTCAACGGCAGAGTTAGATTTCACATCATTTCTTCGCCATCTGTTAATTTGATAGATATTTGTATAGTTTTCATAGGCCTGTTAAGTTGTCAAGTGGTTAATCTCAGTAATCCATAAATTAATGTTATTATTCATATTTTGGTGGAACCGGAACGAACCGGAACCGAAAAATCGAGTACCTACTTTACTACCCGGAACCGAAACCAAAACCTGGAACCGCACATCCCTAATAGACTACACCATTCATCCGATCTCCATGAAACTTGGCACATGTATGTATTTTTCACGAAGAAGGTTTCTATGCTTTTCATTTTGTTCCAACTACTTCACGAGGTGATCGGTGCCTGCAAAGAGCACTCACCAATGAATTGACTTTGACACCGTTGGACATATCACCATGAAAGTTGACACATATACGTATTTTTTTATATGATACATTCGTTTTTCATCCGATCTCTATGAAACTTGGCACATTTGTGTATTTTTTCACGGGGAAGGTTTCTATGCTATCCATTTTGTTGCAACTCCTCCACGTGGTGATCGGTGCCTGCAAAGAGGACTCACCAATGAATTGACTTCGACATCGTTGGACATATCACCATGAAAGTTGACACATATACGTATTTTTTTATGGAGAAGTACACTCCCGCGAAGGGTTCTGGCATAACACACAACAACACAACAACAACAAAACACAATAACATTGCAGCAACGCGCGACGGGTCAGCTAGTTATGCATATAAAAATAAAAATATTGGTTTTTGCAAATTTTGCAATCCCCACTTAATAAAACGTTAAAAATTCAGTTTAACACAATAATTTCAAATATCAATAAAGTCCTGTATTACGTCGCAATTTGAAGTAGGCCTACTCTTCAACATTTGCATAAACACTTTGCACGCATAAGTTTGAATGGCCCACTGCTGAGCGCTAGAGTCGCCTTGTATCTGTTGCCTAGCAACGGAGGACACTACCCAACCCCCTCTCTAACCTGCCGCGCTGTTTGAGGCAAGGCACTCGACTCTCGCGCTCTCTCTCGCTTCACTGCTCCCTCTCTCTCTCACTCTCTCGTGGGAGTGGCATCGAGGGGCCCGTTGCAGTCGCAGGTGGAGGCCAATCCGCCGAGACAGCGCGTAATTCAAATTGACCAAATGCGAGTTTTATGTCGATATATCGTAATATGATTACTAAGTGACAATATCGGCACAATAATCGCAATATTATTCTCATTTTGGCGCGATTATTGATGTGAACGTTTCACACCCCTACTTAATATTAGTCATTTATTTTAAAAAATTCGAAAACAGTGGAACTTCCAACGATCACGGCTGCAAAGATTTCTCGTCCCCAATTTCGATTTCACTAAGTCCCTTCTTTTTCCCATTTAAACCAATGTTGCATTTTCCCGCCGTAATGTCATTTAAAAGTGCCATAGATAACGATTTCCTGCCTCGAACGATGAATTTGTAAGTCCCCTGATCAAAATTGCATTAGTTACTTAGTTATTACTCCACTGCAACGATTCTCAAAAAAACAAAAAGAAAAACTGAAGATTTATGTAAAATATTACGCACTTGACTCCCACCCGAGTCGAGTGCATTGACCAATGCAAGCCGGGCGGGCCCCCTCGCCTCACAGGCGACCACGATTTGCTCACTGCAGTGCAGGCGTAGACTAAGACGAGGAGTGAGTGAGAGCGAGCAAGCGAGCTTGTTTTGTTAGCCAGGGCTCAAAAAATTTATTTGGGCATGTAGGTGATAATTTTACATGCCCAGACAGAAAACTGCCAATTTTTATTTTAACAATTAAAACTAGGAAAACGCTTAAGTCCCGCCGCGTTGATCGATGAGCATTTTTTGTAAGTTTTTAGTTTGTGTAGGACCACTTTTCCATTGCAAGTGCTTTTTGAATGCGTTGTAGGTGATTGTTGTCAAGTTTCTATTGTTACTTGTTAATTGTTATTATAAACATAAAAAAACTCATATTAAAACCTTTATTTCTATGGATTCAGGCTAACTTTTTCAACTTTTTCTTTCAAAAGGCACTACATCACCATAACCTTAATGTCCATGTGAAATATGAACGTTGTGGCCCCACCCGTTTGGTCAGAATCGGCCCAAATGTCACGAAAATATCGCACTAAAAATCAAACAAAATTGTAAAAGTATGATATTCATGAGAAATATTTCTTCGATTGTACCCAAAAACGTGGTACGTCTAAGTTCAGAGATTTCTAAGGTCCCCTCCAATTTTCATCAAGATCGCTTATGCCGTTTGCCCGGTATCGTGCGAACAAAAAAGAAAAAACACCCGAGCTAAATTTTTTGGGGGTTCAGTGAAATTGAAGTCTTTGCTTCGCTCATTCAATAAGTTATTGGGACATTATAGCGGCGTTTTTCTTTCGAATTATATTGTCCTTTTTTCATGCCGCCGATTTGTGGCATTGTGTTGAGTATGCCCCCCACCTCCTGCCTTACCACTCACGATATTCCAGAGATTATACTGTGTAAATAAGTATCATAACAATTCTAATGTTTTTTATCTGCTAGAAGTCAAAAGCTAGGTGACAAGATATAAAGCAGATGCAAGGAACAATAAGTGTTAACTTAATGGCCTGCAATCATGAGGCATGGGACCTGTTACTGGACAAGTAGACTTATCTTTTTTTAGGGCTTATCTTGCGACAAGAACTAAGTGCAGGCTATAGTGAGAGATTTTCCCACATGCCCAGACTGGTATATGGGAAAATAATCTACGTGCCCGACCACTTTTTTTACATGCCCCGGGCATCTCGGGCATGATATTTTTTTAGCCTTGTTGTTCGCTGTCTACTAGAATGACGCATCGCGTCTTGTGCATAGACCTACTTACCAGTATCTATCGTTACCAGCTAACGGGTGTATAGGCGCTACACCAATAAAATAGACCAGGGCTGCCACTGACATTTTTTCAAATCCTATACGGTAGTTTTAGTTGAGATTTGTGTGCGCTGCCATCTTGGCTGTGACGTCACGGAAGTGCTGCTAGAAACTCGTTTCCACCATGCAGCACAATGTTAGCACAGCACCTTCATGGCGCCAACAAAAACAACCGTATTGAAGGACGTTAAATATCCGCAAATATCCGTGAAAAGTCTAAAAACATTAATTTCATTAATCAAACTATGAAAATAGCTAAATGTGATGTTTTTATTTGTTACCATCATAATCTAGAAGTTGCGAACGGCCTAGGCCTATGCACAGACGAGAATAAATGAGCCAGAAATACCCGTGGTTGCTTTGATTAAGATTGCATAAAAATGTAAAATGTTATTTATTTACAGAAAATCCGTAAAAAACTTTAAAATCATATTTTGTGACCTGGTTAAAAAAATCTTAGGCCTAGGCCCGATGAATGTTTGATCACGATTTTGACCTAGGCCTAGCCTAGGCCTATGTGTTGACGTACAATAATAACATTGCAGAACTTGTTAATAACATTTTAATCATATAATTCTTTTTTCACGTGTAAGATCACATAATGAAACTTTTGGCTGTTCAATTTAACTTGCATCCTCTCAAAAAGCCACTGTTCTAGGCTGTTCCTCCTCAGAAGCAGTTCCTACAATGTGTGGGACACGGCTAGCTCCGCCCCCTATCGAAAGTCGAATCGATTATCGCCCCGCCTTCAATGTTTTCAATCAAAATTAGTCCGCGCAGATTCAAATACGTATACAAAAATAAACATAGAAAACGTAATTAACAAAATATCCGTAAATAAGACTAAAAATCTGTTGATCCGTTTTGCATCCTAAATATCCGTAAAACGGATAAAATCCATTGAAACGGCAGCCCTGAAATAGCCCGTGTATTGTAAATCACAAAATTCAATTTTTTTGGTGTGCTCTTCGTTGGAACGATTTTTTGCCTGCAAGATTTTTTTTACTCTGGCCCTTTCCTGAGGTTCCACTGTATTTCAATGTTGAAGTCGAAAATTTTCGACATCGCAATGTGACATTGATTATTTGACTTCGATGTCGATATTGCTATTTAACATCGATGCCCAGCCTAAGTACTGTATTGGCCCGAATAATCGATTATAGTACAGTATCAAATATAATACGGGTAGTGATTTTGAGAAGAGAAAAATACAAAAATAATGAAACTAACAAAATAATAATAAATTGTTTTAAAATGTATTATAACTTTATTCATACCTTAGTGTTTGTGGTTGGGGAAAGGCGAGAGGAGACCAACAGCTTACCTTAAAGATTGTAGGTGGCTGCTCGAGACGAGTTGCACATATATATTAACAATTAACAAAACACAAATGTCGAACGTTTCGGCCTACGCGGCCTTGGTCACCGACCGTTGGAGAAGAACTAATATTTAAATAATATTTACAGTTATACAAGGCGCTGTTGGGGTGAGTAGGTGGCGGTGTGCAGGTGGGAGGGGTTAGTGAGGGAGGCGTGGGCAGCCTACCTCAGATTGAGGTTAGGCTTTTGGCGCGAGTTGGTGATGATTTGGTGCGCCAATTCCCATTGTCTTAGGTGTTCCTCGTTGCATGATGGGGGCATACCTTAGTTTGGCAAGTATTTTTCCTTATTATTGATGTTTAGGCCTAAGCAAAAGTATGGGCCTAGGCCAAACGTCACATCGCCTGCCCTACACGTGTAAAAAGTAGGCCTAGGCTGCGTGCTAACGTTGAATTTTATTATCCAAATCCGAAACTTCATAGTTTTTAACTGATTCTTCTTTTGTGATGATAAAGCTTTCTACTTAATTTATTAGGTAAACAATAACAGGACTTGGATGCGAGGACCGGGAGTCGTGAATACACGGCGTCGAAAATAAACATCCTTTATTGGTTTTCTTGCGTCTATATCACTAATATTTCCGATCAACTATCATGAAGAAAGAATGTGGAGAATATTCCATTTGATCACTTTTTTACGTCTTTTAAACTCGGCGTGGTTTAACATTTTTGATGTTCCTTCATCTTTACTTGCATTTTACTGACTGACCCTGAATGTCGAACTCTCCATCACCGAGCGACGCGATTGGAGGAAACTAGTTTGCCATAGAGGGCGCTACGACGGCCATTGTTGAAACTCGTTCTATTCAAGATATAGGGTGCGGGATTTTCAAACGTGCTGAAATAGCATTGGAAATGACTATTCCGCGGATATAATACGAGTACGAATTTGGAGGAAATATTTTCGGATAAAAACTATTCGGGCCAATACGGTAAATGATGGAGAAATAAATATCACTGCACGATCTATGTAGCAGTGACGAGCGATGCGTCATTGACACAAGGACGTAAACCATGTTGATAGGTTTGAGCTGTGTTTCAGTTGCCCAGTCCTACCCTGTTCTTAACCCTCCTTCACTCATCCCACCTAGAGTTACCAACTTAACAGGAATGGAATTCCGGGCAAAGCCTCATACTACAACCATTCATTTCACTCGACTCAAGAATTTTGGATTTTAAAACATGGAAGGCCTATAAAACACAGGATCAACTTACAGAAATTAGAGTGTTGTGAATTATGAACATCTTAGGCATTGAATTTGTTTAATACTTTTAGTAATGATGTCAAAGATATTTTGATATAGTAGTAATACAAAATTCAAACCGCGAAAAGAACGTAAACGATGAACATCGCAAGCACAAGTACACAGTTCACCGCTCAAATCGTAAGTGCCGACTGGCGACTGTCCAGCCAAAACAAAATGTGTTTGCGCCTATGCTATATGCCGCCAGCTGCCTGTCAGCTCTACGGTGAGTGCATACGCTGTACGAGCGGCGGTAGAGGACAAAGAGAGAAGCTAATGGCAACAGAATGGCAGAGATCGAGAGCATATTATCTAGTTGAAACATGTTGCGTGTAATTCTAGCCTACATCGAAAATTGAGAGGATGCATAATGATGCTTTAAGATAATCATTAATATGTAGTGAAGTAAGTGAACATTAGTATTTTTCACAAATTCCGGACAAAGTGACGTCCGGAACGGGTCAACAATTCCTCCATCCAGACAAATGTGTTGAAATCCTGACTGTCCGGAGAAATTCCGGACGGTTGGCAACCCTAGTCTCACCTTGGGAGTTATTTGTACATGAATCGGGCCCCTGGGGATTTAGGGCTTCTACCATTAATAAAGCATGGTAGGGTGGATAAGTCTTTTTCTACCATGTTTAATGTTTGATTTTTTTTGCAGCAAAAAATAAAAAAGATGCGAAGAAAGAAGCAGCCAAAGCAGCTTTAGCTGCAACTCTTGGTATTGTGTACCCATCATAATTCATGCAATAGAGCTATACTTTTCACTTACCAGTTATATTTACAAGTATGAGGTACTTTAAACTTAGTATGCATGCAATATGTACTGCACTGACAAACTCATCAAGAATTTGATTCTCTATTTTAAATAGACTAGGTAGTTGGTTTTTTGCTGGTAGCCCTTAAGCGTCATTCCCAACCACTTTCATGCTGACATTAGAAATTTGGAACACTGACAAAAGTTTGCGCCGTACAGAGAAGTTGGCCGAACCTGAACGTTTCCGTATCCCCCGTTAATTTTCACTTAATTTGTGATCGCCCTTCTCCTAATACTCTCGTGTAAGTTGTACGGTAAACTTCACTTACAAGGTGTTTTTACTTTCAACGTGACCTTTGCCCCAGAACATTATTATGCATTTAATTTTTAAATTTAAATTTTTAAATTTTTAGATAATATTCCAAATATTATATGTCGTCAATCAAGATTTTGGCCATGATTGTGACTTTTCTAGCAATATACAATGTTTGCCTAATGTTCAGGCTACAAAACACAGTACCTACACTTGAATGAACAAGCAACAAGGTTTCTTGAATTATTGTGAACAACAAATTAATTTTACTAGTTACAAGTGGTAGTGATTTACGCCTAAGTTGATTAGAAGATATTCATTTGCACGGGCAATATCTGACATAAATTTTAGGCTATACTTCTGAATAAGGATTACTATTATTATTACACTGTATTTATTCAAGTATAGGCCTCTGGTATGGTATGATTAAAAATATCAAGTTCAAAAAGTAGGGTGTGGCCATTAAGTAAAGCCTTCCATTCGTCAATACTAAATAATAGGCCTATTTATATGACATGGTCTTTAAAAGTTGAGTGGTCAAAATAGGGGTGCTGCCATTGCTCGATATCGGCCTATAATCGAGTAAATATGGTATGTATTAAAAGTCTGGTATTCAAAATCACAGAACTGCTCTGTTAGATTCATTGTTGTTTATAATAATGCTATCAACCAGATAGTACATACATAAAAAGAATCTTAAAATTTAAGATAAATTATTAATTAATAATAAATTATTGTGTTTTTTCCTAGAATGTATGTTAGATACATATATGAACTAGTATAATATATGCACAACATTTAAAATTAATTACATAATTAAGACTAATGTATGTACATAGTTCTAATGATGATTCTTCACTTAATGTCACTTTCATTGGTAAACTTACTGGTTCAGTATTGCTTCATTTTTTTATTTTAAGGTATGTGTTTATTTTCTTTACTGATGTGCTCAAGAAAGTCATAAAAGTTTCTTGTACATACATACGTACTACTAAACCAAATGTGTACCTTAGTGCTATTTAAGGTAAATCTATGTTATAATATCACAAATAAAATAACACATAAGTATTTATGTATTTCTTTTCAATCCTGAAAAAAAATGTTTGAACTCGATCTTACATAGTTTTGAAAATCGAACTTCATAACAATTTTGAAACCAACCGAACTCGGAACAGAACTTGACCACTGGCCATACTACCACGTCTACCAGACGAGCGCGTTGCCCGTGCCTCGCCATACTACCACGCCCAGGGCTCCAAGTTGTCCTAATTTCCTATATATTCAGACTGGTGGTATATAAAATTTGATTCCTATAATTCCTATTTTTTTTTCAATTGTTCCTATATTTTGGAGCAATTTTTGCAATTTTAAAACGAAATGGGCATTGTTTTTATGAATATAGTAGGCTATAATTTTTATTTTTTTATATGTAATCCAGAAATAAAAAAATACAAAATCAATCCCGGAGGGGTATCAAACCCCGGTCTCCCAATTGCCGATCCATCCAATCCAGATGTTATTAAGTTAACCATCCCGGTAGCTTAGGGGTAAAGCACTCGTCCGGCAATCAGGAGCGGGGTTCGATACCCCGCTGCAATGTATTTTTTAATTTCTGGATTGATTTACATAAAATCTATTAGAATTACACATTACACATTAATCATCATCATTATCCATTGCCGTTTCCTGCTTCAGGGTCAGCTTGGGTTTAGCAACAAAATTTTTCCACTTCTTTCTATCCTCCCACAATCGTATCTCTTCCACATCTTCCCAGCTTTCTCCTCTTGCCTCCAAGTCTCCTGCTACGATGTCCTTCCATCTCTTCCTTGGTCTACCCCGTCTTCTTCTTCCTTCTTCAATCCTTCTTTCACACATTTTCTTGGGCATCCTATTTTCCCCCATTCGTTTCATATGTCCATACCATCTCAACCTTGTCCTTCCTATTCTGTCACTTAACTTTTCTACACCTAGCATTTCTCTAATGTCCGTGTTTCTTATTCTATCTCTTCTCGTCTTGCCCACTGTGCTCCTCAGGAATCTCATCTCTGCCGCCTGTATCTGACTCTCCTCTCGATCTCCCATTGTCCAGGTTTCTGCTGCATATGTAAGGATCGGTATGAAATAAGTTTTATATAGTGTCATCTTACACTGAATGGGTATTTCCCTATCCCACACTAGGCCTTTCACACACTGGTAAAAGAAACTGGCCTTTTTTATTCTGATGTTAATCTCCTTTTTAATCTTTCCACTTTCCATTACTTCACTTTCTAGATAACTAAAACTATCCACCACTTTCAGGGTTTCTCCTCCAATGTTTATCTGTGCTTGATAATTCCCTGTGTCCCCTTCTCCTGGCATAGTTACAACCTCACTCTTTATAATGCTTATTTTCATACCTGCTAATTCTATGTTTCTATTCCACAAGTCTATATATCTTTGGAGTACCTCCTCATGCTCGGACCATGCCACCAAGTCATCGGCAAACAAAATAACCTCTACATCTTCCATTGCCTCCATCTTTACCTTGTTGTGGATGTCATCCATCACGATTATGAATAACAGAGGTGACAACACACTTCCCTGCCATAGCCCTGTTGTTATTTGGAACCACCCTGACAATCCAAATTGTGTTTTCACACAGCTTTCACAAACTTCATACATACTTTTTACCCTGTCTATCAGTCCATTATCCACTCCTTTTCTTTCCAGACTCTCCCATACCACTTTCCTTGGTACACTATCATACGCTTTTACTATGTCTAAGAAGACCATACTCATTCTTCTTCCAAGCTCCCAACTCTTTTCCATGGCCTGTCTAAGTACGAATATAGGATCTATTGTGGATCTTCCCCATCTAAATCCGTATTGTTCCTCATTCAACATGTGATCAACCTCTCCTCTTATTCTTCTGTCAACAATCCTTTCATAAATCTTTGCTGTGTGGCATAGTATGATCCCCCAAAAATTTTTTTCGATCACCTTTCTTATATATCGGCACTATAACTCTTTTTCTCCAGTCATCCGGTAACTTTTTTTCTTTCCACACAACTCGAATAACTCTATACAGCCAATGCATGGTGACTGGACCGCCTGCCTTAATCATCTCTGCCACCAGTTCATCAACTCCTGCTGCTTTTCCATTCTTCATTCTTTTCAGTGCCATCTCCACTTCTTGCCAGGTTGGACCATTCACTTCCACATCTTCCCTCCTAACTTCCAATTCTTCATCCCTGTCCTCTACGTCTTCTGCTCCTGCATTTAACAATTGGTTGAAGTACTCTTTCCATTTTTCCTTTATCTCATCTGCATTAGTAATGAGTCTCTCCAAGTCATCCGTTAGGTATCTTTGTCCCCCACTTTCTTTTCTCTTTGTCTTTACTATGCCATGGCATACAACATCATCTTGTTTCCTTCTGCATCTTTTTCAACTTCTTTCCAAACTTCTTCCAGTCTTCTGCCTTCTCTTCTTTGACCATTCTTTGTGATTCCCTCTTAGCATTTTTGTATACTTCTTTCTTCTCGTCTGTTCTATCTTTCATATACCATGTTCTTTTTTTCACTTTTACTTTCTCCTTTTCCTTAAAATTCCACCAGCTTGTTACCATCTCTTTTCTCACTCCACTTGTTCTCCCACAGGTTTTCTCTGTTGCCTGCACCAATGTTTTCTTAAATGCTCCCCATTCTTCCTCCACTTCCTCCCTTCGGAATATCCTTTCTTATCAGCAGCTGGTACTTTTCTCTTACTGATAACTCACTTAGTCTCCATACTTTCAACTTCTTCTCCGTGTACGCCTTTCTTTTATGTATACTTCTATCTATTTGAAAATCTGCTACTACCAACCTATGATCTCCATCTAATCCCACACTCGGAATGACCTTTACATCCATCAGCTGCTTCTGCTTTTCTTTGCTCAAAACCACGTAATCTATTGGCGTTTTCTGCTCTCCATTTCCAGCTTTCCATTACACATTAAAGGGATTATCTCATCTTGAAACACGAATGTATTATTAGTTTTGAGACACTGTTTTGAATATGCTAAAAAAAAAATCAAAGAGATCGGCCAACTATTCCGCCGTAAAAAAAATATTTACCGAAATCCCGTGTTTTGGCCACGCCTCCTCGCGTGACGTCAACTGTGGGTTAGTCGCAGGCGGCATTCGGCCAAGGCAAGCGCGCAGAGTAGTCGGTGTCAGTTACGCACGGCAATCGCTGTTTGTACCATCTTGCGTATTCTCCTTCCACGTTTCAACGTTATTTTTTATTTTTGGGTATGTCTGGAGTAAAACCATATTTATTTGAACCAGAGTTGAGTTTACAGCAGATTGAAAAAATAAACATGTTGTGGCGGCAGCTAAGAATAGGGCAGTGGTTTTGAGTGGTCGTGCGGGGCCACACCGAATAGTGTTTATATGGATTTTGCCAATCTAAATCAATAAATATTGAATCGATATGCTGCCATGAGTCGGAGAAAATAATGAAAATCATAGCTAGTGATTCTTGCATCACTATGCATGACTCGTTTCGCAGCGTTACAAGCGATTTGGGCGTTTGAATCTTACTTTGATAGCAAAATGTGCAGCAACTAAAAACAACTGCGTGAAACTACAAACAAACTTAGTCAGTTGGATCAATTCGTGGGAATCCTTCGGGATGCACAGTCGTATTTTGATTCCTTCCTGTGTCGTCTCGGCGATTGGATCCGATTATGTAATATGTTGCACTTGACATAAATAGCAACTTTAATGCGCTGGCAAAATGATTTAAAAACAGAAAAACTGACACCACACGTGTATAAATAAGCTGCGACAATGCTAATTTGAACCTAGATATTTCTGTCCATCCTTTACTTGTGATAACCACACGTGCGTATGCCAGTTTATGCACGTGGTGGTGACAGATAGCATCGATCCCTTCATGTGCTTTTCGATATCAGTTACAGGACCGGGGACCCCCACAAACACATAAACAAGAAAACAGTGTCATAAGGCATTCCCATTCCCAAAACACACAAAAACATTCGATTCAGAAGGCCTACAAGGTTCAAATGCACTGTCGCCGTCGTCCGTCTCATCATCGCTCGAGTGATCTTCGTCGTCTGACTGAGTGTGGCTGAAATGTCTCATCTAAATCGCATTTACCTTCGATATCTTCACAAAAACTTTTTTCGATTACTTCACTTCTTTGATAATTACGTAATATTTCTCTCCCCATCTCACACTGAACTTTGATTTCACATGTCGAATATTTCCTCCGAGTAACGGCATGATATTCAATTGTGAAAATAACATACCGGTAATCAAAGGGTACCGCAATCCGTTCGATTCTTGCTTTCTTTCCAATGGGTGTTGATTTTTTGCAGCTGGTACCTGCCGTCGGCGTCGGCTACGTTGGCTTGCTTGAAGTCGCAATCAGTACATCCTCAATTCCTTCTAGAATATATTGTATTGACGTTTTGGACAAATGCGTTGTCTTGCGGCAATAGGGCACATTCTTTTCTGCTCCCAACAATCTCACTGACGGCACAGAAGTTTGTTTTAGAACACGCTTGACTTTCCAATCAGGACATAATTCAGCCTTCAGTTTTCCTCCTAATTAAGAATCGTTCTCAAGAAAATGTTCGAAGCACACGCGCGTATACTTGCTTGGAACAAAATGTGCTCTCTTTACTCGATTCAACCACTGCTTATGTAAGTCTGGTTTTCTTAGTTTGTCGGGAAACGAATGAAATGATATATATGCTTATTTTCACTTGAGTTATTGCTACACTTGAACATACAGCAATGGTTAATTATGCCTTTAAAAATCTCACTGGAACTATCGAGAAACGACTGGCAACTGAATGGTAACAGCGAAGCGCGGTAGAGGGCTGTAGGCACAATGTAGCAGCAGTGAACAGTACCCCACAATTGACGTCACAACTGGCGCGCGGCAGATTCAAAATCTGACGCGAAAAGTTTTTTTCCTCAGGGTTGTTTGTTTCAATTGTTTGGTTTTTTCTTCACAACATGACTAAAGACGTTATTATCTTTCATCTGAACACCACTTTTGTCAAGATGAGATAGCTCCTTTAATGAAATTGAGAAATAGTATAATTTGCAGTAAAAATAATTATTTTTCATTATTTTCCAAAATACTGTCTAGGCCTAAATAACTAAATAAATTGCAGCCTTAAAAACTCCTGACGATAGGTTCAGATCAATGACATTCAATTAATATGCTAGACTCTCAGTGTGGCCATGGGGAGCGTGTCAATTAGAAGCCATCATGAAAAGGGAAAAACAGCTGTCTAATTGTTGGTAAATCTGTGCATATTAACATACAGACGGCGGTGCCCGCCAATCTGTTCAACAACGAACACATCTCCACAACCACTACGTTTACCACAGGCTCTAGTCCGGCTTACACTGGGCCGGTTTCATCTAGTCCGAGGTGTATATCAAAAAAACTAAGCCGGCCTACTCTAGCCCAATTTCAAGCCGAACTAGCCACAGCCTGCTAGACCAACTAGAACGTCGGTATTCAACCACTAAATTTACCAAAACAAAATTATTAAATGAAACCAATTATTAAACTGTAGCTATATTATATTGCCTTATGACTTATTTGCATGGAACGCATCTATTCTCGCCCGATTTGTTATAATCTCTAAAAAAAAAAGCTCATCCATCAACGCAACTGTAAAGAGAATTTGCGACGCCACTTAGAAATAGTATGTTTATGAACATCTGCTAAAAGTGTTTGCATTAATTCATCAGAATAAAACGAATAATACGAAATGATGTGCATTATTATAATGCTACCCATATCTGCCACATGGTTAGTACCTATAAACTCACATCTCACAAGCCTAGGAGTGGAATATTTAAGTCGTATTAGGTGTTTAGTTGAGTATTCTTGTAAAAATGGGTGAAATATATTTTTAATTCAACCATGATTCAACCATAACTCTTATCTACTAAAGTACCAACGCCTTCTTGAACTATATCAACCTTCGAAAACAACATTGAAAACTCGATTTGACAGCATAAAATTGACAAGATCAAAATCAAAGCCATTCCTGAACCTGGGTTATTGTCCATAGTTTAAGAGATACAAAAACGCTAGTCCACTCAATAGATACGTAATTTAATTTAAGAAATTACGATCGCAAATGATTAATTCACAAAAAAATTCGTAAGACGGTACAGGTCGTAGTTTGTAAAATAAACACATGGTATCTGAATATTTGGTACCTACTGTACATTTCTACAAAAACAGTAATTTAACCAATGTTATCTTATTGCAATTGGATTTACGAAGAAAAATGCAATTTGAAATTTTTCGATTAAACCAATTTCCGAGAAGTTATTGCCAAAAGTATAAAAATCACAAAACCCAAATTTGGGTCCAAGAACCCAACTAAGAAAAAATATATACTTGCAATTTGTCATCTTTTAGTGACCCTCTACAATAATCAACCATAAAATTTTTGTCTCTGCAGAATGAAAACGGAAATTTGATTCTAAACTGGACTACTATGAAATACTATTTAAAATTAAAATTTATGGGGGGAGGGAAACTAAGTTTTCTTTTTCCCTTTTCGGAAATTTTATCGGATCTTATCTCACATTAACATTTAAGCGCCCACCGTTTTTTTTCCCTCCCCCCTCACCCCTATTTTGTAAAATGTTGAGAATTCTAAAAAAAACTGCCCAATTGCAATAATTTATTTCCCTAAATGGTAATTTTGTCAGATTTCATCCAAAATTGACATATGCCTCCATGACCGCCCCCTCCCCCCTCCCCAAGTCAAGCTCATTGGAACTCCACCCCCCACATTTTTATCACTCCAAAAAACTAAACAAATTTTTTTTTAAATTATTTCCCCCGCTGTTAATTTTGTGGGATCCTTTCCAACCTTGACATCACCAACCCCTTACACTACAGACTTCCCACCACCCGTTGCCCAACTACAGCCTCCACCAAATTTTATTTTTTTTTATTGGATGAGCGTAGCGAAGCGAAGATTCCATTTCACTACACTGGAGAAAAAAATCCGGAATGTTTTTTTTTTTCTGTATTTTTGTGTGTTTGTTAACACGATTCCGGCTAAACCGATACTCCAATTGCGATGAAATTTTATGGAGGCCTTCGAAATCTCTGAACTTAGAACTGCCACGTTTTTGAGCGCAATCGGGAAAATTTTTCTTATAAAAAACGCAATTTTACGATTTTTTTCGATTTTTAAAAAAATTCTTCGACTTATAACACTTACATGCTTTATCCGATTGTAATGATTTTTTAACAGAACCTTAATTTTATGAATTAAGATATTCGTGTGAAATTTGAGCGTAATCGAAAAATTATTTCTCATGAAAATCGAAATTTTACGGGTTTTTTCTTTTTTTAAACAATTCTTTGACATATAACACCTACATGCTTTATCCTATTGTAATGATTTTTTTATAGAACCTTAATTTCATGAATTTATATACTCGTGTAAAATTTGAGCGCAATCGAATAATTATTTCTTATGAAAATTGCAATTTTACGATTTTTTTCTTTTTTTAAAATTACGTAAAAATTACGATTTATTAAAAAAATTAAGTTAATTTTTAATTTAATTTAATTTAATTTAAAAAAAATCTTCGACTAAGTAATGATTTTTTCACAGAACAACAGAAAATCCGCGTAACACAATGCAGCTCAATGCACCAATTACGCTCATCCAACAACGCGGCGGGACTTAAGCGTTTTCCTAGTTTATTTGAATTTTATCTGATATTGAGTATTGACATTTAGCCACCTACGACCCGCAATCAAAGTCACTCCTTTCCCCACACCCTCCCTCCCCCAATTTCTTTTGTTGTAATTCTAAAAAAAAATGCCTACTATTTAACTTGGCCTTTCAGGTAATTTGATAGGTTCTAATCCGACTTTTACATTAGCTCCCCCTCCCCACCACTGGCTACTTTTCCCCAGGATCACTTCCTCAAACGGTTTCTGAATAATAAATAACCCCATTTTTTTAATATTAAAGAAACGCCATATGCAAAATTTGATTCCACTTCTAAATCATTGTTTCACATGCTATCCACTATTGGCGAAGCAACACCCCCTGACGCCCGTCTGGCAGACGTGTTTGTATGGCTAGTGGTTAATGTTAGGCTTGGGGTTAAAGGGATGTCAATCAGTTATACTAATAGGTAAAATAGTGATAAGGCTGGACCCTCCCAGGCTTGGGGTTAAAGGGATGTCAATCAGTTATACTAATAGGTATAATATAGTTTTTTTTTTAATTTGTAGGCCTACCTGTAAACTGAGACTACAATTTTTTTTAAATTTTCCAACTTCACAAACTTTCTTTGCTTGAACTCAAACTTTTTTAAAGTTTGAGAAAAGTTTGAGTTCAAAATTTTAACGTTCGCACATCCCTAGCGTAAACGCAAAGGTTTCTGCTGCTACTTTTGCTCATACACACCCCAAACTATTTTCTGTACACACTGAAACCAAATTTCCACACAAGATCAAGATCAAACTAACATTGTCATCCCTTCTTTCAAAAGTACAATGTTTAAGAATATTAGTCGTTCGCTACTCATCTGTGTAGTACCGTAAGTATTTACAACACAATACCTCGGAGCAGTGCTTCCTAATTTTTTTTTAGAATGCGGAACTTTCACGACTCACTTAGACCTATAGTGCGTTTACTTGCGAGTAGAACACATTGTTCTCTTCGAGAGCGGAGTTCTTTTGTATGTCAGCTAATTGAATTCTATACAATTTCAGATTCCGAGGAGCAACACGGCCGATGATTGACAGTAGGATTAGACTAGGATGTCATAAAAATATTTAATAATAAAGTAATAAATAATTTTATACAATACAATCATCAACAATCTCTTGAAATCATTATTTAAATTAAATAAAAATACATTTTTGTAAGTTTTATCTACTTAGAACGAAAAAAATCGGCCTTTATTTACGGTTTTTAAGTATTTTGTCATTATACAAAATAATATAAATAAAATACTTCAAAAACGTAAATGATTTTTGTGTCTGATGTACGATTTTTTCACTCAAAGTGGATAAAACTTACAAAAAATCATACATTTTTGTAATAGCATTTTTATTTAATTTTAATAATGATTTCAATACTGTTAATGATTGTATTGTATTTACTTATTTATTACTAGAGAATTAAATATTTTTATGACATCCTAGTCTAATCCTATGGTCAATCATCGGGCGTGTTGCTCCTCCGAATCTGAAATTTTATAGAATTCAATTAGCTGACATACAAAAGAACTCTGCTCTCGAAGAGAACAATGTGTTCCAAGTCGCAAGTAAATGCACTATAGCTATAATTTTATACAGGGGAAGAGGAGAGGAGACTAGGGCTATTTTAAAAGTAATTGAGGGGCTGCGTGCATAAATCCGCTGACATTTTAAATTTTGTAGTCTCGTGGGGGAAAACGTTTTTTGTGATTTTTCTTCAAGAAACGTGGTTTTATTCATTGAAAATACATTTCAGAATACAAATTTTGCTACATGTCACAGATTCCAGATCAAAATGTCAGTCAGCTGGTTTAAGCACGCCCTTATTACTCTTTTAATTTAATTTTACATTCACAACTTATTAATCATAATTACTCAATGATGTGTGATGGACACGTTTAATTTCCGCGGCATTGATGTGCGACGTGCACATTAATGACTTTTGCACCTCGTTTTAAAAATGTTTTTTTTTATTCTTGACAAAAATCCATTTTCACAGTTGTACTTGAGAGAGGTAAATTAACACCTTCAAGGCTTCAGTAGAAATAGTTGGAGAAATCCTGTTGGTGTGACAGCCAGGGATATTATTATTTCTCGATTTGGTTGGTCGCAAAACACTCCCATGTGTAATTGTTATTATTTACTACAATTCAGAAATTAAAAAAGTCCGCCCCAACCGGGAATCGAACCACGGATCTCCCGCATTCCAGGCAGGCGTTTTAACCACTAGACCATCAGGACGGGTATATTCTAATCTCTGAATTGTAGTTGCATTATACATCTGAATGGATGGAACAGTACTGCAACAAATATCTGCTGCCTTTGAACTGACCACCAAACATTAATTATAATGTCATTCATTACCTTTATGCAGATATGAGCGAGGGTTTATTTCTCGATTTGGTTAGTCGAGAAACACTCCCGTGCGTGTAGTTGTTATTATTTACTACAATTCAGAAATAATAAAAATTTCCATTCATCCATCCATTTTCATTTTCCATTACACCTACGGGAGTGTTTCCCGACTAACCAAATCGAGAAATAAACCCTCGCTCATACCTGCGTAAAGGTAATGAATGACATTATAATTAAAATTAATGTTTGGTGGTCAGTTCAAAGGCAGCAGATATTCGTTGCAGTACTGTTCCATCCATTCAGATGTATAATGCAAATACAATTCAGAGATTAGAATGTACCCGTCCTGATGGTCTAGTGGTTAAGACGCCTGCCTGGAATGCGGGAGATCCATGGTTCGATTCCCGGTTGGGGCGGACTTTTTTAATTTCTGAATTGTAGTAAATAATAGGGATATTATTGATTGATATTATTGTTACCATTTTCCACTTTATTTTTCATGGTTTACCAGCAGTTTAAAAAAATGTCAACATTTTCGGATTTTCATAACGTTTGGCAATACGTACACAGTTTGAGAAATGTACTATTATTAAAGTATTAAGTAGTATTTATTAAAGAATATATTCCTCTGTTGTAGCCTTTAAAGAATCCCAACCGGCAGAAGATAAACAATTCTGTTTTTACTTTTTAGCCTTGGGGCAGTCTAGAATATAAAGATCAACACTTGTGCAAGTCAAGAATGTGCAGTGCAGCTGATCTGTTCTGCTACTTTGGAATTTTGCAATGCACCAAGTAGCATCAGTCATCACTCATCAGTTGCAACTCGCCGGACACGTCATTGATTAACTGTGTAACTGTGAACTCTAAAACGCCATTAGCCAACTTTCACAGAGTTTTGCTTAAGATGCACATGTCACTGCACTATTTATGTTGTTATAGGACTTACGAATGCCCTGTGTCGGATTACAAGTGGACCTTACATGTATCTGCTTTTCATTTCTTTAATCCTGCTTAGCATCAAGTGTCTGTCTCGGCTATCCCTACTCGACGGTAAGTCGTGATACTTGTTCTTTAACCCATCGGCTTACCATTAAAAAACGCTGCGCGGTACCCCTGAAATCCATTTATTTTTTACAAAATGGGGTGCGGAGCGCACCTCAGCGAAAAATTCACTGCTCCTACAAAAATAACCCGATTTACTTGAAATAAAAACTAAAATATAGCCTAAACAAATGTCTAGGGTGTGTGAACTTTCCTACGAATTTTTCTTGATGTCAAAATATCACACCCCTCATCTTCCTCATATCCTACAAAATATTGCAAATTGCCGTCGCCGCCATAGCGCGCGCGCGCCGCCATACCGCCTACGAATGCAAACAATCTTTCCTTCAAGCATAGACAGGCTAAAACTTGACCGAGATACGAGCCAAACACATCGTTGGATGCAGCAAAGTGCGTAGAGTACATTGAGCGCAATCTCTTGGTGATTGGACGAACCATTCTCATACAACGACCGATAATGTAGCGCGCTGTTCCAGCCCGTCGATCCGACGGCCAGGTAATTCGGCGGTCATTTCAAACAGCCCGTCGATTCGACCGGCGAGTAAGCCGATGGGTTAATAAAATAGTCTACAGAGGCTACTAATGCAACTAATGAAGACCTACCTAATCAAAAAAAATAATTGAATATGTATTCAATTTTCATACTGTACTGTGGACCTTCTATTAAGTTTAAATTCACTTTAACCAGGGGTGGATTTAACGGGCAGCGAGGTCAGCATCCCTTTGAACAAGTTCTTAAAATTATTAAGTTTATGCTTGTTGTATAGAGATGAAGATGAAAGTAAGGGAAATAACCTTCACAAATTTCCAACAATGAACCCTGTAAGTTGGTGATGTGGCTCAGAGTCCGTCCCTGTTATAAAAATTAAAAGCCCCACAAATATTTAGGGTAGCGGCGCTCAACACTCGGTACTTCTGGTATCCACCGTGATCATAAATGTCAACAATTATTCCCACTATCGTTTTCCTGCCATCATCGTTTTTTTTTTATTGTCCCTTCAGAATCCCCATAAGAACAGTGTTAAATCCTGCAACCATTGTTCCCGCTATTATCGTTTTCCTGCATCAATCGTTCGTTAATCTCGGAAATAATATCATAACAATTGTTTTTAAATATTTCCAATACGAAAACGCCTAAGAAAAACCGATGCGATCGCGTATTTGGCTCTTCCGGACGACAAAATCATGCGTTTGTACCAGCCTTTCAGCTCGACTCCGCCCAAACACGTTTGTAAGTCGACCGCTCTGCTGCCCATTAGATCGGACTTCCAGATTTGCATCTTTGTCCTAGGCCTAGGCTCCATAGGAATTAGACTATGTTTATTAGTATTGTTTCTTTTTCACCATTCGCCTACGTACGTAATATTCAATTTGCTTTATGGCGTTGTTAGCTTTGAATAACCAAAGACACGTAATGACGGTCAGAAGAACAGTCGAAACCTATAGGTTCGTTTTTTGTCCTGCACTGCTGTCGCTGGTGCAAGGTGTAGAGCACAAACACGTTATTCTGTCTCCGTGCAGCCTACACTGGCGTTATTTTGTCCAGTGTAAACTTACACTTTACCGCGGTGTAACACCCGCTCCAGAGGTGGGTGTACTGTATAGTGCAGTGAAAAGACGGAGGCAACTTAAATTTAACTATGTTTTAACGTAATCTCAACATCTTTGCAGGCTTTACACCAAGAATAATCATGTTTTATATTACATTACTTATTTCATACAAACACCATAGCCTGTACACCATAGCATTTTTTTGCCTTCCTATAGTGTAACCATAATTCCAAACACTATCAACATTTTCCGGTCTACACCCTACTCCGGCACCACAGAAAAGTGCAAGACAAAAAATGGCCATCTACACACAGTTGCAAAACATAACATTGTTCTAGGCCTACACAAACAGTTGGTTACCAGTACGTCTCGCGTTGTGGCACAGGAGGGTGAAACAATCTTTATATTTAAAGATTTATTGCAAAACTATCCTAATTCAATCGATCTTGGCCTGATCAATCAATTCCAGTTATATTTAGATGAGCGTAGCGAAGATTCCATTCTACTACACTGGAGAAAAAAATCCGGAATGTCTTTTTTTTTGTATTTTTGTGTGTTTGTTAATACGATTCCAGCTAAACCGATACATACTCTAATCGCGATGAAATTTTATTATGGCCTTCGAAATCTCTAAACTTAGAACTTCCACTTTTTTTAGCGCAATCAAAAAATTATTCCTCATGAAAATCGCAATTTTACGATTTATTTTTTTATTTTTTTAAATATTCTTCGACTTGGAAACACCTACATGCTTTATCTGATTGCAATGATTTTTTTCACAGAACCTTAACTTTATGAATTAATATATTCGTGTGAAATTTGTGCGCAATCCAAAAATTATTTCTCATGAAAATCGCAATTTTACAGGTTATTTAGATTTTTTAAATTTCTTCTACTCATAACACCCACATGCTTTATCCGATTTTAATGATTTTTTCACAGAACTTTAATTTTATGAATTAATATATACGTGTAAAATTTGAGCACAATCGAAAAATTATTTCTCATGAAAATCACAATTTTACGATTTTTAAAATTTCTTCAACTTATAACACCTACATGCTTTATCCGATTGTTATGATTTGTTCACAGAACCTTAATCTATGAATTAATATACTAGGAAGCTTCGCAAACGGTTTTTTTTAATCGCGTTGATGGATGAGCTTTTTAAGTTTTTAGTTTGCATGGGATATCTTTACTTTTGCAAGTGCTTTGTTTTTCTGCCTACACATTGTAGGTGATTGTTGTCAAGTTTCTATTGTTACTTGTCAATTGTTATTATTTACTGTAAAAAACTTATATTAAAAGCTTTATTTCTATGGTTTCTGGCTAACTTTTTCAACTTTTTCTTTCAAAAGGTACTACATCACCATAACCTTCATGTCTATGTATAATATTAACGTTAAAGCCCCAACCGTTTGGTCAGAATTGGCCCAAATGTCACGAAAATATTGCACTAAAAATAAAAATAAATCGTAAAAGTACAATATTCATGAGAAATATTTTTTCGATTGTACCCAAAAACAATACACCTCTAAGTTCAGAGATTTCGAAGGTCCCCTCCAATTTTCATCAAGATCGGATATGCCGTTTGCCTGGAAAAGAGTTAACAAACAGACAAAAAAAAAAAAAAAAACAAGCTAAATTTTTTGGGGGTCAGTGAAATTGAAGTCTTCGCTTCGCTCATCCAATTAGTGTGAAATTTAAGCGTAATCGAAAAAATTATTTCTCATGAAAATTGCAATTTTACGCTTTAAGAAAATTACGCTCATCCAACAACGCGCCTCAAAAAGCGTTTGCGAAGCTTCCTAGTTTAAAGTAAACATGAGTAATGTTTTTTTAACGATCTCTATTGCGCTGAAGCGAGCGTCATGGTCTTCTGTCACTGCCATAACTGAAAGATTACGATGTCTTCGAAGGGCTGGGATAATTACGGGCAGGTTTATGATTTTGAAATGGCCTGTTATTGAAGAGGTAGCCATTTCTCCAGTGGGGACAGGGCCTGTGTGTTTATTTTTCAATGTTTTTTGATAGGCCTAGGCATAATTTTTCTTTAAAAAATAATAAAAAGTGTTTTTTTGAGTCTTGTGTTTTCCTGCATTTGTCGTTTTTTCTTGTCTCCCTTCAAAAACGAAACAATGCATCGAGGTTTCACTGTATTGTAACTACAATGTTGCTATTGCCTTATAAGAAAATGCAAATGCCGCTACAGTAAATGACTATTGTGTAATTTTGGTGGTAGTCGGGCAAGCAGTTATAAAAATAGCTTGGTTCGATTGAAAAATAATTATACCTACAAACCTCGCATTGGATGGTTCTATGGTCATAAAACTAGGGAAACGCCAAAGTCGTTGTTAAACGAGTGAGTGAGCCATGTGTTGAGTACCCGGTAACATTACTTTTCTTCTCCCTACCTTAGGCCTCCCTAGCCTATCATAGGCTAGAGAGGCGCATTATGGCCTTACAGTTGACGCGCCCGTATACCAACTAAACTTAAAAAACCTATTATTTATTTTATACGAATATAATACTGTATTATCAAACTTAAATGCAAATGTTCCCAGGTACTCAACACATGACTCGCTCACTCGTCTTACAACGACTTTGGCGTTTCCCAAGTCTAGTTGGCTAAGCGTAGGGTTGCCAGATTAGTGAAACTCAAATACGGGACAGTACTTTGCGTAGTGATACTGGGGTCTGGGGCAAAGCCCCAGCCGCCGGAGGCGAAAAATTTTTGGGGTTGTGTTTTTTGGGGAAGGGCCTAAAGCGCATTTGAGAGTAATTCAGTGAAAATTTTAAAAGCAATATTGTGATTGAAATAGGGAATCAGATAAGGAATGTACAGAAAAGTAAGTAGCTATATATTTCAGTTTCATTTTTAATAGTTTCATTTTTAATAATTAGCTATTTAGAACCAAAATTATTATTACTTTATTGATAGGCACATTTCATTGATGATCAGATCATTGATATTTATTGCTTGATTTTGCACTTTAAAGAAGTTTTGAATTGTTTCATGTTGTTTATCACTGCCTCACTCACTGAGTTCGAATGCGTTTGACACACGCACGCCGCGCCCGAGGTTAAGATTATCACGTTACGGCTAGAGACACTCGCTACAATGACTCACCGCGATAATGATGCACTCGAATAACACCCACCACCTAACTGCAGGCAGCAGCGGCAGACTGATCAGGCACCAAGGCCGGCCGAGGGGAAGGGATTAGTAACTATACGCCCGCGCGTATTGTTGAAAAAGCGCACACGGACTGCTTTATTCTAAATACGTGATATACTGATCAATGGGTTAGAGCATACGGGACGCGGGAAACACCCGTCAAATACGGGATTTCCCGGGTAATACGGGACACCTGGCAACCCTACTAAAGCGCCTTTATAGCCGAAATGTGGGAGACGTGGGTTCAATCCCCTGGTCGGGAAAGATTTTATAATTTCTAGATTGTATTTAAAAAATTATTAAACATGTTTTGAAATGCATATAATGCAGTGTAGTCCATCATCTGTGACAATACTATGGAAAACATAGCCAGTACAAAATACGTGTAAATATTGCAAGGTTTACTCAATCTCCGAGCGGAATTTGGGGATACCTTAGGCTTGCAAAATTCGATCCACCGTGGACACGGCATTTCACGGCCAGGCAAATAACAAACAAAAAATATATTTTCAATTTATTATTTCTTGTAGGTTTAAATCGCAATAGATCTAGCTGATTTTGTTAGCAGTTCTCAGTAAACTTGTACCGGATGTCTGTTTAAAATTTCAGCGCAATCTGTTCAGCGATTCGGCTGGTTTTCAACGTACACACACACACACAGACTAACAGAATAAGCGCCGTTTGAGTTGAATGGAGATCACTCTGTTTGCTGCGCTCACTCGTTTTATTATTCAAGAATGAGTAATGGTGCTATTGTGCACTGGTGCGGCAGTAGCCATTGGTCATTAGTTTTGTTTTACCTGGTGCAGATTGGTTAACTTTTCCATACTAGGCATCGATTTTAACATTTAAACCCAAATTTCTGTAGGACCCAGACTGTAATGGGCTCTGATCACCTGCAGTGTTCTACCCATAGCCGTTTAGCCGGGCTGCCCGCCCGGCAAAAATTCATTGCCACCCGGCATAGATTGATCAATCTAATCAATCTTAATTTTTTTTGGGGGGGGGGGCCCCAATTTTTTTTTTTAAATTTTTTTTTTTTAGTTGGGCGTGTGTATTACAATACTATTGTAACACAATAAAATTTGCCCAAACACAATAAAAAACTTGCAAGATAAGTTTTTCAAAAACAGTGAAAAAATTTAGTTTCTGATTTTGGTGGTGGTGCCGGGTTGGCAGCAAAAGTTATTTGATTTTAATGAAGGGAGTTTTATAGTCTACAGGCCTACATATTTTTGTATTTTTATCATTTTTATTTATTGTTAGAATAAATAATTTTAAAATTAAATATTAATAAAAATAGTCATCAAAAAAATTAGGCCACAACAATGTTTCAAGTTGTAGGGCCTAGTAATTGTAAACCTATAGACCTACTACAAATCCTAGATAATAATAACCACTTAGAAGAGATAACATCATCACCTAATAAGGGCCTACAACACATTTTTAAGTTGTAGGTCTACTACTAATTGTAGCAATAAGTAGAGATGTGCAAAAATGGTTTTTTAAAGCTTGAAAATTCGCGCCTTAAAAATAAAAATTCGCGATTTGTCGCGATTTACCAAAACAACACAATTTTCTCATGCACAACTTTAAAAAAAAATAAAAGTTTCAGAATGATTTTATTGATTTTAATGATTTAAAAGAAAAACAAGCTCATGAGAGTGAAGTTCAGAATCAGTTTTAATTTTAAGCTCAATTTCAGCCTTCAGTTTTCAAAGTTTCCGACAGTTTTTACCAGAATTAATTTCGTCTACCCGGCACCTCCACCAAATTTACGAAATTTTAATTTTTTATGTAATCTTTTTGATATGGATATGAAGTATATTGAGCTTACTCTCGTTCAAACAATTATTACGATCTCATAATCGCGTTGTATGACCCGGCACCTCCACCATATGTACCAGCCAGTATTAATTTAATTTCGACTTCGACCCGGCACCTCCACCAAAACTTTGAAATTTTTTAATTTTTTAAAATTTCGTGATATAATTCGCATTTAAGGACATAATCGCAAATTTCGCCACTAGTTCGCGGTATCAACTAAAATTTCGCGAAAATTCGCGAATTGGAAATTGGTACCATTCATTCACAATTCATGAGATTCATGTGCAAACTGAATTTGAAGGGTTATTGCAACTTTTAAAAAAATTCGCGAATTTCGTTGTCACCATTTTTTGCACATCTGTAGCAATAGGACTACAGTAATTTGCATAGCGTACATACTTCGGAGAAATAATGTAGGCATTGGCTACAATTTCCATCAAATAAGAAATGCTCTTACCAAAACCAACTAAAATAAGTTACTTTAAGAGGGCTTCAAAAACCTCTAAAACTCACCAAATCGAATCTAGGATCTCAATTTTCCGGGGGCAAGCCCCCGGACCCCCACATTTGTCCCTACCATGTGAACACAGTACCCGGCAATGTTTTTAGAATAACCATCAAACTTTTTTTCCTTGGGAGAACACTGTATTGAATGCATGCCCTCAAACAATAGGCCTAACCAACAAAAATATGTTTTCTGACTTTTCTCGTAGCTAAATTTGGCCAAGACTTGGACTAGGTTGTGAGTTGTGCATGAAAACATTAGCTTACCTTACACCATCCTATTTCATTGTGGGGGAGAGAAGGGATACTGTGCGACAAGAGCTAACAGTCTTATTGTTTGTACAAATTTGCCCATCTCTTAATGTAAATGTAAGAACTCCCCCCCATTAAAAAACTCTTAAATTTATAAATAAAAGTCAGTAGGCCTATGTGCTCCTATTATTGACTTACTTTTTAATAATACCTACTATAGCTGGCAGGTTGTGACAAATAGCACCAAATGGTCATAAGTTGCTACTGGTAATGACTCAATAAGTAATGAAAATGATCAAGGAAATGAACACACTACAAGCATAATGTGAAATAAATCTTTAATAGGTACCCCTTACAATATGTACACTCTACAACTTAGTGCCCATGTTAGTTCCATGCTGTATGTATTTTTTTCTCCAATAAGATTCCTAAAAACTCTAAAATGAGTGCAAAATTTTGACTTGTAATGCTTTTTTTATGATTTTCTGTGTTAAGCTGGGCATTTCAATAATTCACTATGGAATTCATAAGAAACAATTGACAATTCTAGATTCTGTTATTCTGCTTGCATTGACGCAATGCCTCGTTGAATCCATCGCAGAGTGTTAGATCACTCTGACCTTGAGCGCATTGTAGAAACTGCTTGATCTCCCAAGCACATGCACCAGTCGGTTCCTGGGGGCTGTTTCCATAGCCTTGTTGGGCATCCATAGGAGCTTGCTGTTGCTGCTGCTGGGGTTGATCATCTTTTGATCCACCACTGAACATCCCAGTCATCGCATGACCGAGAGTATGCCCCTAAACAAACAAACAAACAAACAAAACTTCATTATTCTTCCTTATATTGTATGTAGATCACCAATGTAACACGGTTGCATTACCTGAGGTCCGAGCTCAGGACCCCTATTCTATAACTCTGACCAAATTGGATTCATACGTTTTCGACGGTAATCGATTCGGTTGTGGTTGGTCGAGGTCGAAAGGAATGGTTCACATGGCAGTGCAGTCGGTCAAATGTGAACAAATGAAACACAGTCAGTAGTGAATAGGGCAATATCAAGCTGGTTTGCTCGGATTCTCCACCAGGATCGCATGATCAGGGTTGCATTGTGGTTCCAGTGGAACTTACACAATGGTGGTGACCAAACTTTGATCGTTCTGCACTCTGGTGGGAAATCTGTCATCTACCACAATAATAATGCACTGCCGTCAAAATGTTGTAAACATTCCTAATTTATCAACGTCCAGACAACTGTGACCAAACCCCGATCATTCTGCACTCTGGTGGGAGATTAGTTTGACCATTGCCCTATTGTCGCATATTTTTAAATGGCAGAATGAAATAGATGTACGGTATATGTATTATTTCCAATTGGGGAGAAATGAGTTTAAAATGGTATAACTTCATGTAAGAAGTGAACGAGCGCGACTTTTAGGGGTACAGGGAGTTACACAGTATAACCTAACCTAACCTAACCTATACTATACACAGTATAGTATAGGTAGTTACACCACTGCCTCCTAGATGTTCGTCGTGGCTCCTCGTTACCTGCCTGTCCACGCGCACAGTGTTCATTGTTATCCAAAGCGCTAGTTACCGTCCCCAAGAGCTTTCTTTTGTTTTGATGTTGTTATTACATTAAATGTCATCTTCCATGTATTTTACTGTTGAATCCAACTAAATTGAATGTTTTAGATCGTATTTTGTATACGTACATCACTTGTCAAGGTTTGCAGAATATAGTAATATACAAATTTGTCTAGTTATATTATGCTGGTAATTAAACAAAAAGTAGATATTGATAACTTTGTTGTTTGATAATATAAGGCAAGGGCTAATAAGCATGTTATTTTTATTTATAGGGCCTATGCCTCCTAATCCTAATCATATTAAAAATCAATAGGTTTAGGTAGCCTACTCGGGCTCTAGTCTTGACCAGGCCACGAGCTAAACAATATTCTCTCCATCAAGAGTGGCGCGTGCTAGGGGAGTCTGGGGGGGGGCTGGTGACACAATTTCCTTATTTCCCGGTAGTTCATGCAAAGAAAGGCCTACTTGTTTTAGATAATGGCATCCCGGTATCTTACAACTTCTTGCACACACCATTGCCTATTATGAAGAAAAATACAGCTCAACTCTGGCATGTTGACATTTGAATTGTATGCAGATCGTATGTAAACAACGAAAACAAAAGACAGCTCTTGGGGACGGTAACTAGCGCTGTGGGCAAAAAGTGCGAATTGTCTTCAACAATCAAAACTTGTTGCGTGAACAGGCAGGGAACGAGGAGCCACGACGAACATCTAGGAGGCAGTGAGTTACACAGTATAGGGCTACTATTGTTAATCATTTGAGAAAGTTAATAATCTGGTTGTGTTTACGCGTAGGCTAGGGCTAATCTCCCATCATTTTTTCTAATCAAACAAACAAATTTTGACCAACAAAAAAATCACATTCCTTTCGACCTCGACCAACCACAACCGAATCGATTACCGTAAAAACTTACGAATCCAATTCGGTCGGAGTTACAGAATAGAGGACAAAGGAAAATCAAGGGTTGACACTTTTAGCACAAATCTTCTAAAGGCCCCCGCTTAAATGGACTATTACCATTAGGTCATTGATCAGTCTTTTAAATGCTTTAGGAGAAATTGAATTCCTAAATGGCGATTTACTTCTTCATTGTGTTGTAAACTTGTAATAGGTAGCTCAGAGCAGGGAAAGTTTTGGACCTTAGTAGGCATTATTAATTATTGTACGTCTCAAATAATTTAATAAATGCCTTCAGGGCAAAAAGACATCAGTTTTGTGTGCGATCCAAAAATGCAAATCATTCTGCAAAAAAAAATGAATTTTCACAACGGATATGTCGAAAAAGTTCAAATATGGGTAATCCAAAAGGTAAAATTTGTAATTTAGTAGAATATTCCAAGTATTTTTTTCGTTAACAAATGCCTTCAGGGCAAAAAGACATCAGTTTTGTGTGCGATCCAAAAATGCAAATCATTCTGCAAAAAAATTGAATTTTCACAACGGATACGTCGAGAAAGTTCAAATATAGGTAGTAATCCAAAAGGTAAAATTTATAATTTAGTAGAATATTCCAAGTATTTTTTTTTGTGAATTTCCTGAAAATCATCAAAATATGTCAATTTTGTACGGGCACGGGAGTTACAAGTTTTAACTTCATTTTGGCACCGAAGTTGCGAATGGTTGCCGACCCCGGACTAGCATATAATAATTAGACGAGTGAGCGAAGCGTATGAGGATTTATAAAGCCACTTGATCGGGTCTTCGTCGTGACTATGCAATGTAATTCAAAGAAATTAATTGCGGCAAATTTGAATTTCACTACAAATGGAAGGTAAAAACTGACACAACACACATTTGGTACATGACCCTGTGATATATCATGATCCCAATGCCATCCCATCCCATCCCAAATTTTTTTGTGCATGTAAAAAACATCTAAACAAAAACTTGTTTTTTTTCATTTAAAAGATACTTTTTCTCGTAGGGTAGGTTTAAAAACTAATTTAGATTTTTACATGGTTTCACGATGAGGAATGCATTCGGATACATATAAATTAAATTGCCAATAAAAAACTAGGTAGGTATTTAATTTAATTTTTAAATTAGCCTTTTACGTCCAACGGTTTAAAACTTACCAATTCAGGTATGCCGCTCGGCGTTGCCAAATTTGAGTTTTTGAGCGGGGCGTTACTTGAAAACTAAGCGCGTCAGGAATACAAAATTTTCCACGATCAATCTACTTATAAGTAAGAGTAGATTTGCAGAGTTTCTCTAAAATCGGAGTTGGTCAAGTTTTATTTCAAACTCGGCTTGGTTGATTTGACATGGAATGACCCTTTACTGTAATTAATCGTTTTAAAGGTTTGACTCTAGATAAAAATGTTATGTTCATAGAACTCTAATAGGCCTAGGCCCTACATAGATTGTTAGGCAGTCTTGTAAGATCTACTTGCTCAAAGTAGCATGCAACAGCTACCATCTGCGCTACTTTATTTTCTAATTATAGCATACAACTTTCAACGCTCCTGTTTGAAAATACACGTAACAAAATTACGAGTCTTCAAACAACTGGGGTAGACGGGCCTAGCACTCGAGGCGACTTTTTTATAACCCGTTCACAATATCTTCAGGTTAGGCCTACAATTGAGAAAGTATGTAGCTAGAGACAGTGACATGTAGTACAAAAAATTAAGTGTGGTATCTACTATATCTAGTAGTTGCAAAAAAAAAGTCACCGTAAATTATTGTAATTCTATGCAATATTGATAATATCCTAGCAAATATATTGATGTTTTAATAACTTTAATTGTTATAGAGGCCTATAGTATTAACTACCGTACTAAGACAAGGTGCAGAAAATGCTAAGGAGACTGTTAATATACATACCACAGCTGACCCAACTGCAACGCCACCTGCGGTTGCAGCCATCTGCTTGAACATGGATGGCTGTTGTTGCTGCTGAACCATTGGAGGTTGGGCATGTTGTTGCATTGGAGGTGGAGGCGGTTGGTTGTATTGTGGGGCACGGGCAGGAACTGAAGACCGCCTAAAAGATAAACTGGGTTTAGGAGACTGTAAAACCAAGGTAATGCAACATCTTGTATTAAGGATACCATTCCGAGTTGAATAGCTTTGGAATTGATGTTGTGTTTGGTCTGTTGGCCAAACGATTAACATAGTTGCCTAACTTTAAGTGGTATGCATTTGATAACATGCATATTGCCGACTGTTCGCTAAACGGTCAAGTCGAGTTGCAACATTCTGAACTACTTGACAATAAAAATTAGCAACTTTCCAATCAGATCTCTTCAAAGTACAGTATCACGTGATCGTTGATAATAACCAATCACAACAGTACCCGTAGGTGTCACCATTGTTACAGTGTATGCAGGGAGTAGAGCTACAGGCTACAGCAGAATTTTTAGAAGAACAGCCGTGAATAAACTATATATTGGTCAGCTATTACCCAGACAATGCCACAAAAGAACAGACGGGTTCGACCAATCTTGGCACGCGCCACACTTTTGCCTTCATCGCATACAGGGTTGCCAAGGTTAAAACATGTAGTTTGTATTTATATTAAATGGGGTTCAATCAGTAAAGCAAACCTGGCAACAGGGATGCAGTGGGGCTTAACGGCGAGGCGAGTGCCGCACAAAGAGAGGGTATGGCACTTAACTCTATTGCCAGTCAATCGCTTCTTTGAACCCAAATATCTTTTCAGAATGCCGGTGTATTTTCAATCCCTGCACAGGCTTTACTTTATTTTGTTTCTCCTGTCAGGGATAGCAATAAAGTTGGGCAATGGGATTTCGGCAACTTTGTTGATCGTTTGGCAGCCGCTTTACTTGGGCTTTGTTCATTGACTTGACAGTGGTAGATGGGATGGAAAGGAAAGTATCATACAATACAACATACCGGTACAGGAGTTAAGAAGACGTACCAACAGACTTCAATCGACTACATATTCGTAGGATGAAGAAATATCTGTAGGGAGATTGGTTACCTGTGAGCCCTATGTAGTCTTCGTCTCCTAGAGAAGGTATGGCAGACCGCTGGCTGCTGACATACTATTGCTTAATGTTTTCTTGAAAGCCTATAGTAGAGACTCCTACAATTTAATAAATTTAGGTGAAGCACCAGGCACAAAAGCTAGCATAAATGAACTGACGAACCACGAATACAATTGCCATTCCAAAAGCGACAACCCGGGACGCAAAGGAACAGCGATACGATCTAACGGATTAAAGGGGAAGCTTCACTCTGCATGTTTGCTCTACCGATAGTTGAGACTTGCATACCTACCTACCAAACAGCTAGGGATGGGACGTTTAAACGTTTAGTGGATGGTTAGAGGTTATTAAATTCGCAAAACGTTTAGTAAAATAATGAAATGCCATTTTGTTATCACTTTGGGAGCCTACACAACCAGGGGTTAACAAATTAGGTCGCTAATTTTTTTTTAAAGTGCTTAATTTTGGTGGAGGTGCCGGGTCCCAGGGTGTATTAAGACATCTTTTCTGTTCCACATGAAGTGCCGGGTTGTTAATTATTCGTCGGCTGATCATAAGTACAAGATTACGATTTTTGTTGCAAAACCTAGGCCTCCGCCTATAGGCCTACCTACAATTTTTTGTTTTTTGTTTTGTTTTAGAAATTAGTGCTTAAAACGTTTAAACGCGATTATTTCAAGAGGTTAAACGTTTAGGAAATTAAACTCTTTTCCCATCCCTACAAACAGCACTGTAACTTTAGAAAAGACTGCACTCCTCTAGATTAGGGCCTGTGACATGTGATGATGAGAGTGACAATTTTACCTATTGGATTGTTGATGTTGGGTGTTTTCATAAATTACACTGGGTAAAACTCTACGTATTTGGTAGGCCTATAGCCTACCGTCACACATTCTTTACTAGGTCTTTGTAGGGGGTTGCGCAAAGTACTGTTTGGACTGCAACACTTAGGGCCTACTACCAAGTGTAGGCTATATTTCTTTTAATTTAACCAAATGCGCAACCCCCCCCCCCCTAATCCCTGTACGTTGGATACGAAGGTAGGCCTACTTATTTGGTTAAAAGAATATATAAATAAATAGTGATTTATATTATTAAAAAATACACTTGTAAACATGTATCATTTCATTCTGTTTTATTAACAATTGTAAGCTACAAGTAGCGAGGCCTACGAGGCGTGAACTGGGCATTTGTCATCGTAAAAGGGTCATTCCATGAATGAGAATTCAACCAATTTGAAATTAGGGTGACCTGGGGTAATTATGAGACACAGCAAAAGTGGGGCAAAAATAAGACAGTCTGAAAACTACTAATCCTAGTGTCAATTTAATGTTGGCAACTATTCCAATCCAATATATATTATATAATGTGATATTTCTTCTAAGTTTTGGCTATAGTGAATTTCTAAAACAATGTAAAAGAAAATTTTGGGGCATTTAAAAATATACCAATGTAAATTTTTGTTCAAAATCTTTTAAAAGTTGGTCTGGAACTTTGCTTGTAAATCTGGCAACATAGCACCGATTTCTTGTATCTAAGTTGTTTGGACAAGCAGGAGTACCAGCCTTCAATTTAGTATAAGTGTTGTTGTTGTTGTTGTTGATATTTTAGTAGTATCTAGGAGGCTGTGAAGTCAGGGGGCAAATATGAGACATTTTTGGGGCAAATATGAGACATGATGTTAGCTTCAGTGTATCTAGTAATTTAAGAAGGCTGTTCAAAGATGGAAGCATCAACACAAGCCAAATAAATATTGAAGATATTTTGGTAAGTAGGTAAAATAGGCCAAAAATATGTAGTTATCTCATTTGTCCCTGTATTAATGAACTATTCTAGCCATTTGAGCTCACATTTTCAATCAACAACATTTTCAAGTAGGCCCTATGTTCTACTTAAATTTATTTCTAGGCCCTACCCTAAGCCAAGATTTTGGCAGGATAGAACCTAGGGCTAGAGCCTATGCTTAGCTCATTACCAATTGGACAATTAAATGTATTATTTTATGCCTACATCTGAGGCAAAGAGTGTGGGACTAGTGCACTCAAACCTAGGCCTACTGTTGCCATAATCTGAGTTAGCCCCCCCCCCCCCCCCCCTAGCAATTCAGAGGCCTAGGCTTATGAACCTGGTTTACAATGAAGTTCTGTTTAAAATTACAAGAAGAAGAGCAGATCGTACTCCGAGGACGATCTGAAATGGCGGTGGAAACAGTACGAGCCGGATTAACATGTTAATTGTTCCATAACTACTGTAATTTTTGTCATAAAAAAATAATAAAATACATGCCCTATTCAGAATTCCAAGACCTGTCTTATTTTTACCCCCCCCCCCCCCCCCCAACTTCATATTGCATGTGGTTATAGAGATACTATGCTGTCTTGTTTTTGCCCCATGGGTGTGGTGTCTTGCTTTTGCCCCATTTGCCGGGTAAAAATGAGACAGTGTTTTTTGTTTTTTGTACAATAATTGATAACAAATCTTGAAATTTTCCAGTTGGATCATGTAGAGCTGGGCTAGTGTAATACAATGCACATTTTGAATCTGAATTTCAACTGTTCAAAGTCTCCTATAAATGCAAAAGTTTGGGTTTTGTCTCATAATTGCCCCGGGTCACCCTAATTGGTTGCTGACTTATTTGTGAAAATTTTCAAAGTTGGCACATTGGTAGGCCTAACTGCTTACTAGCAGATAGTAATACATTTTTTTTTTTTTTGGTCAAACGGTTTAGAAGTTACGGGCTTTGAAACATCAGTCCGCGTTACGTTAATGGCAAATTTAGGGGTTTGCGTTAAATCGTGCCATTACTAAAGGGGTGGAGCTATTAGTTTAAAATTTTGTGTGTTGATCACTTTAAAGTAGTTTTAAGAGTATTTAATAGACAGCCTTTGCATTCAACTGTTCAAAGTCTCCTGTAAATGCAAAAGTTTGGGTTTTTGTCTCATAATTGCCCCGGGTCACCCTAATTGGTTGCTGACTTATTTGTGAAAATTTTCAAAGTTGGCACATTGGTAGGCCTAACTGCTTACTAGCAGATAGTAATACATTTTTTTAAAATTTTTTTGGTCAAACGGTTTAGAAGTTACGGGCTTTGAAACATCAGTCCGCGTTACGTTAATGGCAAATTTAGGGGTTTGCGTTAAATCGTGCCATTACTAAAGGGGTGGAGCTATTAGTTTAAAATTTTGTGTGTTGATCACTTTAAAGCAGTTTTAAGAGTATTTAATAGACAGCCTTTGCAATGTGCATGCAGAGACTTGGTCAGAAGATGTTTTTTCGTATTAGTTTTTATGCTAGGCCGTTGAAAAAATTCAACAACCTACATCTTTGAACGATCTAGGTTATAAAAACAGAATATTTTTAAAAAAAGTGATAGGAACCAGAGAAAAAAATCATAATGTTGTACATTTCGAATGCGTATTGCGGACAATTGAACAATGGTATGAAGTTTTAGCTCATTATCTAACATAGTTCACGTCAATCCTGACAACTTGGCATTATTTTGAATTTATGTTTAAATTAAAATTCATGAAATTTTTATCTTCCGTTATTCACAGAAATTTGATCCGACAGTGAATACTACTAGCGCTTTGCTGATGTAGCGCGGCCAGAAACTGAACTGCTTGGAAGAGCCGTTGGAGGGGAGGTACTAGCCTAGGCGCCAGCTAAGCACGGTGGGCGGCGGGGGGTAATTGGTGGTTGTCTGTTGCTCAGAGAAGCCTTTTGTTAGGTCGCAGGCATGGTCGTAGGATCCAAAGAATATCCTTACTATCGGTCGCAAGTAGATTTCGCATTTGTTAGATGCTATGTTCGAGAAAATCAATTCTAATCCAAATGCCACAGATTGCTTCGAGATATTTTGTGTTTCAGTACTTATAGCGGAAGAGATCCGGAATAAACAAATTGCAACAGAAATCGTTCTTTTTCATACTATTTAATAAACTCAAAATTTAGAAAAATCAAAGGTGTCCAAATTAATGAAATTTGCTTATTAATTAATACAATTATTGAAGGAAATAAAAATTATTATAGGGCCTATTAGGCGTAAACACCAACATTTTCACAAATAAAATACATAAATCTCCCAAAAAAGTGAAAATAGTTATTTTAATAGGTATTTGTGTTGTTTGTTGTGCTACTAATTAAATAAATAATACAAATGTTAATAGCAATTTATATATTTGAACTCCAAATGAAATTTAATCTCGCAAGTTTATTAACTAGATCGAAATATGCACTCTCTTACTTCTGTGGGGAAAAAAATATGAATAAAGGCTAGTTGATTTGACAATAAAATATGATTGTAGCTATTATTTATTAGTAGGGCCTAATTCATTAAAGACCATTCAATGAGATGGAGGCCTAGTCCTTTTGTTAATGTTGTTTTCCTAGACATAATTTGTTACAGTATCACATTAAAAATTGTTATAAGATAAACATAAATACACTTAGAATGGCATTAATTAGACGAGTGAGCGAAGCGAATGAGGATTCTGTTACGCTCTACTCGATCGGGCCTTGGCCGTGAGCATTGTCCAATGTATGTATGTAAAATGTATGTATGTATGTATGTTAAATGTCTGTCTGGGCTCATACGGCCGAACGGCCAAATAGATTGAGCTGAAATTTTAAACACACATCCGTAACCAGGTAACTGAGAACTGCTAACAAAATGAGCAATATCTGTTGCGATTTAAGCTCGCAAGAAATAAAAATGTGAAAAATGTGAACTTAGATTGCAAATGTTTACAATACCCATTAGTAAAATAGAACACAGCCTGTGAAAGTTTGCGATCAGATGAACCAAGTAAATGTTTTATTATTGTTTTGTTTTTATTTCTTCTGTCATTCTGTAAATGATGCTGGGCCATTGCTGGCTATCAAGGATACTATTATACACTTCGTTTGGGCTGGTGATGATCTACAAGAAACAGTGCGACGTATTTTATCTCGCAAACATCAGCTGGTAAGTAGGGTAGTATATTACTTTCCGAAACTAGAATGCGAGCTCTGGCAGTCGTTGTCGGGGACCCCCATATTCTCTAAAGACCTTTCCAACGACGACGACCAGGACAAAACGAACGATGACAAAGACGATGACGACCACGACGCGCCTTTACCCGTGGCTATTTCTGACCAGCACCAGCATGGGATTTTCCTCCCTATATCCTCTAGGTAAGAGTGGTGATTTTTGACCTAGCGGTTGTCGCACCCTTAATGCAAACTGAAACTAAATTGGGACGTATGGGATCAGCCTTTTCATAATAGGACGACGACAAACGGTTGACGCCCCTGAAACCAAAAAACTATAAACCACTTTCTCTGTTCGCCTAGGCCTAAATATTTTATTTTTTTGGGTTTATTTGGATTAAGGACGCGTCAACCGTTAGATCATAATGCACGACTCTAGCCTAGGGGATGGGGAGGAGTGGCCCATGCTGGTCAGAACCAGCCATGGGTAAGGGGAGGAAGGGGGATTTCTCACGTCGTGGTCGTCATTGTCTTTGTCATCGTTCGTTGTGTCATTGTCACCGTCGTCGGGGAGGTCGTCAAGGGAAGGGGGAGGTGTCCCCGACGACGATTGCCAGAGCTCGCCTCTGGTTTTGGTGAGTATAGTATACTTCCCTCTTATTAGCTGATGTTTGCGAGGTGGACCTTTTCTCTTGAATCGCCAGAGCAGCAGAACAATGCTCTGGGCCAATTCTACCCCGAACCCAGACGGAATCGTCTTTAATTTTTCATACATTGACGCTGGAGGAAGTACCTGTTCTAAGGGTCATACATCGGCCGTTCCATTTAGCCTGGGGTGAAGCCTATCTGTTCAACAAGGGTCTGTGACCACAAATGTTTGTATAAAGATTATACTAGGGAAACGCCAAAGTCGTTTTTAGACGAGTGAGTGAGCCATGTGTTGTGTACCCGCTAACATTACTTTTCTTCCCCCTACCTTTGACCTCCCTAGCCTATCATTGGTTAAAGTGGCGCATTATGGCCGGACAGTTGACGTGCCCTTAAACTTAAAAACTTATAATTACCTAACTTAAATCCAATCAATGTTCACGGGTACTCAACACGTGGCTCTCTCACTCGTCTAACAACGACTTTGGCGTTGACCTAGCGGTTGTCGCACCCTTAATCCAAACTAAAACTAAATTGGGACGTATGGGATCAGCCTTTTTTCATAATAGGACGACGACAAACGGTTGACGCACCCTGAAACCAAAAAACTATAAACCACTTTCTCTGTTCGCCTAGACCCAAATATTTTATTTTTTGGGTTTATTTGGATTAAGGACGCGTCAACCGTTAGGTCATAATGCACGACTCTAGCCTAGGGGATGGGGAGGAGTGGCCCATGCTGGTCAGAACCAGCCATGGGTAAGGGGAGGAAGGAGGATTTCAAGGTAGGGGGAAGAAAAGTAATGTGTGTGTAATGTGTGTGTTGTAATGTGGTGACTAAACACATGGCTCACTCACTCGTCTAACAACGACTTTGGCGTTTCCTAGTTAATAAAATTGTAATACGTAACTATATATATATCAGCTTTTCTTGTTTATTTTTGGGCTTTGGGCCGGGCCCGTAACATTGAAATTTCGGGCCAGTTCGGGCTTTCGGTCCAGTATAGGCGCTCCACGCTAAGAAAGGAGATGCGCGCGCTTTCGACGGGCCAATCAGCGATCGTTATTTTAAATTGGAGCCTGCTGAATGGGTACAATTCACCCGTTAAAAGCGCGCGCAACTCCTTTCTAAGCGTGGAGCGCCTATAACAACAGTAAAATAGTGGAACTAAGAAATAACATCATAATATCTGTTGTCTAAAACGACAACGGCAGAGCCTTTGCAGAGTCCAAATATCCTTATGATTTTTATAGTCTTCGAAAGAACCGCGGGCTTTCGGGCCGACTTTCAGGCGGGCCAGTATCATCATATTTTGGGACGGGTTCGGGCCCCTGGCCGTCTTTTAAAAAGGCGCATCTCTATAGGCTACCTTTGGCATGATTTCCATCCCAACAGGAATAGAATTTAATAATTAATCAATGTTGTCTGCAGTGTCTGTGTTGTGACAAAGACACCAAATAACGGAAATAATAATAAAAATGAAAATGTCAATAAAAATGTGACAAAATGCTCAATGTAAATCTAAAAATAAGTTGACAATATATTATTTCTAAAGACCAAATAAAGATACAATGAAATGTCATAAAACACAAACAGTGTCGTCTGCGTATCAAATAATTTATAAGGCTATGTCTCCCTCAATCTACACACCTAAGAAATGTAAATTCTTGTATCATGCCCATAAGTTTCCATAAATGACTCAAAACTATGTTGTGCAAATAAAATTTATGTTTTATTTCTTTGAGAGCTGGTCAAGATTGCATTCAGTTGCAATACAATAAGATAGGGTTTGACATCCGCTTCAGACAGTGAGACGACTGCGAGAGAAAGAGAGAATGGTATGTGTGTGTATGGCCAGGCATCTTTCTGACAATGAATGGTTTCCTAGAATTTTGACAGCGAGAGTTATGGAGATTTGTCTTACAATAACAGAGGCACAAAAATCCCAATAAAAAAAAAAGGCAAGTGAAGAGCAAAGATGTAGATATGTCAACTTTTATAACAAACTCTAATTTAATTACTGTAATTTTATTAATGAGTTACGTTTACGTGTATGAATGTCACACCGCCGTGCTACGTTGAATGCCTACTTTCAATGTGTACGTACTGTGTCACACCGACGTACCATACTTTTATTGTCTACTTTTCTTGTTTATAGTTTGCGCCAATTTACTGTGCTGTGTGTCAGACCGATGTACTTACTTAACTGATCACAAGTCACACGGACGTAATATATTTACTTTTACTTTTTTATCGTCCACTTTTCTTGTTTACAAATTGTGCTACACCATTGTGTTTGTATACGTCAGACTACATTTCTTGTTTAGTTGTTTACTGTGTCACACCACCATAGTATAATTTATTTTCTTCTTTTTTTCTTTTGTGACACAAACTGTGTCACACCATCGTACTACTTTACTAGCCCCCCCCCCCTTCGCGAATGCATTCTATAGCCGCGTTGATGGACGAGCGTATTTGGCGTATCTCCCTGCTTTCCTTCATTTGTTAATAAATTGTAATAGTTTGATTTTCTCAAAATACATTTCTTTGATTGTACTCAAATTCATGCCATATTCAAAGGTTTTGAAATAGTGTGGCTCGTTGGTCTAGTGGCTAGCGTCTCTGCTTCCAATGCAGCAGTCCAGGTTCGATTCCCGCGAAAGTCAGAAGTTTTGTAACTTCTGATTTGGACGTAAGTCCATCAGTTCTTGTCTTAGGAGTTTGTAAACGGTGACTTTGGAGCCGTCCTAGCAACGAGGCACATAATAAACTGTGTAAATTGCACAATTTATTAAAAGTAAAGTTAAAGTTGTTCTGAATCGGCCTAGTTGATTCTGGCGTTAATCCGCGGGTGTTCGCACTGTCCATACCACTGATTGCTATATTTCCTATTAAAAAATATCAACCTTTGGCTGGTTATCGCTCCCTCGTCGATTGCGTCGGGGCCTACAGGGTTGGCTTGGTCACTTTGGTTTACTGTCCCCCACTGAAAATCAGTTATGTGACTGAGTGGGTAGACTCTTCGGATTTATTTATTTTATTGGAATATCTGATTAGCTTGTCCGGTAAAAAGTCAACTAACAGACTAAAACATCGTAAAAGCACTATAAATTAAAACAAACACGAAAGCGAACTAAAATCATGCAAGATTTTTTAATCGTGGGTAGGGCCTAGTGAAATTGAAGTATTCCCTTCGTTCGCTTCCCTCACTAGGCTAATTCTATTACTGCTCATCGAGATTGAGACGAGTTTCTAGCACATGCTTTGTACGGTTTAATCAATGTTGTGTATTATTTCTGTTCGAGTTGAATCAATGTGAATGAGGTTGTTGTAAATTGGCATCACATTTACCAATATAACTCATATATTGTGGTGTGGGAATGTCTGGCCTGAAAAGTTGTTAAATATTCATATAACTTACAAATTTTCATAAATTAACACTTTCGTCTACCTATTTTCAAAATCAATCAAAGTTTTAGTTGCCTAATTATTTTCAAGACAATATTGATTATTTTTATTTACTAGTAACATATTTTAATCTACAATGGCCATCTGGCTGTGCTTTAAATCTTGCGATTTTTATTGCATAGTTACAAGAAATTATTTTTATCGTGGAAACAAATATCGTGACGGAATAATCCGTGAGGTAGGCCTACCCAAAATTGATTTTTATTTACTCGCGAATTTTTGCAACAACAGTACCTTTCACAGAATGTCATTGTAAGTGTGGGATAATGAGGGTCTGTGAGCCGCAGTCCACTGGCCAGTCATTGAATAGGAGAGGCTTTGTCAGCCTGAATTAGGGTTGTGGGGTGAGGCCAGACAGACTTTTCCCCTCACCGGAAGAATGTCGGCCGAAAAGGTATCTGGTTTACTCGCACTCGTAAATCGAAAAGACATCTGCTTTACCTGCATCCGACCATTCGTCTTTCTTTTCACCACTGTGAAGTAGTTTTAATGGTAGGGGGCAACACAACACACACTCTCTCCATCACGTGTTGCTAGAAGCCGCGTGGGTCTTCTTGTGTGAGATGAGCGAGGATGCTCGGTTGAAGGTTAAAAAACATTCAAAAATTTGATACTCAACAAGCAAGCATGCCATTTTCAAGGTCAGAATGGGTATCCCGGGCTATCCGGTTGCAGATCAAGATCAAGTTAGTAGGCCTAGCTATCCTAGCTAGGTGGTTGGAAGGTTGTATTAGTATCCCCTAGCTAGGCCTACTAGTCATTGATTGAAGAAGGCTACGTTGATCAGGCGGGCTGGGCTCGGACTACTCGCTACGAGCTTGTTCGGTGCGAGCTTATTTTGCTTCATAAACGCTTTGCTGATGCGCACCCGTCTCGGCTCGAAACACAAACCGAGCCAGCTCGGTTGATACGATTTGAAATTTGACTGCTAAACCCAATCGAGCTCAAATATGCGAACTCCCAGCCATTTTCTTTGTAATTGTCCAATCACAGCCACTGCCTCAAACAACAACAGCAATCACCATCACAAACAGCTGTGCATTGATACATTGGTACTCTTTCGGTTGGTATGGACAGTTTTATTTAGGGTGTACCTACAAAACCTTTAACGTCGCTATTTTAAATCTAAAGTAAGGTACCTACAAAACCTTTAACGTCGCTATTTTAAATCTAAAGTAGGCTACCTACAAAACCTTTAACCTCGCTATTTTAAATCTAAAGTAGGCCTACCTGCTGATCAAAAACTGGGAACTTTTTCGGTTAGTGTGCTCCCCTATTATAACACAGTTTTTTACACTAAAAACACTGAAAAACAACTATAAACGAGAAATAAATGTAAATCAACACATTATTAATGATTAATGATGTAATTTATAGAAAACGGTATGAAAATATACAATGTTATTCATTAATTTATACATATTTTACACAAATATTTGGCGATGTCACTGTTCGCACAGGTCGTCGTGTAGGGCATGCGCAGTTCACTCCTCTTTCATTGTACTCACTCCGTACCAACTTTATTCACAAAAATACTCCACCTACAAAACCTTTAACGTCACTATTTTAAAAAAAGGACTTTCAACGGAAAGTATTTTCGTTTGAAATAGCGACGTTAAAGTTTTTTTTTTTACTATAACAGCAAAAATGTGATTATTAAATTTTAGATTATGAAAGTTATATTATTGTAAGGTTACTGGCAGTGAGTGAACAACAGTGTACAACAGACTTACAAGATGGCTGACAGAAAACGGTGAAATATGCGAGTGTTTTGTAAGTGTAATTAACTTATAGAATTGTGTATTTTCTGCGTGTTTGGTGATACCACATCGTTATTATTGACTTATTAGTTATTCATTTCTCATTTGTAGTTGTTTTTCAGTGTTTTTACTGTGTTACAATAGGGGAGCACACCATTAATTTAAATTATTAATAATTAAAATAATGGAAATTATTAATAATTAAAATAATGGAAGGGAATAAGGTAATTGAGGTAATGGCAGCCTACAGGCCACCAGGGAATAATGATTACCCGATTCTAACAGCAATTGGAGATAGGATCAGAGGGATAATAAAATCATCATAGCAGGGGATTTAAATATGCCCAATGTAAAGTGGGAAGGGGGAGTGGTTAACACTGGAAGCAAGGCACAGAAGATGGCCAATTTAATAATAAATGAAGGATTTGAGCAGATTGTAGAAGGAATCACAAGAGAAAATAAGAGTGGAGGAATCTTCTGGATGTGATTATGGTAAGACCTACAGATTGCTGGCTTGAATGTGCAGTTATTAACGGTATAAGTGATCATAAGGCAGTTTTAGCAGTGATTGAAGGGGGCGCAGAAACCAGGAATGACGAGGAGAAAAAGACTTCGTGGAAGTACAAAAAGGCGGATAAAGAAAGCATTAGGGAATTCCTAAGGGAGAAATATCAAGGGTGGAGAGAAGCGAGAGGGAGTGTAGAGGAAATGTGGGGTGGTTTTGTAGAACTATGCAAGGAGGCCAGGGAAAACTGGGTACCAAACAGGGAATATAAACCTAATGATGATCCTCCTTACTACAATACTCATATAAGGGCACTAAAGAAGAAGGGAAGGAAGCTATTCAATAAGTATAGAAGAACAAGGGATGAGAAAGACAGAGAAAATTTTAAAGAGGTCGAGAGGAATCTAGTTAGAACTAAAAGGGAGAGATGGGAGAAGCATATGACTAACATGATGGACGAGGAGGATAAACAGGGAAGCTGGAACAGGATGTATAACTACGTAAGGGGAAAGAGAGGAAAAAGAGGGGGCTTACCAGTTCTAAAAGGGGATAATGGCACTCTACTTGTGGATAATAAGGATAAAGCGGAGGCTCTTAATAAATACTATGCTGAGGTCTTCCAAGATTGAGCTATAAACAACAACAAAGGGACTGAGGGAAGGAAGGGGAGGAGAAGAAATCTCGGTGAACGTTGATAAGGTGACTAAGGTGATAGCCTCGCTAAAGAGAGGAAGGCCCCGGGTAATGATGGTCTTACGGGAGACTTTCTCCAACTGGCAATGGGGGAGACGGCACTGTACATGTGTAAAATAATTGAGGCTTCACTTGAGAAAGGGAGGTGCCTGACAGCTGGAGAGAGGCCATTGTGATACCTGTCCACAAAGGGGGGGAGAAGGGGAAACTAGGAAACTATAGACCAATATCTTTGACATCAGTGGGGTCGAAAATCATGGAAAGGGTAGTTGGGGATTATATAAAGGGGATTATAAGGGAGAAAAAATGGCTGAATGAAAGCCAACATGGATTTAGGAAGGGATACTCATGCGAGACGCAGCTCATGGGATTGGTTAATGACATTGGTAGCTCACTTGATAAAGGGGAAATAGTGGACGCAGTCTTCATTGACTTCGAGAAAGCGTTTGACAAGGTTCCACATGATAAACTAATAGGGAAGCTGGAGGGGGTCATAGATGACCTATGGGTAAACAGATGGGTCAAGGAATATCTTATGACAGAAGACAGAGGGTGAAGGTGGGGGTGGGGGTGGACCTATCAGACGAGGTGGAAGTGACATCAGGGGTGCCCCAGGGGAGTGTGCTGGGTCCTCTTCTGTTCGCAATATACATTAATGACATAGCAGACAGAATGGGAGCGAAGGTAAGGCTTTTTGCAGATGACTGCGTTATCTACAGAATAATCAAGGTAGTAGGGGACGTAGATGACCTGAAACAGGACTTGGATAGGCTTGGTGAATGGGTAGTGGGAAATAAGATGAGCCTAAACGTAAACAAATGCAAATGGATAAGATTTACAAGGAAGAGGAAGGTACAAGGGTTAGGGGATGGATACTCATTAATGGGGAATGATCTTGAGAAGGTGGAGAAATTTAAGTACCTGGGAGTATGGCTACAGAGTAAGCTAAGCTGGGAGGTCAGGTGAATGCTACCACGAAAAAGGGTTTTAGATGTCTGAACTTTGTAGGCCTAATGCGAACTTTGAAAGGAGCCAGTAGTGAATTAAAGGGGCACGCTTATAAAACGTTGGTAAGACCTGTTGTAGAGTACGCTGGGTCTGTATGGGATCCATATAGGAAAGGGGAAATAGAGGAATTGAGGCAGTGCAGAAAAGAGCGGCAAGAAGGGTCCTAAGGAAGGGTAACAGGTGGAAGGAGGAGGTGATAAATGGGCAGCTTGTAAGGACATATGATAGTGTTAAACCATGGTACAGGATCTAGGATGGGAAAAGCTGGAGGATAGGAGAAGGATCGACAGATTAGGGAAAATGTATAGGGTGACCAGGGCTCATGAGGTTGGGGGGAAATAAATAACCAACTAAGGAGGGCAAACTATGTTGCCAGAGGGGATCACAAGTGGAAGTATGAGAGGGGAGCATGGGCAACAGACATAGGCAGATACTCCTTCCTGGCTAGAACGGTGGTCGAATGGAATGGCTTACCAGAGGGAGTTGTGGAGGAGAAAACCGTTAAAGGCTTTAAAAAACAAATGAAGCTGCTGCCGAAGGTAAATCCTGAACGGGGGTTCTGGGGAACAGGCAAACTAGATCTGCCCATGATGGGATATGAAGAAGGAGAAAGGGGAAGCAAAGGGGCCCAAGATGAAAAAACGGGGCCCATGAAAAGTGCTAAGGGAAAAGGATTAGAGAAGAGTAAATAAGGAAAGCCTAGAAAAAGGGATAGGTCGCCCTATATAGAAGGGGAATGACCAAGTATGAAGGAAAAAGGGAAAATTTGGAATTACAAAAAAAGGGAAAGGGAAAGGGGGAAAGGGAAGGAAGGAGAAAAAACCCTCCCAAAACCGACTTTGGGTCATTTGTGGGGAAAGAAACCAAATACAAATACAACCGAAAGAGTTCCAAAACGGGCCATTTTTAAGGCCCCTCCCAAACCCCGAAAAATTCTGATACATTTACAGGGGCGACATTTCTAAACCTTTTTTTTGGCAGACTGAGCTAGCCCCGGCCCTGCAAGCTCTTAAAAAAACCCATTAGCAAATTTGAGTTTGGGAAAAATCCAGCACGAAACCGTCCCGGGAGTGGGGCCTAGTCCGGGGGCCCAAAGTTTCGCCTGATAAATGTAGTCATTGGCCCCTCCCTTTTAATTTAGCTCCCCTAGCCCATAATATATAGGCCTACCCATGGGGCTTTTTGGAACTTTTTCCCGGTTGGAAATGGAATTTTTTAATCAGGAGGTGGGTCTATTTTTAAAATTTAAAATGAGACTTAAGGGTTTTTTGTAGGTACTTTAAAATTTAAAATAGGACGTTTAAGGTTTTGGGACCTAGCCTAGGCCCTACTTTAGATTCCCAAAAAAAAACGACTTTTAAAAGGTTTTTTTAGGTACACATAAAAAAACTGTCCATAAACCAAACCCCAAAAAGTACCGGGCTAATTGGGTTTTTTTAAAAAACCCAAAATTAGTTTTTGGGGCCCAACAGGGCCCTTGAGTTGAGAAAGTTTTTTAACAAACTTAAAGGGGATTTCCCAAAACTGTTTTCCTCGATAGGCCCCAGGGTAATCGCCTAGGGCCCCACCTACACTAAACCAGCCCCCAGGCCCCCAAACACCTAGGCCCCTAGCCTAGCCTAGCCTAGCTAGGCCTAGGCCATGCCATAACAGAAGCCCTGCAAAAAGAACTCATATTCATAAGAGAGTCTAGGGAGGCCTACCTTGGTGCTGGAGGGGGACTAGCTGATCGACCACGTCGAGGCATTATCACAATATCGTTAAAACTTTGTCAGAAGTAGAAATTGAATTTACTAGTAAAACTATTAGTGCCTCCGCTTTTTCTATGCGCAGCAAATCAATGAATGGTGAGTGAAATAGAATGCCACGGTGTTTCTAGAAGGCTGAAGCAATAACACGTGACCGATGTCGTAGGTTCAACTTCGGGCTCGCCAACTTTGCAAATGTTATCCATATAGCCATTTAGCCAACGTGCCGAAAAAACTCGTGCACCACGGGTGCACCACAGCAGCTGCTGATGCTGCCAAATTCAAAATAGCTTCCGAGTGCCAAATCAAAATTGCACCCTGATGGGGGCAACGGGGGGGGGTTTTATTTTTGTTTTTACAATTTTTTCAGAAAGATAGAAAACAAAATTTTTAAAAATAAATTTTTTGGTTTAAATTTGGGAAAAATTGGACGAAAGAAACGGGGGCGAACGAAAACCTCCCATCGGCACTTCGTTTTTTTATGTGTGTATGTATAAAGTCCCGTGGGGCTCGATGGCCCACTTTATTTTCGCAGGGGCCAGACCCCCCAGGTGGGCCAGAAATACCTCGGGCCGATTTTTTAACGAAATTTCACCCCAACGTAGGCCCAAGTGCTGTTTAAGGGGGGAAACCCCCAAAGTTTTTTAAAGGAATCAGCCTTTCAAAAAAATTAAATTAAACAAATTACTACTTTATTTTTTTAAACTAAAAGTTCACTTTGGATAAAAATCCTTTCTCACCAAGGATGGTTATATACTCAATGCTATGAATGTTGACAATTGAGAAAAATTTCAAAATTTTATCTTGCCCTGCCAGCTTGCAAAAAATAGTCCTTAGCCTTTAGCCCACAGCCATTGTAGTTCGGTGTAAATTTCTCTGATAAACGCATCGTATTACGTAAACCGTATTAAATTGCTTATTTCGAACTCTCTTGGGTAAACGCAGTGTTGGCCTATGCCGCATCAATTGATAAGCGGTTTTTTACTTTCGTTTTGCCTTTGAAAATAATGAATTTATATTTTGAAAGCAGTAAACCTTTTTATGGTTACAAAGCCGTAGCCGTCGGCGGTGGCAGTGGCACATACGAAGCGAATGGCTCTACGAGGACGTGGGTTCGAATCCCGCATCAGGTATGGTTTTGTTGTAATAATTGTCGTTCGAATTGCCTTCGTTATTATTTTTATACAAGTATAAAGTCCAAACTTATTAGCAAAATTACCGCGTCTGGGCCCGGGGTAGAATTGGCCCAGAGCATGGCTCTGCTAATCGTATAAGGCGATTCAAGAGAAAAAGTCCACCTCGCAAACATCAGCTAGTAAGGGAAGTATATTACTCCCCAAACTAGAGGCGAGCTCTGGCAATCGTCGCCGAGGACTCGTCCCCCTTCCCTTGACGATCTCCCCGACGACGATGACAATGACACAACGAACGATGACAAAGACGATGACGACCGCGACGTGAGAATCCCCCCTTCCTTCCCTTACCCGTGGCTGGTTCTGACCAGCATGGGCCCCATATCCCCTAGGCTAGAGTGATGCATTATGACCTACGGTTGATGCGTCCTATCCAAATAATTAATAAACCAAAAAAAGACCTCCCCGACGACAATGACAATGACACAAAAAACGATGTTTAGTTTAATTTAGTTTATTCGGACATTTAAAATACAGTACATACAAAATACATGTAGGATACAGTATCGGGTGACAGATACGGAGATCTGTATTTGCCCTCTGATATTATAAAACTTAAAGATTAACCTAAAATTAGTACTATTACTGCATGATAAATATTTTCGTGGATTTACAGGCAAAGATAAATAGATAAATAAATATTAATACATAATAATATATAACATAATTGGATGAGCGTAGCGAGCGAAGCGAAGATTTCACTACACTGGAGAAAAAAATCCGGAATGTTTTTTTTTTCTTTCTGTAATCTGTTTGTCCACACGATTCCGGCTAAACCGATACTCCGATTGCGATGAAATTTTATGGAGGCCTTCGAAATCTCTGAACTTAGAACTGCCACGTTTTTGAGCGCAATCGGAAAATTATTTCTCATGAAAATCGCAATTTTACGATTTTTTTTCGATTTTTAACAAAATTCTTCGATTTATAACACCTACATGCTTTGTCCGATTGTGATAATTTTTTCACAGAACCTTAATTTTATGAATTGATATATTCGTTGAAATTTGAGCGTTATCAAAAGATAAATTTCTTTAAAAAATCGCAATTTTACGACTTTTTTCGATTTTTTTAAATGTCTTCGGCTTATAGCACCTACATGCTTTATCCGATCGTAATGATTTTTTCACAGAACCTTAATTTTATGAATTTATATATTCGTGTGAAATTTGAGCACAATCGAATAATTATTTCTCATGAAAATCAAAATTTGACGATTTTTTTCTTTTTTAAAATTACGATTAATTTAAAAAAAATTAAATTTAAAGTTTATTTTTAATTAAATTTAAATAAATTTTAAAAAAATCTTCAACTTAGTAATGATTTTTTCACAGAACAACAGAAAATCCGCATAACACTTGGCTACTCAATGCACCAATTACGCTCATCCAACAACGCGGCGGGACTTAAGCGTTTTCCTAGTATAACATAATAGTAGCTGTATCTATGTGCTGTACATGGATGTGGGGAATAGGCCTACCTACTTATTTGTACAGGACAGAGTTTTAACTAGTAGGATTCGTTAGGCTATGTATTGTCTGTTGAGACAAATATTCGCTAATGCTGTAAAAAGGGTTTATTTTCAGGAAGTCTCCTAGTCTTTTTAAAAAAATGATTATGTTGTTTGAGCTTTGTATGTGGTTTGATAGTTTGTTAGGTATAGATTTTTATTTTTAGATAATTTGAGTTTAGTTGTCATGCCTTTGTGTGTTAGGCCTAGTAATGTTCTACTACGTACAATCTCCTTGGTCTGTGCGTTTCAACCAATCGGAATCTGACATCATTTCGAAGGAATCTTGGCATGTGGCACCACTTTTTCCATTAAATCGACTATGGGGAACTCAAATATGGCATCACAATTAGAATTTCGTGAATTTCGAGGCCATAAATTGCAAATTTTAGACATTTTAAGGCAATTTTGTTTCTAAATTTCACTGATTTCTACGACAGCCGAGTTGACTGTAATAACATGTATAGAGACCATATTATTTTTAAGCGTGTACGAGACACCCCAATAGTCAGTTTTAGGCCGGGAGCCCATTCGACTCTCAATTTATTTACCTATGACGGCATTCTTTAAAGATGGAACAGTGATATTTTGTAACAAAATTGCCATAAAATGTGTAAAACTTGCAATTTTCGGCCTCGAAATCCACGGAATAATAACTTTACTGTCATATTTGAGTTCCCAATGGCCGATTTAATGGGAAAAAGTGGTGCCACATGCAAAACTTCTGTCAAAAATGTGGAAGTCTTATTACACTTTAGACGCCATCTTTAAAGATGGACGCCATAAGTAAATGGATTAAGAGTCGAATAGAGTCCCGGTCTAAAACTGACTATTGGGGTGTCTAGCACACGCATAAAAAAATGTGGTCTCTATGCATGTTCTTTCAGTCAACTCGGCTGTCGTAGAAACCAGTGAAATTTCGTAACAAAACTGGTTTACAAATTTGTAAAATTTGCAATTTACTGCCTCGAAATTAACAAATTCTAATTCTGATGCCATATTTGAGTTCCCCATGGTCGATTTAATGGAAAAAGTGGTTCCACATGCCAAGATTCCTTCGAAATGATGTAGTCATATTACACTTTGGCGCCATCTTTAAAGATGGCCGCCATAGCTAAATCAATGGCGAGACGAATAGGGTCCCGGTCTAAAACTGACTATTGGGGTGTTTCTTACAGGCATATATATATTTTTATCTCTAAGCATGCTATTACAGTCAACTCGGCTGTCGTAGACACCAGTGAAATTTAGTATCAAATTTGCCTTAAAATTTGTAAAATTTGCAATTTACTGCATCAAAATTCACAAAATTCTAATTCTGATGCCATATTTGAGTTTCCCATGGTCGATTTAATGAAAAAAGTGGTTCCACATGCCAAGATTCCTTCGAAATGAGGTAGTCTTATTACACTTTGGCGCCATCTTTAAAGATGGCCGCCATAGCTAAATTAGTGGCGAGACGAATGGGGTCCCGCGTACACGCATACTTTTTTTTTGTCTCTATGCATGCTATTACAGTCAACTCGGCTGTCGTAGAAACCAGTGAAATTTAGTATCAAATTTGCCCTTAAAATTTGTAAAATTTGCAATTTACTGCCTCGAAATTCAACAAATTCTCATTCTGATGCCATATTTGAGTTTCCCATGGTCGATTTCAATGGAAAAAGTGGTTCCACATGCCAAGACTCCTTCAAATGAGGTAGTCTTATTACACTTTTGCGCCATCTTTAAAGATGGCCGCCATAGCTAAATTAGTGGCGAGACGAATGGGGTCCCGTTCTAAAAATGACTATTTGGGGTTGAATTACACGCATAAAAATTTTTGGACCTCTATTAAAAGTGCACAATTGATTCACACCCACGCCAGACTAAGGCTAGAGTGATGCATTATGACCCAAACGGTTAACCACCAAAAGACCTCCCCGACGACAATGACATAATGACACAAAAAACGATGACAAAGACAATGACGGCCTCGACGTGAGAACCCCCTTCCTCCCCTTACCCGTGTCTGGTTTTTGACCAGCATTGGCTCGATCTTCCCCCCCATATCCCTTAGGCTAGAGTGGTGCATTATGACCTAACGGTTGACGCGTCCGTCGTCAAGGGAAGGGGGAGGGGTCAGCGACGACGATTGCCAGAGCTCGCCTCTCGTTTGGGGAGTAAAATACTACCCTTCATACTAGCTGATGTTTGCGAGGTGGACTTTTTCTCTTGAATCGCCTTTACGATTAGCAGAGCCATGCTCTGGGTCAATTCTACCCCGGGCCCAGAGATTTGATAAAATATTTTTGATTGTAGGGCCTACTAAAGCCGTGACTGGAGTCATTTTCGATATTGCAAAGTATACTGAAATTAAATTAGTTTGCTAGATCGTTTCTCCAGTCTAGGGGATGTGTGGGAAGAAGTGGGGTTCTCATGTCGTCGTAGACATTTTTGTCTTCTAGTTTTGGAGGTCCCCGACGACGAATGTCGGAGCTCGCTTCTAGTTTCGAGATATACTTTGCCTCTTACATATGAGTAAATTTCCACACACTATACAGACGAGTACATACTGTGGCTGTGGCTCGGCTGGCCTCGGTGGTGGAGAAACTGGTTTGGGGGTGGAGAACCGGCTTCTGTCCTGGGAACCACGTTGCAGGGAATCATTACTAGGCTAGCCCGCCGATCCTCTGGAGGCCCGACTCCCGCCACTGGATCGACTAGTCGCGCTCGCCCGACCTCCCCCGCCGCCACTGTTCCTGGGCATTCTCACCCGCGCTATCTACTTGATTAGCTTACTCTGCATTACGAGCTACCATTATCGGGATGAGCAGATTCAGTCTGTGATTATTATCTAGATGTTCTCAAATGTTTGATAAAACTGTAGCAACGTGAGTATTGGCAACAAATAGAATAATATGGCCACTTGGTGATTGTAACCTTGATTGTAACAATAACGATATTTGGGTAACTTCTTCTATTGTGAGGATCACAGATACTACTATTGTAAGGGTGGTACTTATAAAGGTTTTACTTTTTAAGGCTGTGGGTATAGCTGTGTGTGAGTTTACCAAAATACATGTTTAAAAAAATCATAAAAACAGTCAGTATAGGCTGTATAGTATAGTCTTCTCTTGTGAGGAGACCAAATTTATTTTAAAATTTTTTTTGTTTGTTGCACTGCTACTTTTATGAACGAATTTGGGTTCCAAGTTGTGCAAAAAGTATACGATTTAGATAGATATTTTAACTTTAAAAAAAAAACTTTGTTTTATTTCTTGTTCTCTACGAATTTTTTTCTTTTGGCTGTCCAATATCACTGTAAAAAATGTAAAACATTGAAGAATGCAGGGTATTAAATAGTTAAAATACATGCATAGTCAAAGTTGAGTTTAATGCAATCATAAAAATGTCGGCACAGAAACAAGAGTGGTCTAATGACAGTATACATCGCTCTTTATTTTCAGTGTCCCACCATACCCGTGCTTTTTATACTCATAGGCACTGATATTATATGGTTTGACCCGGAAAAATAATACAAAGGTAAAACAAATTGAATTATGTCAAAAAAATAAATCACACAAAACTTGCCAAAGTCGGCGAAAATCGGACTTGATGAATTTTTTAAATGTTGACTCCCTTTATAGATACAAAATTTTGTTACTCCTTTATTATTACTGATAAAATGTCCTTTAAAATAAGACCCAATACATCCGGAAGTGACGATTGGCAGTAGTAGTAAATATTGACGTAAGCAATAAGCATCAATTTAAATGAACAGTTACGTGTTTTTGTATTTTGTTTACATTGTTGACAATATGTTACGAAATGTTCGAAGCATATTTAAATTCATGATGTATAAACCACAAATACAAAAATTTGTAAAAAAAAAAAAAAAAAAACGGCAGTCAAGCTCTCCTTCAAAAGTTTTCGGCTGTGAATGCTGTGAGGTATAGAAGTTGATGCCAAGCTTTTTTTCATTCTTTCTCCCTATAGTTTCGCTTTGAAAAGAAGTAAGATCATTTCGTCTGTTGACGAGCGCCAAGCCAACGATTTTTGTGGTAAAAAAGTAAAATTTTTAAACTCGAAATCATAAAAATAGGCTTGGCCATTGAATTTGGTTCATGGCCAAGTTTATGATTTCGAGTAAAAAAATTTACTTTTTTACCACAAAAATCGTTGGCTTGGCGCTCGTCAAGAGGCGAAATGACTTTTCAAAGCGAAACTAGGGAGAAAGAATGAAAAGCTTGGCTCAACTTCTGTATCTCACATCATTCACAGCCGAAGACTTTTGAAGGAGAGTTGGCTGCCGTTTTTTTTTTTTTTTTTACAAATTTTTGTATTTGTGGGGATATTACATCTTTTTGTTGTTTGTTTCCTATCAAGGCGTGAATGATGGACTTTGATTAAATTTGTTAAGTTCAGAGTTGTTTTTTGACATTTTTGGGCCCACGGTCCCCCAATTTTTCCCCTTGTTTTTAAGTGCTAGATATTTACAATGGTTAAGAGCATGTTTAATTTCAAGCTTGTACAAATTACTACGCCTATGTAATTGCGCGTTTTGATTTTGATTTTCCCCGGTCCCTATTGCCCGGTTTTGGTTTTGAAAGCTAAAGTGATTGCGCATGAGAGACATCTAAGTGTGGCCTAGTTTCACAGTTCTACGATGAACCGTTTTCTCTGTATAGCGTCTTATTCATAGGAGTGTACGAAATTACCTAGCTTTTGATCATTTTGATTTTCTCTGTTACTCGTTACCCAATTTTGCTTTCCATATTCAAAAGTGATAAAGAATGAGAGATATCAAAGTGTATTCCACGTTTGAAACTTCTCAGTTGTAGCGTTTTCTTTGAATGATTCATTTTTTAAGTTCAGATATGTTTTTTGTCATTTTTGGGCCCATGGTCCTCCCCAAATTTAGCCACTTGTGTTTTGGACGCTATATATTTATAATGGTTAAGAGCATGTTTAATTTCAAGTTTGTACAAATTACCACGCCTTAGTAATTACGTGTTTTGATTATCATCCAAATTTTGATTTTGATTTTGATTTTGATTTTTTTTTTTTTTTGAAGCAAAAGGCCCTGCGTCTGAGGTACATCTAAGTGTGGTTCAAGTTTCATAGTTCTAAGATTTACCGTTTTTTCTGTTGGGCTCAATTTAGCTCCGCGAAAAATTAGGTAGCTAGCCAGCCGGAAGGTTTTCGACGATTTTTTAACACACAGAACGGGATATCGGATCGGGTTTGATTTTTTTTTGGTAGGTCATGGACCACATATTATCAGGTCATATACCGAGTTTGAAGATTGTAAATCTTTCGGGGCGGCGTGTGCAGATAGCTGAAAACCCCCCAACTCGGGGACCTGTATACAGGGCCGCGAGTTCGTCGTCGCCTAAAGGTAGGATTCCTATGCGACGACTGAAACTACTATAGCCGCGCGGCTAAAGCCGCGCGATCCGAGTCGCGCGATCAGAGCCGCTTGTTCAAATTCCTATGCCGCGACTCTTGTTTCAGTCGCCACGTGATTAGCATGGAGGAAACACTGTTGGTAGCATATTTTCTTGAAGAAGAAGAAGAGGAATAATTGTTACTAAATATGCTAAATCAATTAAAAGAAGTGACCCTAAACCAATGTACTTGGCGAGGGAGGAGGAGGGATTTCAAAGTATTCTAATACAGAGACATCTTTTGGACGATGCATCAGTGTTTAGGAAATTTTTCCGCTTGAATATTGACCAGTTCAATTACGTTTTGTCACTCAGCTTCACGAAAACAACAATAGTTCTATTATTTAATATAGGAAAACACTTCCGATCGCGTGGCGGCTGCGGCTAGACTGCTCCTGGAGCAGTCTAGTCGTCCGGCTCAAGCGTCTCATTTAGAGCCGCATCAGTCGCGCGGCTACAGACGCGTCATAGGAACGGGTTCCATTCATTTACCTATAAAGCAGTGTGACTCACAGCCGCGCGGCTACAGTCGTATCAGTCGTCGCAAAGGAATCCTACCTTAACGCCTAAGCAGTCGCATGCGCTTAGCTGCGGGCGACGGCCGTCGCCCTAGATGTATAAATTAACGACTTGCACACGTATCTAAGAATTTTTGTTATTATGCCTGAACATGCAGTAAAACACGTAACTTTTCATTTAAATTGATTCTTACGTAAATATTTACATCTACTTCCTTTCGTCACTTCCGGTTGCATTTTGTCTTAATTTAATGGAAATTTTATCAGTAATAATGAAGGAGAGTAACAATTTTTTGGTATTTATAAAGGGAGTCAATATTTAAAAAAAATAGCTGTTAAAGTGTGGAATAAGGACGCCATTTTCCCGTCTGGGCCCGGGGTAGAATAGGCCCAGAGCATGGCTCTGCTAATCGTACAAGGCGATTCAAGAGAAAAAGTCCACCTCGCAAACATCAGCTTGTAAGAGGGGAGAATATATTACTCTCCGAACCTAGAGGCGAGCTCTGGCAATCGTCGTCGGGGACCTTGCCCCCTTCCCTTGACGACCCCCCGGCGACGATGACAATGACACAACGAACGATGACAAAGACGATGACTACCGCGACGTGAGAAACACCCCTTCCTCCCCTTACCCATGGCTGGTTCTGACCAGCATGGGCCCCTCCTCCCCACCCCCCTTAGGCTAGAGTGGTGCATTATGACCTAACGGTTGACGCGTCCTTAATCCAAATAAACCAAACCATATATTCCGATTGTTGCAGACTTTGGCTAGGTTATTAGTGAGTTATTTGTTTACACAATGCAATTTGTTTCACCTTTGTACTTTTTCCCAGGTTTGTGCATTTTTCGCCGTATTTAATATGCCTATGTTTTTATGCCAATATGTACACCTCTTTTCGATCGTCACTTCCGGTTGTATCTGGTCTTATTTGGAAGGAAATTTCATCAGGAATAATAAAGAAAAGTAATACATTTTTTGTATCTATGAAGGGCCGGAGAGTCAATATTTCAAGACTTAGCCGTAAAAGTGTAAAATTAAGACAAAATGGCGTTTTTACCCAAGTCCGATTTTCGCCGACTTTGGCTGAGATATTTATAATTTTACTCTTTGACATAATGCAATTTGTTTCATCTTTGTACTATTTTTCACCATATATAAAATGTGCCTACCATTGATTTGACTACCTATAACTTTTGAAATGCTATTCAATAGACAATAGACAAACAATAGAAAAACAAAACAAAAGTAAATGTAGTTGTAGGAAAGCATAAGGATTGGGAAACAAAACAATAGTAAATGTAGGAATGCATGGGGATTGTGGAACAAAACAACACTAAATGTAGGGAAAGCATGGGGATTGGGGAACAAAAAGCAAAAGTAAATGTAGGAAAGCATGTGGATTAAGGAACAAAACAAAAGTAAATGTAGGAAAGCATGAGGATTGGGGAACAAAACAATATAGTTTATGTAGGAAAGTATGGAGATTGGGGAACAAAACAAAAGTAAATGTAGAAAAGCATATGTATTGGGAAACAAAACAATATAGTTTATGTAGGAAAGTATGGAGATGGGTAACAAAACAAAAGTAAATGTAAGTAAGCATGGGGATTGGGGAACAAAACAAAAGTAATTGTAGGAAAGCATGGGGATTGGGGACATGGGCCAAATACGCTCATTTATCAACGGGACAGGGCGCTTGATGCGGCGCACGGCACTTGATATTGTGTCTTTTCAAGAAAATATTATGTAACGTTAACAACAAAATTATTAATTGCTGTTGATAGTTTTCCTGTATGGTGATTGATGGACGCACACGAAGACTGCAGGGCTGCAATCACTATCAGATCAGCTAAATTAATACAAAAGTAGCTTGGCATACGAATCAGTTTCTGAGTTTATGTGCAATAAACTTCTTCGTAGGTTACAACATAACAAAAACTTGTAGAAATACAGCCAAACCTTACACACTCAAAAGAAATGAGATCTTAAAAAAGGGCCAAGCTCATCTGCCCTTCCACATTTGCGCATTCTTAATTCATAAACGTACAGTGTCCCATAACAGCATCCTAGAAAAGCTTGGCAAAATAGAATTTGCGATTATTAATTTAAACGTAATAGTTCAACCAAGTTCTTTTTTCTAATTAATTTAAACGTTATAACATGCAAATTTTATTTTGCCAAGCTTTTCGAGGATGCTGTTATGGGACACTGTACGTTTATGAATTAAGAATGCGCAAATGTGGAAGGGCAGATGAGCTTGGCCCTTTTTTAAGATCTCATTTCTTTTGAGTGTGTAAGGTTTGGCTGTATTTCTACAAGTTTTTGTTATGTGTGTGATCTCATTACTTTTTCAAGTTCCATTGTAAAATTATTTGTTGAAATATAATAAGTTTATCAAAGTTGATTTAATTTCTATGGTATTAGCAATAACAATAGACAATAGGATGTAAAATATCTAGACCCGGATTCATGTACATCCTGGGTATAGGTGATATAACCATGGTATAACGACGGTAAAAGGACTGGACCCCAATTCTTGAGTTCGTGGGAGATGAGTTGAAAACGCAATTTGAAAACGAAGTCGTTTTCGTTTTCGAAGAAATTGGTATTCTTGAACGGTATCGTAGAAAACGTCATGGGTTGTGAGTTGAAAGAGTATTGCTGTTATTCACGTGGGGTACGGTTCACGAAATCCAGACACTTTAAAAAGATTTGCGTACCAAAGAGCTCGAAAACGTTCTATATTTATTCTAGATGGCAGTGCCTTCATAAACGCGGGTCAATCGAAAGACGGGTTGCATGACATGATTTGATTGTTGCAATTATGTAACCCAACAGATGAGCACGCTAATATTCGACACCTCGCTTTGACATTGTGTGTAGCAGCAAGCTGACTTTGATCATGACTATAAATATGGCTAAAAAGAAAAGAATATGTGTATTATTTCCGAACATTTTTGTAAATCCTAGGTGGACAATCATACTATTGGTTATCTGAATTAGGCTTTTAGTAATCAAAACTAGTTATTTTGTGCGGGAAGTTTGTCAGAACAATTGGTTGTGCTGGTCTAGGGTTGGCTAGGCTTGTCAAACATGTAATGTAAGTATTTATTTATCTAGTCCTTTAGCCTAATGGAACTTTAGACCTACACTGTTGTATTATAAATAATTTTCTACATCTGGGCCTAGGCCAGGGACGGTTCCTGATTTGTTTTATGAGAGTATAATGACACCTTTTCTCGTTTCCACCACAAAGAAGAAAATTTTTAATGTCCGCCATTTGTTTACGTATCGCACTTTCCCGCCTAACTCTGCTTGTACCGTCAACAAGTGTCAAGTAACTATGGTTACTTGTTGATTGTATGCCAAGTGTTTTAAGGCTTATTTTAAAACCTTTATTTGGAAGCCTTCCAACAAACTTTTTCAACTTTTTTTTTCAAAAGAGACTATATTTCTATAACCTTAATGTCCATGTAAATATGAACATTGTAGTCCCACCCGTCTGGTCAGAATCGCGGGCCGACGTATTAGATGTTAGCAGTAGGAGGCAGTAGTAGCTTTGAGTATAAAGGATGGTTTTATACTCAAAGGTAGTAGGCAGTAGCTAACATCCTTAAAGTGATTTTGAGCATGTTTCAAGCCATTTTTTTCACCAAGAAGGAATAAACGTACCCCAATAAAATTTGGCATGTGTTGTCAGGTACCTAAATCCCCTCGATTGTGATAGTTTTCAAGTTCACATCACGTTACATGACGGCTGGGTAACACCTCGAAATCACCCCAACTCTGCTTGGTGTATAAGGTGCTTGAGTGTGTAGCGCACCGCGGCTTGGCTGCGGCGCCCTATATAAGGTGCTTGAGTGTGTAGCGCACCGCGGCTTGGCTGCGGCGCCCTAACGGGCACCTAGGCAGTAGTAGGCAGTAGCTAACATCCTTAAAGTGATTTTGAGCATGTTTCAAGCCATTTTTTCACCAAGAAGGAATAATCGTACCCCAATAAAATTTGGCATGTGTTGTCAGGTACCTAAATCCCCTCGATTGTGATAGTTTTCAAGTTCACATCACGTTACATGACGGCTGGGTAACACCTCGAAATCACCCCAACTCTGCTTGGTGTATAAGGTGCTTGAGTGTGTAGCGCACCGCGGCTTGGCTGCGGCGCCCTAACGGGCACCTAGATTACAATCACGAACATCGCCATTATTTACACCATGTGTTGGTGCTTTTGCTTTACGCTTGTGAAGTTGTGCGTAGTGCGTAATACTATGAATGAAAAAATGATTTTGTCTGGCACCCGTATATAGATAAAGAAGCTGTAGGCTTTATCTACAACACACTTTAGTACACCTGCTTGCTATCAGAGAGAGCTGGCTGTTCAATCGCTTCTCCTGGCCGGAGGTTTGAAAGCCATGAGTGCACCGACAAGGACATGTATATTTTATTTTTCAAGTAGGTTTGACTGGAAGCAAACCCAACCAAATTACCATGTAGGCCTAATTGAATTAGAATAAAAAACACAACTATTTCAACTGCAAGATCTTGTTTTTCGAGATATATTTGGTTGCTGTCCCTTAATATATATATCTTTTATGTCTATGCGAATGCCCATACTTTTCGTTTGCTGTAATACAAACTCAGGCATACTGTGAAACATTATGGCCCACATCATTCCCCCCTCCGACAGTGTTGGCTCGAGCGCTAAGCGTGCGACTCTGATTCGGGAGGTCCCGAGTTCGAATCCCGTCGAGACCGGCAATCCTGCCTGAAGGTTTTTTCCGAGGTTTTCCTCAGTCGTTAATGCGTATGCAAGGGATTGGGCCCTCGGCATCCCTTCACACATCCCATCCGCAATATACCTAGTTATAGTCACCCTGAAGAGGGTTACACCGGTTAAATCTAATGTGTATACCCTACAGCGGGCATCCTACAAAAAATTATTGGATGAGCGTAGCGAGCGAAGCGAGTGAAGCGAAGACTTTAATTTCACTGACCCCCCCAAAAAATTAGCTCGGGTGTTTTTGTTTGTTTGTTTTTTTTTTGTTTTTTTTTGTATTTTTGTCTTGTTTGTTCGCTCTCGACCGGGCAAACGGCATATGCGATCATGATAAAAATTTCAGGGGATATTCGAAATCTCTGAACTTAGACTTGCTACGTTTATGGGTACAATCGAAGAAATATTTCTCATGAATATCGTACTTTTACAATTTCTTTTTTCGATTTTTAATGCGATATTTTCGTGACATTTGGGCCGATTCTGACCAAACGGGTGGGGCAAAAACGTTAATATTTTACATGTACATTAAGGTAATGGTTATTTATTGCTTTTTGAAAGAAAAAAGTCGAAAAAGTTAGCCAGAATCCATAGAATAAAGGTTTTAATATGAGTTTTTTTTAGGTTTATAATAACAATTAACAAGTAACAATAGAAACTTGACAACAATCACCTACAATGCATTCACAAAGCACTTGCAAAGGAAAAGTGGTCCCACGCAAACTAAAAATTTACAAAAAAGGTCATTCATCAACGAGGCGGGACTTTAGCGTTTTCCTAGTTTTATTTTACCCCCCCCCCCCCCCCAACGCCACCACTTTTTCGTTTTGAAATTCAAAGTCTCTATAGCTGCTAAAGAAAGCAGATGATCCAATTTCAAGTTAATGTGGAGTGTGGACTGTAGTGCATTTATTTTACATTACCACTCAATGCCAGTATACCAGTATACATAACATATTTTGGTATAATAATCTGATCATGAACTGCTGCAACTGCAAGCAGAGCAGGAAGTTCACAACTGTCCACAGAAAAACCGTTTGAGCTAAACAGTACAATGGTGTTGTTACCGTAACCGTAACCTTAATTGTATTTGTATGTATATGTATTGTTGGATGAGCAAAGCGAAGACTTCAATTTCACTACCCCCAAAAAAATTAGCTCGGGTGTTTTTTTTGTTTTGTTTTTGTTTGTATTTTTGTCTGTTTGTTCGCTCTCTACCGGGTAAACGGCATATGCGATCTTGATGAAAATTGGAGGGGACCTTCGAAATCTCTGAACTTAGACCTGCCACGTTTTTGGATACAATCGAAGAAATATTTCTCATGAATATCGTATTTTTACGATTTTTTTCGATTTTTAGTGCGATATTTTCGTGACATTTGGGCCGATTCTGACCAAACGGGTGTGGCTACAACGTTCAAATTTTACATGGGCATTAGAGTTAAGTACCTTTTAAAAGAAAAAGTTGGAAAAGTTAGCCAGAATCCATAGAAATAAAGGTTTTAATATGAGTTTTTTTAGGTATATAATAGCAATTAACAAGTAACAATAGAAACTTGACAACAATCACCTACAATGCGTCAAAAAAAACTTGCAAAAGTAAAGAGATCCCACGCAAAATAAAAACATTAAAAAAGCTCATCCATTTTTTTCTAGTCGCGTTGATGGATGAGGTTTTTTGGATGAGCAAAGCGAAGACTTCAATTTCACTGACCCCTCAAAAAATTTAGCTCCAATGTTTTTTGTTTTGTTTTTTTTCCTGTCTGTTTGTTCGCGCTCTAACGGGCAAACGGCATAATATGCGATCTTGATGAAAATTAGAAGTGACCTTCGAAATCTCTGAACTTAGACCTGCCACGTTTTTGGGTACAATCGAAGGAATATTTCTCATGAATATCGTACTTTTACGATTTTTTTTTCCCGATTTTAAGTGCGATATTTTCGTGACGTTTGGGCCGATTCTGACCAAATAGGTGGGCTACAACGTTCATATTTTACGTGCACATTAAGATAATGGTGATGTATTGCTTTCTGAAAGAAAAAGTTGAAAAAGTTAGCCAGAATCCACAGAATAAAGGTTTGGAAATGTTTTTCTTCAGGGGTCAACTATAGGTATATGTTGAGGTTAAGACAAATGTGAAGGGATGTCCTAGGGATATTTAAGAGGACTCAGTCCCATACATTCGCATTATAGACTGAGAAAAACCTCGGAAAAACCTTTAGTCAGGATTGCCAGTCTCGACGGGACTTGAACCTGGGACCTCCCGAATCAGAGTCGCGCGTTTCCCGCTCGATCCGCAGCAGACATTTACAAACAGGGGTGGGTCATTCGAGCCTCACTAGCCTTAATTGGATGAGCGAAGCGAAGACTTCTATTTCACTGACCCCTCAAAAATTTAAACTCCAATGTTTTTTTTTTTTTTTTTTGTCTTTTTGTTCGCACAATTCCGGGCAAACGGCATATGCGATCTTGATGAAAATTGGAGGGGACCTTCGAAATCTCTGAGCTTAGACGGGCCACGTTTTTGGGTACAATCGAAGAAATATTTCTAACGAATATCGTACTTTTACGATTTTTTTAAATTTTAGTGCGATATTTTCGACTCATTTGGGCCGATTCTGACCAAACGTGTAGGGCTACAACGTTCATATTTCACATGAACATTAAGATAATGGTGATGTAGTACCTTTTGAAAGAAAAAGTTGAAAAAGTTAGCCAGAAACCATAGAAATAAAGGTTTAAATATGTGTTTTTCGATTTTTAGTGCGATATTTTCGTCACATTTGGGCCGATTCTGACCAAACAGGTGGGGCTACAACGTTCATATTTCACATGGACATTAAGGTTATGGTTATGAAGTACCTTTTGAAAGAAAAAGTTGAAAAAGTTAGCCGGAATCCATAGAAATAAATGTTTAAATATGAGTTTGTTTAGGTTTATAATAACAATTAACAAGTAATAATAGAAACTTGACAACAATTAATCACCTACAATACATTCACAAAGCACTTGCAAAGGAAAAGTGGTCTCACGCAAACTAAAAACTTACAAAAACGCTCATCCATCAACGCGTCGGGACTTAAGCGTCTACCTAGTAACCTTAATGTCTATGAAACGTATGAACGTTGTTGCCCCACCCGTTTGGTCAGAATCGGCCCAAATGTCACGAAAATATCGCTCTAAAAAACGAAAAAAATCGTAGAAGTACGATGTTCACGAGAAATATTTCTTCGATTGTACCCAAAAACGTGGCAGGTCTAAGTTCAGAGATTTCGAAGGTCCTCTCCAATTTTCATCAAGATCGCATATGCCGTTTGCCCGGTAGAGAGCGAACAAACAGACAAAAAAACAAACAAAAAAAAAACACCCGAGCATATTTTTTTGGGCGTCAGTGAAATTGAAGTCTTCGCTTCGCTCATCCAATTAATGATATAAGAACCATACGTGTACGATGTAATGCCGTCCCCGTAGCAATAATTCTGTAGGGTTTTTCAACGAAGTACAAAATTAGTCAAAATGCAACCAAATATCGCATCCGACGGCTGGACTGAAAAGTTGTTTCTTTGTATTTACCTTACTAGGAAAACGCTAAAGTCCCGCCGCGTTGATGGATGAGCTTTTTAAAGTTTTTCGTTTGCGTGGGATATCTTTACTTTTGCAAGTGCTTTGTTTTGCTGCCGACGCATTGTAGGTGATTGTTGTCAAGTTTCTATTGTTTCTTGTTAATTTGTTATTATTTAACGTAAAAATCTTACATTAAAAGCTATATTTCTATGGATTCTGGCTAACTTTTTCAACATTTTCTTTCAAAAGGTACTACATCACCATAACCTTAATGTCCATGTATAATATGAACGTTGTATCCCCACCCGTTTGGTCAGAATTGGCCCAAATGGCACGAAAATATCGCACAAAAAGTCAAAAAACGTATATTAAAAGCTTTATTTCTCTCGATTCTGGCTAACTTTTTCAACTTTTTCTTTCAGAAAGCAATACATCACCATAACCTTAATGTCCATGTGAAATATGAACGTTGTAGCCCCACCCGTTTGATCAGAATTGGCCCAAATGGCACGAAAATATCGCACTAAAAATCGAAAAAAATCGTAAAAGTACGATATTTATGAGAAATATTTCTTCGATTGTACCCAAAAACGTGGCAAGTCTAAGTTCAGAAAAAACGAAGGTCGTGTCAAATTTTCATCAAGATCGCATATGCCGTTTGCCCGGTAGAGAGCGAACAAACAGACAGAAAAACGAAAAAAAAAAAAAAAAAAAAAACACCCGAGCTAAATTTTTTGGGGGGTCGGTGAAATTGAAGTCTTCGCTTCGCTCATCCAAATATTTATTTGTTGATTTGATGTCCTCCCTATTCAGTTAACTAAACTGTTGGTGTTGCTTGTGAACGCCAGTGAGTTTGAAGATTGAAATATGCTTGTCGGTGCACAATGCCTAATAATTATTGGATGAGCGAAGCGAAGACTTCAATTTCACTGACTCCCGAAAAATTTAGCTCTGGTGTTTTTTTATTTTTTGTATTTTTGTCTGTTTGCTCTTTACCGGGCAAATGGCGTATGCGATCTTGATGAAAATTGGAGGGGACCTTCGAAATCTTTAAACTTAGACCTGCCACGTTTTTGGGTACAATCGAAGAAATGTTTCTCATGAATATCGTACTTTTACGATTTTTTTCGATTTTTAGTGTGATATTTTCGTGACATTTGGGCAGATCCTGACCAAACGGGTGGGGCTACAACGTTCATATTTCACATGGACATTAAGGTTATGGTGATGTAGTTTCTTTTGAAAGAAAAAGATGAAAAAATGAGCCCAAATCCATAGAATTAAAGGTTTTAATATAAGTTTTTTGAGGTACATAATAACAATTAACAAGTAACAATAGAAACTTGACAACAATCATCTACAATGCGTTCAAAAAGCACTTGCAAAATTAAAGATATCTCACGCAAGCTAAAACCTTACAAAAAAGCTCATCCATCAACGCGACTAAAAAAGCGTTTGCGAAGTTTCCTAGTGTACCCAATTACGCTAATCGAGACTGCAATATATGATAATACTATACTATCCATGTAATGTACCTGGTAATAATGGTAAGCTTGGCATTTTAATTTGTTACCAAGAACTAGTATAAGAACTTATTTCAAGTTTGCCTAGTCATAGAATACAACATGCGTTAGGGTTAAGTATTTTGCCGTTTACTTCAGGATCAATAAGCATCGTAATATTATTCATTGTTTGAGGTTTAGGTTTTGTTTGACACACTTAAATGCAACTGAGAGTTGAGATGCACCCGAGAAAGGCGTTTGCAAGTAGGATCATTTACCGTTACTGCAACAGAACAAAAATAAAGATAACCAGTTTAAATGCAAGTCCTAGTAAAATGAAAGCACACTTCTATTTCACTGGACCTATAAAATTAAATGTTATTTAAAACGAGGTTAATTGCGACGACTGAAATATATAAAACGAAGAAATGAATATTGGTCTAGACACGTCGAGCGCCTATGTCGGAAAATACCATTGGAGGAGCCACACCCCCCCCCCCAAACGGCCCCATCTTTTTAAAACTAAGAAGCATAATAAAACTAAAATTACTATTTAAAAAATGTTTAGATATTTGTTCGCTAATTTTCTCTCTTTACCGGACAAACGGCAGCTACGGTCTGGCTAACATTTCTACAGGGGACATTCCCTTCCAACAACTTAGATATTATATGCTATGAATTTGCGTACAACCGAGGAAACATTATGATTTCAGGTGATGAGGAGCTTGTCTTGTCGATACAGGAAGGCAAGTGCACGCTGTACAGTGATCGGCGAGGGTGTGGGATGAAGGCGACGAATGATCGAGCGTGTACCGTGCTCTGGGAGGACGCGTGTAGTTTGACCTGATGTCAGGTGATGAGGAGCTTGTCTTGTCGACACAGGAAGGAAGTTTGAGTCTCTTCCGGGTCGCGTTCACCAATAGCGACACTTGGCGGGCTTTTCGCGGCCATGGGCGGCAACATTGATTGCGATTCGAGTTTCCTTTCTCTAGAAACAACTACGTATATTTTATGTCCATTGAATTAATTAATTCTAAATATACAACGTCGAGCTTTACACAAGGGTGACCAACAATGTGAGAGCTCCAATACACACAACACACAATATTACCTGGACTTATATCTTCCAGTTGATTTCCTAAAGACGTTGACAATATCTCAATCCGCGGGAATCAATTAATTCGCTATTTCTTAAACAAATCATTTGTACCTTCACTGATCGTCTGTATCCCATATGCCGTTACAACAGCCACGAATAAATGAAATTATTTGTAAGATGTGAGCTAGAATAGAAAACAACCGACAGTGCTGGCTCAAATGTAAAGCGCGTGGCTCTGACTCGAGAGGTCTTGGGTTCGAATCCCGTTGAGCCCGGCAATCCTGACTGAAGTTTTATCGAGATTTTCCACAATCGTTAAGGGAATGCAAGGGATCGAGTCCTTCGGAAATCCCCTAACAATAACTGTCCTAGCTCTAATATACCTATAGTTAACACACCTCTGAAGAGGGGCATGCATTGCACCTGGTCAGGTTTAATTCCCACGAGGACAAGGAAACACGGTAAAGATTGAAAATAATGTATAGATGTGTTACATTTGTGCATGTGAGGGTGCCTATATTTCAAAACTAAATTCTCAGGACATAGCATTTTGGGAGTGGCGTACATGGGGGGTTGGGGGCTTTTCATTGGCCTCGTCTGAACCCATATTTGTAAAGATTTTTTTTTTAATCTTCTAGCTTTCAATAAAGGAGTCAAAGGTTAGGATTTTAGTGTTTGCTCATTTGCAAGTTATCATTAAACACGTACCTGGCCTGCGTTTACCATGTTGAATTCACTGCAATAAAACAATGCTGTTTTACATAAAATTGACGTATTAGATGCATTACATAAAATTTAAATGGTGATGGTATTTGGAGACAAATAAATTGGAATGACGATTTAATTAAGAAGGAATAGGACACATTTGGCAGTTAACAAAGCTATTCGCTTGGCCAAGAAGCACCCGACGTATAATAATTCGTGTAAACAAATTTATTTTTATAAATGATTTTAAAACAAATTTTAGAAATAAGTTACTATTGAGCCCTATATTGCCACTATCGTAACATCTGTTCAAAATTTCAAACACGTGTGATGGTGTCAGTCAACCGAGCAAACAGCAATGGAAAACGGGGACATTATTTTGTCTCAGTTGGTGTCTCTCAGGAACCGGGATAGGCACCTAAAAACCCGGACTTTTTTTTAAAAAAAACGGGACGTCTGGTAATGCGATTTGTGGTTATCATAAAAATATACATGTACACGAAATAAGAAATACAAACATTTATGATGAAAGTACAAAAGTAAGATGCAACCCATTTTGACAAAACAATACGTCATCCAAGGACGTAAGATAACCTATCCTTGTGCAAACACATTTTATGAATATACAAAAAATCAGCAAAAACATGAATTGATGCAGAACTTTAATGTTCGTTTAGTAATTCATGCGAGAAGTGATCTAACCTCAAATAGTTACGGAACAAGTTTCATCTCACTGCAAATGGTTGAGAACGCCTTGAGCCAGTTTCGAGCTAAAATAAGAAAGCAGAACGGTCTTTTAGTCAGGAAGTAAAGTTGATAACGTGCAAACATCCAAAGACCACGACAAATGTTTGTCATTTGGAAGGAAATAATAATAATAATAGGTTTTCAGGAATAGATTGATGACAATCTACATGTTTTTGTTTTTTTTAGGGACTGGTGATCTTCACCTGGTTTGGCTAACCAGTATATTGAGGTAGTGTTTCTGGGTTCGAATCCCAGTCGGGGCTCGTATGAGCATATTTTGAGGTTTGCAACATCTGTTAGACTGTTATCGTCTTGTCTTGTCTTGATTAGGAAAGAAGACTGCTGTATCACAAATCACGATAAACACCGAACACGATCTCCCATTTACATCCGGTTTTTGTTGGCTAAACCCTAAGCAAGATAGATTGGTTTCGGCGACCCTCCGGGTTAGCGGAGAAGCTAGCCCCCCTCAAAGTGGTCACACCTCCACCATTAGGTCTAGCTACAGCAGGCAATGCATTATCACCGCAATAGACTAGATCTGGTAGCAATTATTGCCAATACATGTTTAGTACGATGATGATATCAACTATATAGCAAGCGAATCCAAACTTCACACCACAGATAATTATATTACACTTCATTGGCTGTGCTCACTCTCATATTAGTAGGTAATACACAACTGCCCATTTCGTTATTATCATAAAATTATAGCCCTCTTAAATATATTTGCCTGTTTCAGCAACATTGTGTATATGTTTCGGTGACGGTGACGATGACGGGAGGAAGATGTGTGCTATGTACTATGTGCTATGTTCTAGTACTATGTACTATCCAGTGTGCTGTGTAACGTAATTAAACCAATTAAACTTATCGTGACCATTGTTGAATTCAGACTTTCCATCCCGGGGGGGGGGGCTATATAATATCCCGGGGGTATTAAAAGAGACCTAGTATGGGAGTGGCCCCCCAACAACAGCGCCGCAGGCGAAATTTTTGAAAATCAGGTTTTTAGAGTGCGTTTGGTGCGTTTTAGAGAAAAGTTGTGGGCTGAATGCAATACCAAAATAATGTAGTTTTTGTGTGTTGTTGTGTTGTGGACGCTAAAAGTTCCTAAATATCCCCTAGATTTCATCTTCAAACCGCTAGATTCACAAAACGGTCATTTTAGCAACGAAAACAAATACAATATTTTCCAAACAGGGTGAAATACTTTTTTTTTTTACTTAGCGTGCCCTGCGGGCGCCTAGTTCCGCAACTGAATTTTTGTATATTCTTTAGACACACACAACCCCTCACGTCACCGTCCCCCTCATGCACGAATCATTGTCAATGTTGACACTTGTGCATTGCCTTTTACAGGATGCCTACGCATTGGCTACCTGATAATAGTGTTTTTTTCATCGAAAAGTACACTGACCATTTACCCCACATACTGCATCACCCTGTACCAGTCCTGCAACAGCAAGCGCATATCCTCTCAAGGTGCGACTGCGAGCCAACATATAAAAGAAGACATAATTGGGAATTTCCTAAACAGAAGTCGGAACCCTTTGAATGACCATTCATTCACAAATAAGAGTTCCTGACCTCGTGAGTTGCCCACACGTTTTTCGTAGGGTTCAAAGCAATATGTTCGTGCCCTTTCAAAAATGGCAAAGTGACATTTCAAAATGAAGGAATATATAGTGCATGTAGTCAATTTATTCCCGAGGGGGCTTTGCCCCCCCCCCCCGGATTATAGCTGGATTCAACACTGATCGTGACTGTTTTGTTAAAAATAATTACCTCTCGTTGCGGAGCTTCGTAGGTCCGAGTGTTATCCCACATAACGACGCGCAATTTAATTCTTGTAATAATACTCGGCACATTTCTACTTTTGGAAGTCACCCCCCCAATCTGGGCTCGATGCCAGATCATAGTTAAGGTTTGCTAGACTCTGATGACGCACGCACGTTCCCACTTCTAGAGGTAATGAAATAAATCTCTGGCACACGTCGTGGCTTGGATGGTCTCGTGCCCGCCGCCATGGGAACTTTCTGGAACCCCGCATTAAAACGTCACATGAATGGGTGTTTATTTGTGCAAGTGATTGTACAGCGCATGTCTGTACAAACTTTGGCCTCTTTATTTCGCCATGTCACGTCTAATTCGAACTTGGATGTTGGGAATTAAATATTTATTACGAGCCTTGGATTAACTGTTGGTCTGTCGTCTGTATATTTCTCTAAGCTGGCTCTACCTTCAAGACTTAATTGAATTCTTATTAAAGTCCATCGGCTAAATCCCAACGCTTTCGCTCTTCGCTACCGAGCTGCAAAAAGTGGGTGTCCGCCACTGCTATTTTATATAACGCGATCCTTAAAATAAGCAATCCCAATCACGTGTTTACCTGTAGTTTAATATACCTTGCAGGTCGCTGAAATGAATGTTTAGAGACCTTGTCGACTTTTTGGCAGTGTCCTCAGTAACGTTCCTACACAATACACACGCGATGATGCCATGCCAACGTAGCCTAGGTTATGACCTAGAACGAACAACGACTCTTTTCAGGGATAGATTTTATTTATCGTGTAGGCCTATAGTGATCGACAATCTTTCGTCTGGTTTTGATCAAGCAGCTAACATAGCATTCCTAGATAAATTAATAAAACGCGTTTTGTTAATTATTTTTATTCCAAAATATTGCAAGGAGACAATATTTTGTTAGTAATATCTAAGTGTGGAAAAGTAACCGAAATAGCGAACTTTGGAGATAAGCAGAGGCGTAGCTATAGAGCTGCCACTGCCAGGGCCCCCTCAGAGACCCATACACCCACTCCCCCACCCCAACTTACATATTATGTCAATTAATGTATTCCTACAATCAGTTAGCTATAATATTTATAATTCAAATATTAAAGCATCGTGTACTCCCATTTTACCTCAATGTACGCGGGTGTAACAGGATAGCGGAACGACGAAATGATCCAAGCGGCCAGCCATCATACCATAGCAACGTCATTTAATAACATTTAATATTTCAGCTTACATCAGGCTTACGCTGATGTTCAGTTCGCCTCCCCCTCCCCCCTTCCCCCAACATCTACTCCTCAATTATTACCAGTGCTAAAAATGTGATTTGTACCTCAAAAAAGTTTTTTTGTAAATTTTTATCACTTTTAGGGAGCAAAGCTCCCATATAAGCATAACTTTTCTAATCATCCGCCTGTGTGTGTGTCACGTCTCACGATAAAAAACAAGGCAAGATGTCCGATTGACAAGCGTTTTTTGTTAGCATTGCATGCATCAATGATTCACAATTATGTTGGTGACCTGGGAGTACGGTCTTCAGAATAGAAAATTCATGACCCGGGACCTCAATCATTTTGAATGCGAGAACAAGCGAAAAACCTTTTTTAAAACCTTAGGGAAACCTGACGCCGCCACTAAAAAGATCAACGGACGGGGAATTTTATATTCAACACAATAAACAAATTTAAAAAATTATATTTTGTTTTTTTTCTCGTAGGGCCCCTGGGCCGATCACTCTGCCTACCTTATTCATCATACGCCACTGGCGATGAGGTCGGTTGTGCGGCTTCCACGGCTGTGTCAATAGCATTGATATTGAACCCCTATTGCCTACAATAGGGGTTCAATATCAATGGTCAATAGTTTCAGTTTGAGAGGAAGCAATATTAGTGGTGGTTCCAGCTATTTGCGTAACTTTATTTCTTCTTTTTATTAAATATTTCCATAATAAGTTGTGAGTGAAAATAGGAAGCAGTAATAGCGTATATCTAAGAATTGGCGATTGCGTGTAGGGAGAGTCGCCCTCTTATTGTATCCACCCTTGGGACGAATCCAGCATCCTTCTAGTCCTCTTAGATCAACCGAGCAATGGGTTAACTTTTAGTGTTAACCAATTTATAATATTGATAGTCGCCATGAATATATGATTATATGATTATAATAGCAAACTTATGCAATTAAATCGTTCAAAATTAGTGCACATTTGAATGTATTACGCTAGTCAAGTTTATCTCTTCTGCCATGAACGCGCACCTACTTACTTATCGCGTATTACCTTGAAATGCCAACACTGAAGTGATCTTCTTTAAGGACAGTCAATAGAAATACTCCAAGGAGGCGTTCTCTCGATCATATGCATGACGTCAACAAACAACGCATAGCCTATTGTCACCTTGAGTAAGGATGTCATGTCATATCTCATCATGTACTAATAAAACACATGAGCTTATTTACCAAGTTATGACCTGTGTATGACGATTACAGCTAACCTCGAGTTGCACGATCAGTCTGATAACTGAGAGTATTGATAACGTAACGGCGAGCAGTCATACATGGCATGCAAACACAAATCATAAATACTAATGACAAATGGAAAGCCTCCTCTTCGGAAGAAAGTTCCACCTATTCTTAAATGATTATTTGCTAAGTAGTCTACTTTCTAACGTGACAAATCCATACATGGCAGCCCTGCAGCACCGCATAGTGCCAGTCTTTGGTTTTAGACGGCAAAAGCGAACACGATTCCTTTTTACACCCGGTTTTTTGTGTTTAACCCAAAGAAAAGATGGGGTTTTCGACCCTCCGGGTTAGCGGAGAAGCTACCCCCCCAAAAGGGGGAATATTTCTTTACTCACACCTCCCCCATTAGGTCAGCTACAGCAGGCAATGCTTTTTTCCACCGCTTATGACTAGATTGGTAGAATTTTATTGCCAATACATGTTTAGACGATATGATATAAACTATAGAAAGCAAATTTCAAATTCACACCCAGAAAATTATATTACATTTCTTTGGCTGTGCTCACTCTCATACTAGTGGAAATACACAACTGCCATTTCGTTATTATTAAAAAAATATAGCCCTCTTAAATATTTTTTGCCTGTTTCAGCAACATGTGTATGTTTTGGTGCGGGGCGATGAGGGGGGAAGATGGGCTTTGTACTATGTGTATGTTCTAGTAATGACTATGCAGTGTGCTGTGTAACGTAATTAAACTTATCGTGCCTTTTGTTGAATTCAGATTTTCCACCCGGGGGGGGGGGGGGGGGCATAAAATATCCCGGGGGGTATAAAAAGCCCCTAGTATGGGAGGGGCCCCCCCAACAAAGCGCGCAGGCGAAATTTTAAAAATCAGGTTTTAGAGTGCGTTTGGTGTTTTTAAGAAAAGTTGTGGGCTGAATGAAATCCCAAAATAATGTAGTTTTTGTGTGTTGTTGTGTTGTGGACGCAAAAAGTTCCTAATTCCCCTAGATTTCATCTTAAAACCGCAGTTCACAAAAAGGTCTTTTTTAGCAAAAAAACAAATACAATTTTTTCCAAACAGGGGAAATACTTTTTTTTACTTAGGTCCCCTGCGGGCGCCTATTTCCGCCATAAATTTTTGTATATTCTTTGACACCAAAACCCCTCACGTCCCGTCCCCTCATGCACGAATCATGTCAATTTGACACTTGGCATGCCTTTACGGTCCTACGCATTGGCTACCTGAAAAGTTTTTTTTCATCGAAAAGTACACGACCTTTTACCCACATACTGCATCACCTTCCCAGCCCCGCAACACAAGGCATACCTCTAAAGGGTGCGCGCGACCCAACTATAAAAGAAGCAAAATTTGGGAATTTTCCAAAAACAGAAGTCGGAACCCTTTTGAATGACCTACTTTCACAAATAGAGTTCCTGACCTTTGAGTTGCCCACCGTTTTCGTGGGGTTAAAAAGCAAAATGTTCGTGCCCTTTCAAAAATGGCAAGTGACTTTTCAAAATGAAGGAATATATATTTGGCATGTAGTCAATTTTTTCCCCGAGGGGCTTTTGCCCCCCCCCCGGATTATAGCGGATCAACACTGATCGTGACTGTTTTTTTAAAAAATTCTCTCGTTGCGGAGTTTCGTAGGTCCGATGTTATCCCACAAAAACGACGCGAATTTAATTCTGTAAAAAAATACTGGGCACATTTCACTTTTGGAAGTCACCCCCCAATCTGGGCTCGATGCCAGATCTATTTAAAGGTTTTGCTAACTCGATGACGACGACGTTCCCACTTCTAAAGGGAAATAAAAAATCTCTGGCACCGTCGGGGCTTGGATGGTCTGGGCCCCGCCGCCATGGAATTTCTGAAACCCCTTAAAACGTCACAGAATGGGTGTTTTTGTGCAAGTGATTGTACAGCGCATGTCGTACAAATTTTGGCCTCTTTATTTCGCCATGTCACGTCTAATTCAATTTGGAGGGGGAATTTTAAATTTTAACAGCCTTGGATTAACGTTGGCTGTGTCTGATATTTCTCTAAGCGGGCTCTCCCTTAAAAATTTTTTCTTATTAAAGTCCATCGGCTAAACCCCAACGCTTCGCCTTCGCTCCCCAGCTGAAAAAAGTGGGTGTCCCCCCATGCTATTTTATATAACGCGATCCTTAAATAAGCAACCCCAATCACGTGTTTCCCGTTTTTTAAATACCTTTGCAGGTCGCTGAAATGAATGTTTAGAGCCCTTGGATTTTTTTGGCTTTTGTCCATCGTCCTCACAATCACACGCGATGTGCCATGCCAAAACGTAGCCTAGGTTAACCTAGAAGAACAACGACTGTTTTCGGGGTGATTTTATTTATCGGTAGGCCTATATGATCGACAATCTTCGTCTGGTTTTGATCAAGCAGCAAACATGCATTCTAGTAAATTAATAAAACGCGTTTTTGTTAATTATTTTTTTTCCAAAAAATTTTGCAAGGAAAAAATTTTTTGTTAAAAATACCTAAGTTGGAAAAAGAAACCGAAATAGCGAACTTGGGGAGATAAGCGGGGCGTAGCTATAGAGCTGCCATCCGGGCCCCCCTCAGGACCAACACCCACTCCCCACCCCCAACTTAATTTATGAAATTAAATGTATTCCTACAATCTTTAGCTATAATATTTAAAATTCAAATTTTTAAAGCATCGTGTACCCCCATTTTACCGCAATGTACGGGGTGTACGGGATAGCGGAACGACAAAAATGACCCAAAGGGGCCAGCCATAAATCCTTTTAAAACTTTAATATTTCAGCTTACATCGGCTTACGCTGATTTTCATTTCGCCCCCCCCCCCCCTTTTTCCCCCCAACTCTACTCCTAAATTATTACCTGTGCAAAAAATGTTTTTTTGTCCCTCAAAAATTTTTTTTTGTAAATTTTTTCACTTTTAGGGAGCAAAGCCCCATAAAAGCAAATTTTTCTAATTTTTGGTCCGTTCACGATAAAAAAAAAGGCAAGAGCCCGATTGAAAACCCCGTTTTTTGTTAGCTTTGCATGCATCAATATTCACAATTATTTGGTGACCTGGGAGTACGGTCTGAATAGAAAATCATACCCGGGACCTAAATCATTTTGAATGCGAAAAAAGCAAAAAAACCCTTTTTTTTAAAACCGTAGGAAACCTGAGCCCCCACTAAAAAGACAACGGACGGGAATTTAATTCAACACATAAACAAATTTAAAAAATTTATTTGTTTCTTTTTCTGTAGGGCCCCGGGGGCCATCACTCGCCTACCTTATTCATCAACGCCCTGCGAAAGGTCGGTGTGGGGCTTCCACGGCTGTGTAAATAGCTTTGATATTGAACCCCTATTGCCTACAATAGGGTTCAATATAAATGGTAAATAGTTCAGTTTGAGGGGTAGGGTGGTTCCCTTTTTGCAAAATTTATTTTTTCTTTTTTTTTAAATATTTCCATAATAAGTTTGAGTAAAAAAGGGAAAAGCAGTAATAGCGTAATCAAAGAATTTTGGCGATGGTGTAGGGGGTGCCCTCTTATTGTATCCCCCTTGGGACGAACCCAGCATCCTTAGTCCTCTTAGTAAACCGAGCAATGGGTTAAAACTTTTTTTTTAAAACCCAATTATAATATTGTAGTCGCCATGAATATATGTTTATATGTTTAAATAGCAAACTTATCCCAATTTAAATCGTTAAAAATTTAGTGCACATTTAAGTATTCGTAGTCAAGTTTTTTCCTTCTGCCATAAAACGCGCACCTATTTCTTATGGATTCCCTTGAAATGCCAACACTGAAGTGATCTTCTTAAGGCAGTCAATAGAAATACCCCAAAGGAGGCTTCTCTGATCATATGCATGACGTCAACAAAAAAAGCATACCCTTTGTCACCTTGAGTAGGATTCATCCAATTCATCATTTCAATAAAAAACATGAGCTTATTACCAATTATGACCTGTGTATGACGATTACAGCTAACCTCGAGTTTCACGATCTCTGAAAAGAGAGATTGATAACGTAAGGCGAGCAGTAACATGGCATGCAAAAAAAATCATAAATACTATGACAAATGGAAAGCCTCCTCTTCGGAAGAAAGTTCCACCTATTCTTAAATGATTATTTGCTAAGTAGTCTACTTTCTAACGTGACAAATCCATACATGGCAGCCCTGCAGCACCAGCACTAGTCGCCATTTTTGAGTTTAGACTCAGGACGGGGAAAGAAAAATGATGTTTGAAGCTAAAACCAAGCGTTCAACGTTAGGGGATAGCGGTTCATCTGGGCGGATCATGTTTAAACACATTGGAGTTTATTTTAGAAAAAATTACATGGTTCCATTTTATCAACGATGTAAGCGCTTCATTCATTATAGGGCCTTGAATGATGAGGTGGGAGGGGGAGGGGGGTTCCACAGAACTAATTCTATATAATCAATATTACAAAAAAACGTAAAACTCAAATCGATGCTAGGTTGACAATTGTCGTCACTGCGTACTCAGATCACTTAGTAGAAAAAGCACACATTATATTACTCAAATGGTTTTAGGCAGGCAGAGGTCTTACGACAACATTGAAATACACGCGCATGTAGACTACAGACTATATAGCACTTTTTGCCATGGCCACATTAAACTTCTAAACGATATATTAGCTTCTTACTGCTTTTGTTTACCTATTTGCAAATCGGTGACATGAGTTACCTAAACATAGGCCACATTATTTTGTAGGCATATCTGTTTTAAAGGTCGTATAGTTAATCGTCTTGAAGGTGATAATTTCCACTGGCCTTGGTTTGGTTTCATAGCTCGTTGAGTACACACCAAACAGTGATAATAGAAATAGAGTACCATGTTATTTAGACGAATGTTTGGTATTAAATGGGAAAAGGTTTTCCTTTTGATTGCACATAGCTGAAACTACTCCCCCAAATTTTCAACGATAATGAGTTATTAATTGTTTCCCCTCGATGTTATTTACATTAGAATTTTCTCCCAAACAATGGAAAATCTAAAAAAGATACTGTGTTTTTTTGGGGGTAAAAAAAAATCGAAATTTTGCAACTTACAAGAAAGCGGAAAACTACACGGTGGGAAGTAATGTAAAATTTTCCCTCTATTGCACCAGGTCCAGTAAAAATAAAAAAAATACATGACACGAACACAATTTTTGTGCTATTTAATTTGCTGCCAAATTTGGGCAGAATAAATAGACAAATGCACAAAATCTTATAAAAAATTACTGTATTTTTACAAAAAAGAATTATCAAGATAGATATAAAAAATCCCAAAAAGCTTTTTAATTTCAGTCGCGTTAATAATTTTAAATTGGCAACAGAGTTTTTAAAATGTACCGGGTTTTGTCAATCAACCTCTATTCTATACCAAACCCCCACAATCGTGAAAAGTAGAAAAAGTTCAACTATAAGTAAACTTGTTTAAAATCCTATCGACATTTTTATAGAATTTAAAACGTAAAGTGAGATATTTCCCAGAAATATTTCTTTGATTAATAAAATAAGCTCGAAGATATGCGACACCATTTTCAAAATTTAAAATCTATGCTATCCAGAGGTTTTTCCTAATTAGATATTGATTTTTAATTTTAAAAAAAAGTGAAAACACCGAAATTTACTCTTTTTTGGGCAAGTTTGGGGAATTTTCTCCAAAGGGACAATTTTTTAAAAATTTGTACACTGGAAAACAACGTTTTAATCAAAGTGAAAAAGTAGGTTTATTTTGGGTTCTAAAGTAAGATAAACGGTTTTCCCATCTTTAAAGGTTTAATTTTGCAACCAATTGCGGATTCAATATAAAAGTCCATTAAAAATCCAGCAAAATTTTGGGAAGATTTACCAACCGTTTAGCAGAAATTTTCAACACCGAGTGCGCGCATTTTAGTTGGGCCAATTAAAACTCACGTCCCCCCTTCCCCAAAACAAAAAAAATTTCCGACCAATACGACCGTATTGTGCGTTCAAAAGCATAATAAAATGAGATGGGACTTAAATTTATTTCTTTGCTAGCTCATCTAAAAAAAAAATTTTTTGTCGTTTTTTTGGAAAGAACATTTTACCGAAGTGGGACTAAAAAGAATTGACCCAGTTACGAAGCCCACCCAAAACTCATGGTTTCAACGTCCTGGGTCAAGCTCTTTCTTATGACGTCAAGGCTTAACGTACACAAATTTTGAAGCCCAAAAATTTAAATCCAAATTGCTTTATTTGTTGCGGTAGGCTTATAAAAAAAACCGGATTCAAATAAGGCCCACAGTTTTGGGGGCACCAAAAACGAGTAAAAACACAAATATAACTTAGGGTTTGATTTCCAAAATTTCTAGGTTTTTAAATATTAAAAAAGTTTTATGTTAATTTTTTAAATGTTTTATACTTTTCACTTACACTTAATTAAATCACTGTAGGATGGTTTCACTGAGGTTTTGTAAAAGTCAATTTAAATTTGAATCAAGCACTCTCGGCGTTGGGGTATTTTGGGGAAGACATTCAAAATAAAAAATTTTAATTTGCGTCCATTATCGGGAAATTACAAACACATTACGAAATTAGCGTTAGTTTTTTTTTATGAGGTTACTTATCATACCTATACACCATTTGGCTTTATGTCACAAAACATTCTATACAAAACGGTCTTTTTGAGGGAATAGGAAAGTGGGAGTTGGGGGAAAATATTGCCCAAAAGGGAAACGAAAATTAAAACCTTTCCAAAGGTCAAAAAAGGGTTGCAAGAAGTCTTATTTTCATATTTTTGTTAATTTAAAAAATTTCGTTGGTCAATTTAAATTTTAAAAAAATTAAAATTGTGAAAATCCTTTTTTTATTTAAAAAAATTATTAAAAATATTATTTATTTTTTTAAAATTTTTTTTAATTTTTTATTTTTATTTTTTTATTTTGGAAAGAAATTTTAAAATTTTTTAACCTTGTTTCCCGTGACAAAACTTTCCAAAATTTATAAATTTTTTATTTCCCCTAAATAGGGGCAACATAATTTTTCACCATTGCTAAAATGCTCTAAGGACAAAAATTCCCTTTTAATTTGCCACCTTTTTTAGGGGAATCGAAAAATCCACCCAAAGTTATAATGCAACTATTAGGTATTTGTGAAATTGGCCATTTTGCATCTGGAAAGGGGGTTTTATTAAATGTTTTTTTATTGAAAGGAAAAAAATTTCCCTTTATAATACTCAAAGGTTTATGGGAAAAAATTTCAAAAATGGAAACCAAAAACTTTACATCCCAATTTTTCATTATATGTATTTAAATATAAATTTTTTAAAGAATTTTTTTTCTGAATGGAAAAACGATAAAAAACCCCTGGTAAACCCCTTTAAATTTAATAAAATAAAATATTTTAATTTTTTAATTGAATATGGTCCATCCTGAACTACCCCAAAGAATTTTGATGTTTTTTTAGTAGATCACTATTTAATAAATGTGTGAGGCGACCTTAAAAAAATCGTCTTGAAGGTGATAATTTCCACTGGCCTTGGTTTGGTTTCATAGCTCGTTGAGTACACACCAAACAGTGATAATAGAAATAGAGTACCATGTTATTCAGACGAATGTTTGGTATTAAAATGGAAGGTTGTCCTTGTGATTGCACATAGCTGAAACTACTCCACATTATCAACGATAATGAGTTATTAATTGTTACCCATCGATGTTATTCACATTAGAATGTCTCCAAAGGAATGGAAAATTCTAAAATAGCATACTGTGTTTTATTAGCGTAACAACAATACGAAATTTCGCATACGTTATCACAAGAAAGCGGAAAGCTACACGAGTGTGGAAGTAATGTACATGATTTTCCCCTCTATTGCATCAGGTCCACGATAAATAAAAATAAAATAATACATGACACGAACACAATTATTGTGCTATTATAATTCATGCTGCCAATTGGTCAGAATAAATAGACAAATGCACAAAGTCATTAGTAAAAGTTACTGTATTTTGACAAAATATGTTAATTATCAAGATAGATATAAAACTCCCAAACGCTATTAATTTTCAGTCGCGTTAATATATTAACATTGGCAACAGAGTTTTGAAAGTAGTACCGGCTTTTGTCAATCAACCTCTATTCTATACCAACCAACCACACAAGTCAGTGAAATAGTAGAAAATGTTCAACTATAAGTAAACATTGTTTAAAATCTCTATCGACATTTTTATACGAATTAATACGTAAAGTGAGATATTTCCTAGAAATATTACTTTGATTAATAAAATAAGCTCGAAGATATGCGATCACCATTATCAAATTTAAATCTATGCTATCCAGTACGCGTATTCCTAAATTAGATCATTGATTTTGAATTTAAAAAAAGTGAAATCACCGAAATTTACTCCTTTTTGGTCAAGTTTGGGAATTTACTCCAAGTGTACAGATTTTTTTAAACTCAAATTTGTACACTGGAAATCAACGTTTAAATCAATGTGAAAGCGTAAGTTTATTTGGTTCTAACGTAAGATAAACGGTTTGCCCATCTTTAAGGTTTAATTTTTGCAACCAATTGCGGATATCAATATAAAAGTACCTTATTAACATCCATGCAAAATTTGGTAATGATATTACCAACCGTTCAGCAGAAATTATCAACACCTGAGTGCGCGCATTTGAGTTGGGCCAATTAAGCTCAGCGTCCCCTCTTCCCTAAAACAAAATGTCATCCAGACCAATACGACCGATATTGTGCGTTCAAACGCATAGATAAAATGAGATGGGTACTAATATTATTGATTTCTTTGCTTACGCTCATCTAAAAAAAGAATTTTGTGTCGTTTTTTGGAAAGAACAGTTTTACCGGAAGTGGTACTAAAATGAATTTGACCCCAGTTACAGAAGCCCACCCTAATACGTCTATGGTTCAACGTCCTGGGTCAAGCTCTATTCTTATGACGTCAATGAGCTTAACGCATACACAACTTTTGAAGCCAAGAATTTAAATCCAACATTTGCTTTATTTGTTGGGGTAGGGTTATAAATAAACCTGGATTCAAATGAATGGCCCACATGTTTGGTGGCACCAAAGACGTAGTAATAAACACAAATATAACTTAGTTGTTCGATTGCCAAAATATTCTAGAGTTGATATTAAAAAAGTTTTATTATGTTAAACTGTTCTTATACTTGTCACTTACACTTAATTAAATGCACTGTAGGATGGTTTCACTGAGGTTATGTATAAATGTCAATAATTCGAAGTCAATGCACTCTCGGCGTTGGTGTATTTGTGAAGACATTCAAAATAAACAATTTACATTAGCGTCCATTACTCGGGAACATTACGACACACATTAGGAAATTAGACGTTAGTTTTTTTTGATGAGGTTCACTTATCATACCTATACACCATTTGGCTCTTTATGTCACACACATTGGCTATACAAACAGTAAGTCTGTTGAAGAGGGAATAGGACACATGTGGCAGTTGGCAAATAGCTATTCGCTCGGCAAGGAAGTATCCGACAAATATGAAACTTTCCAAAGTTGTCAATAAAGCGTGCAAAGACAGCCTCGTATATGTTCGATATTTTGCTCTAATCGGCTAGAAAAATTCTCGAATATGGTCAATTTAAGACTTTTAACAAAATCTAAAATCGTGAAAATCCTTTTATTATTATTATTATTATTATTATTATTATTATTATTATTATTATTATTATTATTATTATTATTATTATTATTATTATTATTATTATTTGAAAGCAAATTTTAAAATGGTGTTGCTGTAGAGCCCTTCGTTTTGGCTTCCGTGACAACTTTCCAAAATTTCAATCATCTGTGGTGTCATTCACCCGTGCGAACCTAGGTGCGAACATGAATTTGCTGCACGCATGTGCTACATGCTCTGAAGGATCAGTAATTCGTTCTCAATCCTTGCCACGCTTGTTTAGCGGGAATCGAACCCACAATCAGACCACACACGTTCACTGAACGGCAGGGACTTATTAGGTAGTGTGCAGTTGGGCACATTTTGCGATGCTGGAAATGGGACTTGTGTAGTTGGAAATGTTGTTTTGTGCAGTTGAAATGTAAAGTATTACTGTACTAATATACAACCTAGGAATCACACAAGACACTCATTTCATCCAATTAATTCATTATATGCTATTGAAATGGAGCTAAATTTCAGCATGCATGCATTATCACTTTCTGCGAGATTGCAGACACAAACGATACAAAGCCACTGGATAAACACGTTTAATTTTAAGTAAAATAAAAGTATGTATAATTTGTGCAATTGATTATAGGTCCTATCCTGAACGGTACTGAAAGAACCTACTGATCCGCGTTTTTTTAGTAGATCGACGGTCGATTAATAACATGAATGATGACGCGCTTGATCTCTATAAATAAATTGTAGCCCACGGCTTTGTGTGCCACGAAAACTGACAAACAAATTAGCCCTCATCAGAATTGTATTTGTTATGTACAACAAGGAACGGGATACGGAGAAATATTGTATTGCACATTAACACGTGAAAAAAATTATTCAATAAATTGTCAAAATCAAATTAATAAAGTTGTATGGGCTATTAAATCTACAATAATTTTATTATAATCGTCAAAAGTAAATATTTACCAAGTTTTACGTGTGTATGTTATGTATGTATTGTGAAACGACCGAAGACGTTACATTGATAATCTTCTAGCAACTCAATGTCTCATTGTAGATCCAAACAGAAAATAGCAACAGGAAAAAATCAGTTGTTACGACTTGCGGTCAGCAGAGTGTGCCGTGATGTCCTTGGTGCCGATTAAAGCTTACTCTGCTGGTGAATTCGAGGACTTGACTATAATAATAAAATTACAAATAATATTAAACTAAATTCCAAATAATAATTGTGTGTTCAAGGCCACGTAAGTGTCAATATATCTGTGCTAGGGCTCTTCACGATGGTTTCAAACAATATAGTCGCGTTGATGCATGAGATAATTTTTCCGAGAACATAAGTTCAAATTGTTTCGAAGATCGTCTAAAAATGTCATTATTATCAGAGTAGCCGTGTGTTCGGTTTCAGAGCTATCGAAGACAAAACATTGAACAAAGCTAGAAAAAATACGTAAAACTACGATTTGCATAGGATATATTTCTTGGATTGTATACTAATAACTACTTTTTTCAAAAAAATTAGTTCAAGTTGAAAGGTTTGAGTTGAGGGTCTACATTTTGGAGCGAGGAAGGACGCTTTTGGGCCTAACAAAAACAAACATCACCTTTTATTTTCACCTGAAATATGTGTCTGACACTAATATAAAAAGGAAACGTGTGTAATTATCGCTCGGAGTTGGCGTATAAATCAAGCCAACAAGTTGGCAGCTACTAAGTAGTCGTTGTCCTTGTCACGGACAGTGATATGCCCTCCCTGTTGTCTCTTGTTTATAAAACTAGATCACAATCCAACCAGAGGTTACTAGCAAACTCATCATTGCCATGTCATACCAGAGACTAATAAAACAACTGAGTGTTCAATGATGAATCCAACCATGCAAGAATGATTGTTCTCCGTGAGTCAATGCAAGCTGGTTCAAAACGAACATTGTCTACACTAATGTAAAGTAGGTGCCATGATAAGGTGCGTTTTATGTTGTGTACACGTGTGATTCTTTGTGAACACTGTTTGACACATTTCGTGATTAAACGGTTGAGTCACTCATGTCAAACGTGTTCCTAAAATCAACACAACTTAATGACACAGCACGAGTTTTAGGCCTATTTTAATTATTCACGTAGATGCAACTATCATGGTACGAATGATAACTTGTTGGAGTTTATGTAAAATTGTGTTTGGTACTTGATTGAAATGTTACTTTGTCATTACCTATGTGGCTCGCTGGTAAGAGCTGTGGACAGGAAGGAGAGGGTTTGAATCGGGGCGCCGAATCGATCGTGTGTAGTGTACTTACAAAGTTCCTCCTAACATTTTTAGCTTCTAACCCAAACGAGTAGCGTGGCAACTAGTTTTATTAGCCATGTAATAATTTTACATGTTTCCACAAGTTTTTGTCTTCTCACAATAAAAATACATTGTTTAATTTCTTTCGATACAAAGTAAATGTTTGGTTGGAAAAAACCTTTTCATATAAATTCAGAAAATGAGAGATGAAAATCTCTTTTACGCACAAATCAGCGTTACTGAATGCAAGTCGCATTTGGTTCATTAAAGAATGTGAAACGCAGTCGTGAATGAGGTATCTTCTATTTTAGATTGTCGAAGGCATCGATGTCTTCGCCTATTCCTATAGTAAAATCTCATATTATATTTTATTTGTCTGTTTCAACGTGTATTTATTTGCTATCCACTTGTGGGAAATCTAAACCTTGATAAGGTTTTCATGGAATTCGTATACCAGATAGGCATGCGTTCTTTCAGTGCAATCGATGAAATATTTCTCAGAAAAATAACACGATTACGAATTATTGTTGTATACTACTAAAAAACCGTTAATAGTATTTTTGCCTGGGGGCGATAAACACGTTTGCCAAAAGCAATTGTGTGCGAATTTAATTACGTCTTAGGCAATTGTATTGTTGGTTGGTATGGTATTACCGCAATGGTTTACTCTTATTTGTGCTATTCAACATTTGATATTACTAGTGTTGCTGACGTATATAGCACCGGTAGCTCATAAGTAAGGTGCGAGACAGATTCGGAAGGTCGTCCGTCAGCTCCATACCCTCCCGCCACTGAAAATCCCGACTGAATTTTCTCCAGGGGTGAACTATGAATAATTAAGAATTAATAATTGTCTTGATTCACACGTTAAAAAATGATAGAGACTAAAATTACTCATCCATGAACGCCTTTACCGACAGGGTCTCCGCTTTCGGTTATCTTATCATCGAGTCGTGTATAGATTTGTTTGTGCATTCGGCCAATATACAAAAGTTTGAATTTGTAAATTAAACTTGGTACTTATTTTGAAGCAAATAGGTAGATATGCTGTGTACTGTATAATACTTTAAAGGATGAGAGCTGGGGTAAGGAATGTGGCCGGGGAACAAATAAGCACTACAGCAATTTTAGTTTATTTCTCTAGAACTATCATAATTAATATTTTATGGTCCAACATTATGAAAGTCCTACTGCCTAGAACCGCGCCGAGTAATTCGTATGACAAAAGAAAGAAAGTAGTGGGAAAAGTTTATGAATTATGAGGGTGAGCACAGGCCAGAAACGATCATCAATCAACTCTACAAATAAAATTGTCTTCTTTCGCAAAGATACAATAACGTTTAGATTTATTTGGCGCGGTCTTCTAAGCCCGTCTCCTAAGCCCCTGCACCTGGCTTCTAAGCCCCTGTGACCGACGGTTGTGCTACATGTTTTTGTTCGGTCCCACACGTTGCAAGCGGTCTGTTCATTGCATTGAGGTAAGGGTAACCTAACCGAACGATGAACCGAACCTAACCTATCTTAACCTAATTTTTTAAATTTACCCTGTTTTTACAAGTTTCCATTAAAAACAAAACGGGTGCACGTTTTGTCCTTTTTTAGGCTTTTGCACGATGTTTTTGTTCGGTCCCACACGTTGCAAAGCGGTCTGTACTTTGCAATGAGGTAACCTAACCTAACCTAACCTAACTTACCTAATTTTCTTAAATTTACCCTGCGCGTTCAAAAGTTTCAATTAAAAAAAAACGGGTGCACGTTTTGTCCTTTTTAAGGCTTTTTACGCCTTAAAAAATATTTTTGCAACAAACGACGAATGCACGTGATATTAAATTATATAGTTTTATAATATTTATCTTCCGGTCCTGTGGGTACCTACTCAGTTTTATTTAAAAATAATTCGATAATAATTAACACTTACAAATTCGTTATCATTTCTTATCTGTAATGGCTCAAACAAATAAATAAATAAATTGTATTTAGAGTCTACCCACTCAGTTATATAACTGATTTTCAGTGGGGGACAGTAAATCAAAGCGACTAAGCCTACCCTGTAGGCCCCGACGCAATCGACGTGGGAACGAACAATGTTATCGTGCGGGCTTTAGGAGACAGGGGCTAAGAAGACTTTTAGTCTTTTAAAGCCCGGACCGGTTTGTCTTCTTAGCCCCGCTTCACAACGTGTAGCACAACCGTCGGTCACAGGGGCTTAGAAGCCAAAAAATGGTGCATGGGTTTAGTAGACAGGGGCTTAGAAGCCGACACCATTTATTTTGCTTCACACCCCCAATCAATTTTAAAATGCCGATGTGATAAACGTTCGTACCAGGAATTAATGAAAATTGTTATGTAGTCTACCGTGTACGTATTATACGCATGTTGTTTAACACTTCCATTGCTTTTTATCATATTTTTATAAAAACATTAATTATTAATATAACAGTGAATATTATACATATGTAAAAATAAAAGTATACAAATACTACTCCTAAAAGCACTTCTTTACAGAATTGAGAGCTAGTGATTCATTCACAAACTTGTTGAAATGTGAAGAAAAAAACAGTAGACATAGGCATAAAACAAATTTAATCTCATTTCAGTTGGAGAGTGCGAACTACACGTATAGCACAAACGAATCACAGTCACAGCGTCAGCATTGCACGCGTCTGTTAGTGAGCAAACTAAGACCTTGGTTACATTAGCATACACAACTCGGTACATACATCATTTTATACATGAGTAGGCTAAATAAACAATAGAGCTGTCGTCTGCAGACAGCCCACACGGCCTCCCCGCGGCCTTGTATAGGCGTTATTAGATTAATATTCAAGAGGGAGTGATCTGTAAATATTTGTGGAGGTATTAAGGATATTTTGTTGTAATTCGTATTAACAATGTCAGTCTAACATTCAATGAAAAACTTTTAAATAGGCGTGTTATTAAAGATGCATATTGCACACCGATTAGGTTATGCAAGTCACATGTACAGTAATAATTGTACAGTCATCCACATAGGCCACAATCATTAGAGTCATGATTGTAAGCTTTTTAAGCTTAATTTGTTTTCATACATTGGCGTATAGTTGAATGTCCTTCAATTAGTGTGAAATTTAAAAGTTCATGTACTATTTACATATTTCAAGTACTTTGACCTCACCTTGGCAGTAAAAAACATGTACATACAGGTATTGTTATGCAATTGATAAAGTAGCTAACACAGCTGATATGGTGTGAATGGAGTTTAAAACACATCCATGCAAATATTTGGTTTTGGCAAATAGAAAATAGCATTCATTTTTTAAACTTCTTAGCTTCACCGAAATACGATTGCTGTGGATATCACTACTATAAAACCTGTACTTTAATAAAAAACATCTCTACTGTTGTACGGATACGTTAAAATACTGAATAAAAACTGAAAAGACTAATTGCAACTGCTTCTAGATGGCGAATAATCGGGAAACACATTCGAGTTAATATTTAATAGAATCCAGAAATTAAATATTAATTACAACAACTGATCAAACCATCATTGTTGGGTTGGGTTGGATTGGATTGGATTGGATTGGGTTGCTATAAAGGGAAAGAACATATTTAATAATAATAATAATAATAATAATAATAATAATAATAATAATAATAATAATAATAATAATAATAATAATAATAATAATAATAATAATAATAATAATAATAATAATAATAATAATAATAAAAGCGGGCTCATGCTTAAAAACCTAATATTCAATAAAAATAATAATAATAATTATAATAAATTGTGTTTAGAGTCTACCCACTCAGTTATATAACTGATTTTCAGTGGGGGACATTAAACCAAAGCGACTAAGCTAAGCTTGTAGGCCCCGACGCAATCGACGAGTGAGCGATAACCAACCAAATATCGATATTTTTAATAGGAAATATAGCAATCAGTGGTATGGACAGTGCGAACACCCGCGAATCAACGCCAGAATCAACAAGGCCGATTCAGAACACCTCTGAATTTATTATGTGCTTCGTTGCTATGACGGCTCCAAAGTCACCGTTTACCAACTTCTAAGACAAGAACTGATGGACTTAAGTCCAAATCAGAAGTTAAAAAACTTCTGTCTTTGGCGGGAATCTAATCCTGGACCTTCTGCATTGGAAGCAGATACGCTAACCACTAGACCAACGAGCCACACATTTTAGTCGACGATTGTAATAAATACCCACCACACTTTGTCGACAATTAATATTTCAGGTTCAAGGGCCAGAAAATCCCGATATTTGTGTTTATAACAATAATAACGTACGGAAAGATGATTTTACAGACCATACGTAGAAATGATTTAATTGTCTTGGAACTACCTAAAACAGTGTTATTTTTTTTTTTGATATTATCACATAAAACTAGTTTGTTTGTCAAAAGTCTCTTCAACATTTTATATCACCCCATCATCCACACTCACATACTCCGTCCACACAACCATCACTCACACCACACTCACTCACTCACTCACCCAACAACAAATATTGTTAATATTTAATACAATTCAGAAGTAACAAATTCCATCCAATCGGGGTTCGAGCCCGAGTTTCCCACATTCCAGGTAATCGCCTTAGCCAACTAGACCACCGAATGTGGGAGACTCGGGTACGAACCCCGATCCGGACGGATTTTTTAACTTCTGAATAATAATACAATTATTGTATTATTAACAATTCCACCTACGGGAGTGTTTCCGGACTAACCAAATCGAGAAACAAAATATGTTGTGTATTATCTTGTTCAGATCGATTTTAATTATTCAAATTTGTCATATTTCCTGAACTTTTTGTGCCTGAAGCAAGCTATGTTTACATCCTGGTACAGTTTTTTAATGTTGTATTTTTTGGGGTAAATTATCTTATTGTTGTGTTGTGGTATGCATTGTTGTTAAATTCACCTGAGGCGATGAATATGCATTATTACCGTGTAGGCATAGATGAATAAGCCTAAACCAGACCAGCAAAATATAGTATCGTGTATCGATACACGATCAACATGGTTTTGTTTTCAACTTTCAACCATTGACGCCGAGTACAGGGGAGGGGGGCGACTTGGACCGACCCCCTCAGTTGTATCCCCCCTTTAATTATAAGCAGGTACCTATACTATTTATTTTACCACACAAAGTTATTTAAGCTCTTGCAATTCCATAATAAAAAAGAATGTGTATTTGCATTTGAAGTGAATAATTTGGATGCAAATCATTTGTAAAATAATTGAAGTTGCACAAAAAAGCGATTCGAGATAAAATACCCAATTTTAATAACGCCAATACGTTGATGCCTTTTTATTAAACACGTATTTACTTTTATCCGCGAGTGTACATTGCAATATGGACCCGCGGTATAGTTCATTTGTGCCAACGACGACGAGAAGAATGCAGAAGCCAAACAAAGCTCATGTGCTCATCATTCCTCTCCCCTCCCCCCCCCCCTTATTCGAAAAAGAGTTTTTTAAATTGGGCCAAACTTTGAGCCTGATTCACCATTCAAAATTTTCTGTTATTATTAAAAATATATTTTTAGGAAGGGTATATATAGGGTCCATGAATAGGATTTTTTAAAATGAACATATTTCATTAATTTTGTATTGTTTTTAATTTCCATTTAAAGAGGTTGCATTTTAGAATTTGGGCTAGCTAGGTCACTGCCAACCTCAAAAGTTTTTGCAATCTCTTCATTTTTGGATGAGCGTAGCGAGTGAAGCGAGGATTCCATTTCACTACACTGGAGAAAAAAATCCGGAATGTTTTTTTTCTTTTTTCTTTTGTATTTTTGTGTGTTTGTCCACACGATTCCATATAAACCGATACTCCAATTGCGATGAAATTTTATGGAGGCCTTCGAAATCTCTGAACTTAGAACTGCCACGTTTTTGAGCGCAATCAAAAAGTTATTTCTCATTAAAATCGCATATTTTACGATTTTTTCGATTTTTAAAAAAATTCTTCGACTTATATCACCTACATGCTTTATCCGATTGTAATGATTTTTTCACAGAACCTAAATTTTATGAATTAATATATTGGTGTGAAATTTGAGCGCAATCAATTTTTTGTTTATGAAAATCGCAATTTTACGCTTTTTTCGTTTAAAATAAAATTTCTTTGACTTATAACATCTACATGCTTTATTTTATTGTAATGATATTTTCACAGAACCTCAATTTTATGAATTTATATATTTGTGTAAAATTTGAGCGCAATCGAAAAATAATTTCTCATGAAAATCGCAATTTTACACTTTTTTCGTTTAAAAAAACATACGCTCATTCAACAACGCGCCTGAAAAAGCGTTTGCGAAGCTTTCTAGTCCTATCGAGTTTTGAAAGAATGCCCCGCTGTACTGTGTGTGACTTTCTTCTTGTGACTTAGGGGACGTCGAGAAGGTTATTTGGGTTTTTAGGGTTGTTGGGCAAAGAATTTTCGCATTAACGACTGAGAAAAACGTCGGTTAAAACCTTCTGTCAGGATTGCCGGCTTCGACGGGATTTGAAACCGCGAACCCCCGAATCAGAGTCTCGCGCTTAGCTCTCATATATGCCACTACATTCAAAATATAGTTGTAACTTATAATTATTTGCCATTGTCACAATCAATATGTGTCGCTACAGAATTAGTTGGTAGGCGTGCTGCCACAATATACAAATGAATGTAGACTAAAATGCTAATAATATGCTTCCTGTCTATATACTGGAATTTTCTTCTCGGCCACGAAGATTATCAGCTATCGTATAGATTAGCATCAAGTCGATAATATGTTGAAATCTTTCTGTTATAAAAAGAACATGTTTGTTTGCTTGAACTTCGATCAACAGACTGTCTTCATTTCAGCCGTGAACTAAGTATATTATCATCCTACTTAATAATAAAAAGATAGGTTCTTGTAAAACTGTGTTGCGCAGGATAAGATAGGACATAATAAAATATGCAGTTGTATTAGTGGATTTACATTATCACTTGACAGTTCACAGGCTACGGAACTTACAATACCTTAACTATTACTCTAATTCTAATGCACTCATTGCCGGCACGACGAACATGCATAGCCTATAGCACATTCATATCTGAGCAAAAATCAAAAATTCTAAAAGTTTTGAATTCAATATTGTTGAATTGTGCTAACTGCAATGATTTTTTTTCGTTGCACAACATGATGATTATCATCAATGAATTGTATTCGTAATGTTTGGAATCGGGTATACTTGATGAATAGTCTTTGGATACAAGCCGTTTCACTCGAAGATGTGATGTCTCTGAATACTTAAGCCGTTTCACTCGAAGATGTGATACCTTTGAATACAAGCCGATCCACCCGAAGATGTGATACCTTTGAATACAAGCCGTTTCACTCGAAGATGTGATGTCTCTGAATACTTAAGCCGTTTACTCGAAGATGTGATACCTTTGAATACAAGCCGTTTCACTCGAAGATGTGATGTCTCTGAATACTTAAGCCGTTTCACTCGAAGATGTGATGTCTCTGAATACTTAAGCCGTTTCACTCGAAGATGTGATACCTTTGAATACCAGCCGTTTCACTCGAAGATAATACCTTTAAATACAAGCCGTTTCACTCGAAGGTGTGCCTCCATAAAGATTAGCGAACGCTACGTTCATCAACGCAATCTATTGCCCCTTTAGTTAAACTAATTTTTCCTCACTTTGAATTATATGTAGGTATTATTAGTGCTAATAGTATCCACCAACAAAACTAAGTTTTCCTCACTTTGAATTTAGAAGGTATTATTAGTACTAATAGTATCCATCAACAATTAAGTTATATTATAAATTATATAATTATTACACAAAACTTCAAATGTATCTAATTTAAAATACAAATGAACGTGAAAGTGTATATTTAGGACAAATATGTATTTAATAGTGAAAACGTTAAAGGTCCCCTGAAAATTCCATTGGAATTGCAGTAGCCATATAACCTTTTAGTAAAGGTATATAACTGGTAAAGATAAAGATCGGACGCACACAAGGTCCAGATTCTATATTTTTTTTTATCCAATCACATAATTTTCTGTTTTCATCAACATTATTATCTTTTTCAGCTGCTATTCATATGTTATGCTTTTAAGTTATAAACTAACACACATATTAGGTTTCTATTTCTAAGTTGTATGGTTATCTATTTTCAAAGTTACATACATATTATACATAAATAACATACATTAACATATTAAGCAAGCATATTAACATATAAAGAAACATTCACAACATTTATCAATCATTGAGAATATTAATTTCTATACTCAATGCCGATTTATATTATACAATCCGGAAGACTGTCAACGAAAGGATGTGCTCTTTTTGCTCACCATTTTTTTCGTTATGACCTTCGTAAAAAATTTCAAATGACAATGACGAAATGAGTTCAGCAGCAATAGGCCTATACCACATTGATGAGATTTGCCATTTCAATTGACGTTCGCCTTTTTACATTACATAACGGATGTTTTGAGGTCATTTATTTATTTGTGAAGTATAGTTTTTGCTTTTGAGTACACATTGTGCAGGTGTAATTTCACGGCTGTCAGAAATGGCCTTTCACAATCGGTATCACTAACTTGTCATTGGTATGATGATACTAGGTTTGACGCACTAAAACTAGGTTATCAGCAACATCGGTCAACGAGAAACCTGCGGAGTTGAGTCCAGTGGTGTAACCTAGGGCCCTTGGGTTGAGGGGGGGGGGTTCCGGGGGTCGAGTCCAGTGCACATGGTGTAACTGAGACCACAACAGCTGGAAACCAATGCTAAACATTATATTTCCCAACTTTAAGAGGGTCTAGTCTGATAGGCAGTAAAATCTGATCTACGCACTGCCATGCATAAACAATGTCTTAACAAACCAAGAAACTCACATAATTAGTTGTGTTTAAAACAGTTCACTCTTTATTTCGCTATTGGTTATTCAGTTGGTAAAGCATAGAGTTGTAATAGTAACATTCCATAAAGCATCTGCTAGGGCATCAAAGATCCCGGTAAACAACCCTATCTACTACTCAATCGACAGCCGCGAACCGAACGTATTTCCTTCACCATGTCAATTACAGCCATGTTGGACGTGGAAGTGGGCATGTGCTATAAGCATAGGCCGGCAGCCATAATGGAAGTAGAAGATGCACCCAAGATACAAAAGCTACGGTTATCCTACTTCGATCTTCTAACAAGCAATCAAGCCAATATTAAACTTTTGCGTAAGGATGCCCTCTGTAGGGTACACAGTACACACAGAGCCCAAACGCGGCTGAAGAAAACCTTGAAAAACTTTCAGTCTGAATTGACGAGGACGGGATTCAAACCAGTGACCTCCCGAAACGACCATCACTCCTTATCGCATGAGCCACCTCTGTCGGTGCCGACTGTCGAGTCGATTGTAGCGGAAACGAGTCTTACGGTCTATTTGTTTTATCTTAGGTCTTTGGGTCCCGGGTTCAATTCTCGGTGGAGGCAATATTACTTTTGCTGGCGATATATTTTTTTAATTTACCTAAAAATGTAGTTGATTCAAAATCATTTTTCTAGAAATATTTTATTCGTCGTCATCGTCGTCTTCATCACCATGATCTTATCCGTTGTCGTCAAAGAGATTGCTATTTACTGACATAAGCACATGTAGGAATTGTTTGTTCTAGCACATCCCATGAGTTCGTACTTTCACAACTCACAAGGATTTGTTATGGTTCGTTACCTTAATGACTTATGCATTTGTAATGATGTTATAGATTTTCTTTGCACTATATATGTCACATCAGTTGATATTTTCTTAACAACATAATTATAACAAGTCCTTTACTTACATTTTTACATTCGAAAATACATCATTACTTTTTACTTTCAAATACTTTGTTTTCATGTTTTCAAGAAAGTATAATAACCGAGTATGTACAGGGAAAAACTAAATTTAACACAACACAACACAAGAATATATTGATATTTATTGTCTTATGGCACCATTCGACAACAGTGAAGAGTGTTTTATTCTTTTATAATAAACGCACATGCTTGCTACAACTATATACTGCCACAGCAAATACATTGATAATTGATTTATTTACGGGTTGGGGTGCAATGCAACAAGGTACGTGTACGTATGATTGCTATTATTTTTAAGCGTTATACATTAATTAAATAATGACGTGGCTTGCAACATAATCGAACACGTCATTTTTCTAATAAACCTTCGGATAAATCTATTACTAGGAAACGCTCAGTTGGACGCGTTGATAAGCGAGCACGTGCTATAGCTAGACCCACATTGCACATTTTTTTAAATTTAAAAATTTACGACGTTCGCGTTTCCAGTATTATTTATTATTGCCAAGGTATTTGGGTAAACCCATGTTTAAATCTTTACTTTAAAATCCACCGCCATCTAGAGGATCTTGACTCCTTGGGAAAACTATTTAAACTCTTTGTTGACAAATAATAGACTACTTCCTCGAAAGTATTTTGATTACTTCTAGGTGGCAGTGCATTAGAAACTTCGCGCGTCTTTTCGTTGCCATGGCAACGTTACTTTTGTTATAATGTAATTTCCATCTACACTACTTATAGCTAGGCGGATTAGCCTAACAATTAGGGGTTTTGTGGTAGAGGGCTGAATTTTGGACTGTATACTCAGAACAACATTATAAAAAAATTGCCTCGAGGAGCCATGAAAAAATCCATCCGGTTAAGGGGGTGGAAGGGGGTGAAAAAATGGCATTTTTTCAAATATAAAAAAAATCAAAAATCAAACTAAATTTGATCCTAAGATTACAAAATTATTACATATTGTAGATAAAAGTCCACATTTTTAATCAAAAAAATCTATAATCACCATCTATGTATATATACCCCGATTTTGCACCCTTTGTCTTTTTTTCACAATTTACCCACTGTGCTGGGAGGATTAGCCTACCAGTTACGGGTTAAGTGATAGGGCTGTGAATTTTGTCTAAAACACTCAGAAGAATGATCTCAAAAAATTGGCCCGAGGAGCCCTCAAAAAAGTTGCTTGCTTAAAGGAGAAAGAGGGGGTGTACTAAAAGGGGTTGATAAAACTAAAATAAAGAAATCCGTATTCAAATATTATATTTACAACGCCATATTAATGTGTATTGTAGATTAAGGTCTAAACTTTAATTTAAAAAATTAAAATTTCACCATATATGTAAATCTGATCAGATTATGCGCCCTTTTTCCCATTTTCATAAATTTCCTCAATATTACGAAAGTGTATCGTGCGACCACTCTTTTTGTCACAAATTCTCCTAATATTACGAATTAGGACGAAAACAAAATTTTGTGATGCTTTAGGTACAGTTTCACTCAATGGACTTTGACCCATTTTAACAAGTTTACTCAATATTAACGAAAGTCTATCATGTGATGACTCGTTTTGTCTCAAATTATCCTAATAATACGAATTAGGACGAAAATAAGATTTTGTCATACACTTTGTCATACATACTTTTGAAAATGGGGTCAAAGTCCATTGAGTGAAACTGTACCTAAGGTGTTAAAAAACTTTTTTTTATAATTTTTCTTATAAAGGCATAATTTTGAACAAAACGAGTGGTCACACGATACACTTTCGTTAAAATTGAGTGAATTTGTTAAAATGAGATCAAAGTCCATTGAGTAAAAATGTACCCAAAGCATCACAAAATTTTGTTTTCGTCCTAATTCGTAATATTAGGAGAATTTGTGACAAAAAGAGTGGTCGCACGATACACTTTCGTAATATTGAGGAAATTTATGAAAATGGGAAAAGGGCGCATAATCTGACCAGATTTACATATATGGTGAAATTTTAATTTTTTAAATTAAAGTTTAGACCTTAATCTACAATACACATTAATATGGCGTTTATTTTAGTTTTATCAACTCCTTTTAGTACACCCCCCCTTTCTCCTATAAGCAAGCAACTTTTTTTAGGGCTCCTCGGGCCAATTTTTTGAGATCATTCTTCTGAGTGTTTTAGACAAATTTACGGCCCTATCACTTAACCCGTAACTGGTAGGCTAATCCTCCCAGCAGAGTGGTAAATTTGTGAAAAAAAGACAAGGGTGCAAAATCTGGTTATATATAATATATGGTGATATATATTTTTTTTTATTAAAATTTGGACTTTTATCTACAATATGTAATAATTTTGTAATCTTAGGATCAAATTTAGTTTGTTTTTTGATTTTTTTTATATTTAAAAATACCATTTTTTTACCCCCTTCCATCCCCTTAACCGGATGGATTTTTTCATGGCTCCTCGAGGCAATTTTTCTTATAATGTTGTTCTGAGTATACAATCCAAAATTCAGCCCTCTACCACAAAACCCCTAATTGTTCTTGTATTTTCCTTTAATCCGCTTGACTATTATCGGATCAAACTAAAATTAACATATTCGTGACCGGACGGACATTCTAAATGATTTGGCTATCTCAGATTTTGTCGCCGGTTAGTTTGAAAAAAAAACTTTCGATTAACTTTAATGTAACTTTTTAACTTTTTGAACGATTTTGCCACAAAACTAATGGCATTCAATCGAGAACAAAGCTTGCGGATGGTGAAAATTTCAACTCGATCCGAGCCTCCGTTCGAACGTTATCGCGAGACATACAAACAAAAAAACAAAAAACAAAAACAAACAAAAAAAAAAACAAAACCAGTGACTAATTTTTCCGGCAGAGTCAAATGGAAACGCTCGCTTCGCTCGCTTAATTACTTAACAATTCTGAAGGCTTCGCGGCCATTATTTTACTAAACTGTTAGTATGACAACACTAATTAGTTTATTTTTTGTTTATTTTAATCCCACACATAACAAAAACTTGTAAAAATACAGCCAAACCTTACACACTCAAAAGAAATGAGATTTTAAAAAAGGGCCAAGCTCATCTACCCTTCCACATTTGTGCATTCTTAATTCATAAACGTACAGTGTCCCGTAACAACATCCTTGAAAAGCTTGGTAAAATAGAATTTGCAACTATTAATTTAAACGTAATAGTTCACCCAAATTCTTTTTTTATAATTAATTTTAACGTAATGGTCATGCGAATTCTATTTTGCCAAGCTTTTCAAGGATGTTGTTACGGGACACTGTACGTTTATGAATTAAGAATGCACAAATGTGGAAGGGTAGATGAGCTTGACCCTTTTTTTATATCTCATTTCTTTTGAGTGTGTATTTTTACAAGTTTTTGTTATGTGTGGGATCTCATTACTTTTTCAAGTTCCATTGCAAAATTATTTGTTAAAATATAATAATTTTATCAAAGTCGATTTAATTGCTATGGTATTACCAATAAACAATAGAATGAAAAAATATAGTGGTACAAAGACTTGCTTTTTGTAAACAATGTAGGCGATTATTGTCACGTAACTATAGTTACTTGTTGATTGTATGCCTGTATAAGGCTTATTTTAAAACCTTTATTTGGAAGCCTTCCAGCAATTTTTTTTTAACTTTTTCTTTCAAAGGGAATTACATCACTATTACCTTAATGTACATGTAAAATATGAACGTTGTAGCCCCACCCGTTTGGTCAGAATCGCTGGGCAATTGAAACTGACGAATTAGATAGTAGTATAGCCAGTAGTAACTAACATCCTTAAAGTGATTTTGAGCATGTTTCAAGTCATTTTTTCACCAAGAAGAATTGCTCGTACCCCAACCAAATAATTGGCATGTGTTATCGGACACCTAAATCCCCTTGATTTTGATAGTTTTCAAGTTCACATCACGTTTTATGACGGCAGGGTGACACCTCGAAATCACTCCAACTCTGCTTGCTGTATAAGGTGCCTGAGTGTGTAGCGCACCTCGGCTTGGCTGCGGCGCCCTAGATATAAGTTTTAGATCCTTGTGGTCCCCTAACATTGGTTGGTCAGCAACCAATAAATTGTTTTTCTCTCTACTACTCAATTGGATCATTGCATAAAAAGAGATTTAAGCGACTATATTCGATTTTAACTACCCAATTACACACAGAATAATGAGTGGAAACAGACCAGTCAATAACAAGGAGGTGCTACGTCAATAATAGAGTGGAATATTGTCCTCTCAATGCATTGTTCAATGTTGTCTTCGTGGGCGTGTTGACGATTAACTCACATTCACGCATATATGATCGAGGTTATTTGAACACCACGTGTTGAGTAGGAATAGGAGTATATAATTATAAACGATCACGACACATTTCAATGAAATATTTATCACTTGAGATTGTAATGCTAGTATAAAAAACCACGAAATTGCACATCACAGTGTGTAAATATGCAACAGCAACGTGTGTGGTGTTGCGTTGAACATTGAATTCATCTTATGCAATATTGGTACTAGGCCTAAATATATAGGTCATGAACACAAGCAATAAAATGGGTAATAAACTAGGCCGCTTCGCGAACGCTTTTTTTAGTCGCGTTGATGGATGAGCTTTTTTAATAAGTTTTAGTTTGCGTGGGATCTCTTTACTTTTGCAAATTCTTTTTGAACGCATTGTAGGTGATTGTTGTCAAGTTTCTATTGTTACTTGTTAATTGTTATTATAAAACTAAAAAAACTTATATTAAAACCTTTATGGATTCTGGGAAACTTTTTCAATTTTTTTCTTTCAAATGGTTCTACATTATCATAACCTTAATGTCAATGTAAAATATGAACATTGTAGCTCCACCCGTTTGATCAGAATCGGCCCAAATGTCACGAAAAAATCAAACTAAAAATCGAAAAAATCGTAAAAGTACGATATCTATAAAAAATATTTCTTCAGTTGTACCCAAAAACGTGGCAAGTCCAAGTTCAGAGATTTCGAAGGTCCCCTCCAAATTTCATCAAGATCGCATATGCCGTTTGTCCGGTAGAGAGCGAACAAACAGACAAAAATACAAAACAAAAACAACGAAAAAACAAAAAAACACCCGAGCTAAATTTTTTGGCAGGTCAGTAAAATTGAAGTCTTCGCTTCGCTCATCCAAATATAAAATTATCCTTGTCAAAAATGTGTCAAAATTGATGAACACAAAAAGAGTAAATATTCTATTCCATTCCATTCTAATAATGTCACTACATCAATATAATTATTTAATTGGAGGTATAATGTGTGTGCATATTTTTACTTTCACCGCCAAATACACAAACATGTTGGTCACGAATTTATTATTTTGTCGTGCCTCTTTCTCCAACGATCGAAAATCGGGTTTGGTTATTTTATTTATTTACTCTGCTAATTTTTGTTATTTTTGAAAGTTTTGGCAAAATACCAATATAGAAATTTATTCAATTAGGAAGAGTTTTTTTCGAAATAGCAGAGGGCACAAGCAATTATGTTATTCAGCCGCTACGAGGTGCAAGTAACATTTTTAAAATTTTAACGCGCCTTTCCATATTTTGCGTGGAGACAAAGGTAATTAGGTTAGAACCCCAGAGCCACGGAAGGCGAAACAGTTTGGGTATAATTTTGTGCCATACTGTGCACTGAGCAGAAATCCTACAAGCTATGTACACACAGAATGAGCAGCTAGAGATAACACCTTAGCCCGCCCATGTATAACGCAATTAGACTGATACGGTAGGTCGAAGAATCGATTCCGGCCACCGGCAATTCTGTCTGATTTTTTGGAAAAATGTTTTCTTCATTAGTTAAGTCGAATGCTAGGAATTGAGTCCTCCTAAAACAGCCCTTGTACAATGGACATTCCCGTCATAATTACCCCAAACACCCTAATTAGTATTTAATACGATTCAGATATTAGTGCTGGATAAAAGCGATGTGTATACCCTACATGGGCATCCCTACAGCAAAGAACTAAATAACCCAAAACTGGAAAAGAACAGGATACCTCCTCACTCATCCAAAGTCCCCCCACCCCCACCCCAACCCCATCTCAACCTCTTTACCGCATACCCGTCTCTCAAGCTTTGCCTTTGGTTTGACTCGTGCTATTGCCATTGAGTATACAAATGTTGTTGTATACATATACTCAATGCTATTACCCTAGGAAAACGCTTAAGTCCCGCCGCGTTGATGGATGAGCTTTCTTGTAAGTTTTTAGTTTGCGTAGGACCACTTTTCCTTTGTAAGTGCTTTTTGAATGCATTGAAGGTGATTGTTGTCAAGTTTCTATTGTTACTTGTTAAAAATTGATATTATAAACCTCAAAAAACTCATATTAAAACCTTTATTCTATGGATTCTGGCTAACTTTGTCAACTTTTTCTTTCAGAAAGCAATACATCACCATTATCTTCATGTCCATGTAAAATGTGAACGTTGTAGCCCCACCCGTTTGGTCAGAATCGGCCCAAATGTCACGAAAATATCGCATTTAAAATCGAAAAAAATCGTAAAAGTACGATATTCATGAGGAATATTTCTTCGATTGTACCCAAAAACGTGGCAGGTCTAAGTTCAGAGATTTCGAAGGTCCCCTCCAATTTTCATCAAGATCGCATATGCCGTTTGCCCGGTAGCGTGCGAACAAACAGAGAAAAAAAAATACATTGGAGCTAAATATTTTGAGGGGTCAGTGAAATTGAAGTCTTCGCTTCGCTCATCCAAAAAACACATTTTGTAATATTTTATATTACCTTTTACTATATTCCATTACCCAACAGACTGTCACAGAGATAATAGGGAAGCTCATGCGTTCCCACAAATTCCCACAAACAATATTAATTATGCTTTATGTGGAAAACTTATCTCAAGCCGCGTTATTACGCATTGAAAGTTCTTCAATCTGTTGGGTCTACAGGGCAAACGAAACAATTAACTTTGTAGTTACTACTGCATTTTATGCATCGTTCTGCGTCGTAAATCGATTTTGCATTGCTTGGATAAGAATATGCAATGTTTATAAAAGTTTTAATTTCTGGCTGCTGCTGTAGTCGTGTGCTTGCCAATGGCCAGAAGATTATCAAATCGTTACTGAGCCTGGCCTCAAGCACTTGAACTGTCTCCCCCTCGATTCAACAATTGACATAGGTACAAATTTTAGAAAATTAAAATACCAAAACAAAATCAAAAACCCTTACAATGAACGAAAAAAAGGACAGCAAAGCAAAGCACTTGCAAAAGTAAATAATTATATCCCACGCAAACTATAAACTTAAAAAGAAGCTCATCCATCAACGCGACTAAAAAAAGTGTTTGCGAAGCTTCCTAGTAGTTAAACGAAGTTAAATTCGTGATAATATTATCATGAGCAGGAATGCTTATTGAAAGATAATTTTGTTGTAATATGAATGCATATGAATATGAACTTTTTATGTATAGCGCCTCCGAAGATGTTGTATATATATCGTATATCGTTAATAAGCACTAAGCAGTATATAACAAAAAATAATACATACAAATGAAATGAGTATAACGTCTATAATTAATGTAATATAGCGGGCACAGTCGCTGGCTTCTAGCATCTAGCTGTAACAGTATACTACAGAGTTCAAAGTTCTGTTGTTTGCGCAATTGTTATTTACTTGCGAGTTGCGACAATGTGACGAAAAGCCGTAGGCCTACCTACCGACGAGGCCATTACTCCTGGGATAACGGACCCCACGACAGAACCTGATGTATGCACGCAAAGACGCGAAGACGACGACAACATTCGTGTCCAACCATCTTTCGTGGCGGCTTGGAATTAGTGTTAAATGTTACATCCTTCGATGCAAAAGCCAAAATGCTTTTTCTACTTTCTCCATACCTACTTGCACTTTTCAATGTAGTAGCACATTACTCTCGATTGTGTGTTGTGAGTGTCAATGTACTGTATGTTTTATCGATCTCCCTTTCTCCCCTTAGAATGAGATGGACAGACCGATGTATTGTTTGTGTGTGTTTTTTTTTTAATCGAATGTGTTATTTTATGTGTTATTAGAATTATGTTGTGTATAAATAAATATTTGAAGAAGTATTGTAAATTCAAAAAAAGTTTGGATGGACGAGAAGGTCCAACAAATTTTAACTTTAGAAGAAAAAAAGTTAGACAGACAGACAAACACATGAAGCTAATATAAGCGTTGTAAAATGCATTTGTATTTGTGTGGCTCTGGCTCGTTGGTCTTGCGGTTAGGAGGCTCTGCTTTCAATGCAGAAGGTCCAGGGTCCGATAACCGCTTCAGGCAGAAGTTTTTTTTTAAAATTTCTGATGTTGACCCAAGCCATTTCTTGGCTTAGGAATGTGTAAACGGTGACTTTGGAACCGTCTCCTAGCATCGATAATTAATTCTAAAGTTGTTCTGAACTAGCCTCGTTGATTCTGGTTTTGTCCGCGGATGGAATTATGTCCAGCTTGATTGATCGGTGTTTCATACTTAAATATGCCGGTATTTTTAATCATTGTTCGCTCGTCGATGGTGTTGGCGCCTACAGGGTGGGCTTCGTTGGCTTTAATGTCCCCCACTGAAATTGATGTAACCCATCTTCGTTAGAGCATCTGCCTGGACAGCAGGGGTCCCGAGTTCAATCCACGGTAGAGTCAGTTCCTTAACTTTTGTATAAAATTATACGATCATAGTCTCTTAATCCAATGTAGAATAAATATAAATTATTTCATATGATATATTATTATAATTTATAGGCCTGTATTTAAAAGTGATAAATTTTTGTTGAAAATGGTAATTACGCCTAATGAATATAGGCGTATTGCTCAAAACATAACTTCTTTAGTAATTTCTCCCGCTGGAGATGCGACGAGAAAGCAGACACTTTTGTTGAAAAGTAAAAATCTCGTTCATATTATCAGTCACGCAGGCTTTAAATTCTTGTTTACTAACAGCGATCCTTACCACCTGCATGGAGCCTAATGTCATGTACGATACATTAGTAAGTAGAACAATAGACGTGTGTTGGTAATATTCACGTACCTACATATACCTATAATGATATGTAAAGGTTATCTGTTCGACGGAATTGGTGTAATTATGAATTAATTATCTGCGATAAAGATTGTGGCGCGTGTTTGAGTCATGTATAGGGCCCTATACGAGAGTTTGGTTTTTTCCTTTCCCGAAGGACGATATGTGTAGCTGTTTGTATCTTGGAAAAAAAATTTACATGATTACTATTAGTAACCATTTTTTGTAGAAAATTTGTAACTTAAAGAAACTCGTATTATCCCATTTCTCAAGGCCCAAATAACCATAATAACAACAACACCAACAACTACACCATTAATGAAAAACAATAACAAAAATTACAACACCCACAATACGACAATTACAACAACAAATTACGTCGTACCTAAAATTTACTTTCGCGACGAAGAGAGAAAACCCCATTTGCAAATACAAATCTGGAAAGTAGATAAAACAGGAATTAGAGCTCATCGTTTTCAATGTCATAGCTAAATTATTTATTTATATTTTTCACGTTGCTTTAATTATCAACATTTTCATAAGCGATTATGTAAGCTGTAATCCGACCGGGAATCCCCGTCTGCATGGGCCGGGGTAGACTTCGGCCTGATCATGGCTCGGGTATCGTAAAAGACGAGGAAAGAGAAAAAGTCCCCCTCGCAAACATCAGCTGGTATGAAGGGAGCATATAATTCCCCAAAACGAGAGCGACCTCTGGGGGTCGTCGTCGTGAACCTCTCCCCGTTCCCTTGACGATTTCCCCCGACGACGACCATGACAACACAATCGATGACAAAAAACACGACGTGAGAATCCCCCTTTCTGCCCCGTTGACGGTTGACGCGCTCTTATAATCCAAATAAACACAAATTAACACTTAACTAGGCCGCTTCGCGAACGCTTTTTTTAAGTCGCATTGATGGATGAGCTTTTTGTAAGTTTTTAGTGTGCGTAGGACCACTTTTCCTTTGCAAGTGCTTTTTGAATGCATTGTGGGTGATTGGTGTCAAGTTTACTTTATATTGTTACTTGTTAGATTGTTAATTTTTATTATAACCTCAAAAAACCCTTATTTAAAACCTTTATCCTATGGATTCTGGCTATTTTTTTCAACTTTTTCTTTTAAAAACTAAAAAGCAACATCACCATTACCTTAATGTCCACGAAAAATGAACGTTGTAGCCCCACCCGCTTGGTCAGAATGGGCCCAAATGTCACGGAAAATTCGCACAAAAATCATAAAGTCCCGATATTCATGAGAAATATTTCTTCAATTGTACAAAAAAACGTGGTAGGTCTAAGTTTAGAAATCTCGAAGGTCCCCACCAATTTTGATCAAGATTGCATGTACTGTTTGCCCGGTAGAGTGCGAAAAACAGGACAAAAAAAAACAGGGAAAAAAACCGGAGCTAAATTTTTTGGGGGTCAGTGAAATTGAAGTCTTCGCTTCGCTCATCAAAAAACCGACCGGGAATCGAAACCGTGTCATCTGGAATGTTGATAATGATACTAATTACTAATAATCATAAAGTACTTTAAATTTTAAGTCTAATTTTTCTCCGACCGGAATCGAAACGGTTTTTGTGGTTTGCGTTCTTATAAACATTATCATGCCACACCATATATAACATTAAAAAAATGTTAGTTATTTTGGAACAATAGCGGAAACCTTAATCAAGGTATATTGAACAAAGTTCCTGCACAGAAAATAATATGCTCAGTGTATAGAAACTTTACTTTCATGCTAGAGACTATATCCAAAACCCAAAAGAGCCGGCCCTTTATTATTGCTTTGGCCCAATTGCGGCTAGAAATTGCAACACTATAGTTTTGCAGTTTTTGTTTACCCCAACAAAGCATGGCTGCCATCATGTGAATTCGCAGAGGTATAATGTACGACCGCAACCGAGGAGGAAAAATAAATCTAAGAGTAGAACCGGACCTAACCTCCTCTTCACTAGCAACTTCTATCTGTAGGGGTGGTAGGGGTGATCGCACACCCCTTGAATCGATTCATGAATGAATGAATGGACAAAAAATATATAGTTTAAAAATACATAACAACCCCAAAACAAAATAATAATAATAATAATAATATATATATAATAATATATATATAAATAATAATAATAATAATAATAAAAATAATAATAATAATATAATAATAAAAATTTTAAAAAAAGAAGTATAGAATTTTAATCTATTCATAATTTTTTTTGTAATACGAGCAGTTTAATGAAACTGTTTTATTTTAAGGGATCAAAATACTATAATAACTTGCCAACAGAGATAAGAGAAATCAAATCGTTTAAAACTGTTTAAGAGTGAACTTAGTAAATTTATTTTATTAATTAAATTAATTTAAGAGTGTAAAAATTGTGTTCTATACAGATTAACTTTTATTGTTACTTTGACATAATTTGTAAATTTAATGTTGACTGAAAAAATTTTATCTATAGAAATTTTTTATGTATAAGTTGGATACGAATGTTCATGTTGTTAATGTTATTTAAAATACAAAATAAATATGTTGTATGTGTACCTTCGAAACTGATTTCAAACTAATTAAATACATATCTTATTTTGGAAGTGAATTTATATTTTTCGAAATATGACTTTGATACTTTCCTAATAAAAGCGGACATAGGTTAGTTTGTATACATGGATATTTTGTTTTATTTCTCATCTTTTTGTGCGGATACTGTGTAACCTAACTGTGACAAACGGAGAACAACACTTTCCGCCGGTTGAAGATCTGGTTGAAAACAAACGTTAATGAATAATGACTGACGAAACTTTTCCTAAAAGAAAATCAACTATGGGTAAAGTAAAAGACAACGCGACCTTGTGCTGTGTAGCCTGTGTAACCACCGATCGTCTGAAAAACTGATTACGGAGGAAGCGGATTTCTTAATTCTCGAGGAATGGTTATAGAGTGGTCATTTTGGAGGTGGAGCTTGTTGAATTTCGTTTTTATTTATGACGCCCTTGGTCTCCTTTTTTCGCAACAAAGTAGGTACAGCCCTTAAAACTTTCCCCAAAATTATGCTGTAGCAAAATAAGGTCAGCAACCCCTAATTTTGGTCATAAGATAATTTGCAAAATAGTTTCGCCTCTTTCTTCTTTATACTTAAAGTAAAATGTAAAAACCCTTTGTAAAACATTATTTTTATTCACAAAAATGTAATAAAGTGTCGTCCGTTGCTGACAAATAGTAAATCGTGTTAGCACACGTGTCGTGTATAGTATACGTGCTCCCTGCTTGATTCGCGTACCATACCTTCGTGTCTGATAGAACCCAGTTTAGGCCTACTACCGAGGTCAACAATAAACAGCGCGCACGAGGTGGTGATAGATAAACACCCGTTGGCTTCTATCATTCGGTGTTAGGCCTACACTGTTTTTAACTAGCTTTCCAGATAATATGTCCCCATATGTAAAAATATAAAAACACTTTTACGCCACACAACACGTCCCCAAACAATGTTTACGATTTCGAAATAACTTTTAGTTTTAAGAAACATTTCGTAGAAAAAATTATATTCTATTTATTAGAGACTCATGTTTTGGGATCTGTTTTTTAATTATTATTTTTACTAAACATATCAAGTGTTTGGTATACTTGACGTACAGTACAAATTAATACCATGGCTCATCGAGAGGGTTTAGCAACGCAAAGCTATCCATGTTACATATAACCCATGGTATAACACACCACAGGCACAGGATAGTTGAAGCCGGGGCCGAGACCAAAGGCCACTGCATCCGACCTCGACCACTACGCCGCCAAATATTACGTCTAGTCGTTGCAGTTGTAGACAAACGTATTTATAGGCCCACGTGCAACTGAGAAATGCGCATTTTATTTCTACCCGTGTTGGGAAGAACATGAACAGCACGTGTTATGACATGGACCCCCCCGGCGTTTTCGTCTATCATATAAATAGCACTTCACTAACCTCGTAACAACACAAACCCGCCAGAAGCTACGCACAAGACACGAGCATATTCGTCCACGGTCCAATTCATTCACAGTTTAAAAACGTCCTTGAAATCTTCGGCTCCAGCAATATCAATCAATAGAGCTCTATGGTTACAGTGCTTAGCGGAGGCGGGGTAGGGGAGGAGGATATTATATAATGAAAATAATGCTTATAGCGTAACTATTTCTCTACTTGATAAACAACAAAATATAATTATCACTACCATATTACGCATTTTTTTTTTATTGAACTAGGTTTAGGACTGAAGGAGGATGTTTCGACATTATCTGCGACATCACAATTTCAAATAAGGTAGCTTCCATGCACAAAAATAAGGGTTGGCAGTCAAGATTCATAAAATTAAAATGTTCCCTCCTAAAGCATCTATTCACATCAATAAGTTCTAGGCGTTACGGCGCAAGGTCTAAGCGTAACAATTTTATTATGATGAGTAACGTTCACAACACGTCCTAAGTGTAAGGCGCATAGGGTGTATGTATAGTAACGAATTAGCCGCAAAATTCAATTACTTACGACGAGAACTTACGACGAAGCCAATCAGCAACCGTGAGCTTTGTGCTGAGATTGAGATGAGAAGAATAAGCTTCTTACGTAGGTGCATGTACATGACTCAAAATTACTTGCTATACTTACGCCAAAAAGCAGTGACAGGTTAGTTTCTTGTTAGTTCTCCCTGATATATTTTTAATTATTGAAGAACCGTGATGAAAATTACATTCTTATTGGATTGAGCGAAAGCGAAGACTTCAATTTACTATGACCCCCAAAAATTTTAGACTCGGGTGGTGTTTTTTAGTTTTTTTTTTTTTATTTTGTTGTTTGTATTTTTGCTGTTTGTTGCCCTCTAACGGGCAAACAGCATATCCGATACTTAATCGAACATTTCTGACAGACCTCGAAATCTCTAACTTAGACCTGCCTACGTTTGTGGTACAATCGAAGGCAAATATTTCTCATGAATATTCGTACTTTACGATTTCTCTTCGATTTTGGTGCATATTTTTCTGTTGCCATATTGGGCCAATTCTGAAAAAAGGGGTAGCCGGCTACAAACGTCATATTGATACATGGACAGATTAAGGTTCCATGGTGATGTAGTACCTTTTGAAGACAAAAAGCTGAAAAAGTTAGCCCCGGAATCATAGATAATAAAGCTTTTAATATAAGTTTTTTTATTTTGTACGATATTTCGTGAATATTTGGGCGAGAATTCTGACCAAACGGGTGGGACGTTAAACGTTCATATTATCCGTAGGAATTAAGGATTAATGGTGATAAAGTACCTTTGACAAGAAAAAGTTGGACAAAGTTAGCCAGAAGCTTATAGAAATAAAGCTTAATATAAGTTTTTTAAATTTTTGTGCCGATATTGTCGTGCATTTGGGCCAATTCTGACCAATCAAAAAGACAAAAATAAAAAACGGGGGTGGTTGGACTTAAACGTTCCATATTATGGTATGAGCGAGCGAAGACGTCAATTCATCCGACCCCCCAAAAAATTAGCTCCCCCCCCCCCCCCCCTTGTTTCGTTTTTTGTTTTTTTTGTTTGTTTGTTTGTTTGTTTCCTTCCGTCATGTTTGTTCGATCTCTACGGGCAAACCTGGATATGCGATCTTGATGAAATTTAGACTCGCACCTTCGTTTTACTACTTGAACTTAATACTTAGCCTCGTTTTTATTGGGTACACACCGAGAAATATTACTCCATAAAATATCGTACTTTAACGATTTCTTTCGATTTTAGTGCGGGGGCTTTTTTTTTGTTTTCGTGCCATTGTTTTTTTTTTTTTTTTTTTTTTTTTCCATTCTTCTTTTTTTTTTTTTGGCCAATGCTGACCAAAACGGGTGGGGCTACAACGTTCAGTTTCATCATGCCGACATATAAGGTAATGGTGATGTATTGCTTTCTAAAAAAGAAAAAACTCAAAAAGTTAGCCAGAACGAGAGAAATAAAGCTCTACGTTTAAAAATACTTTTTTTGACTTTTTGTGCGTATTTTCGTGCCATTTGCGGCCAATTCTGACCAAACTGGTGGGGCACAACAGTCATATTATACACGGACATTCCGTTATGGTGATCTAGCTACCTTTGAAAGAAAAGTTGAAAAAGTAGCCCGCAATCCATAGAAATATAAAGCTTTTTAATGTAAGATTTTTTACGATCAAATAATAAACAAATTAAACAAGAAACAATAGAAAACTGACAACAATCACCTACAATGCGTCGGCCAGAAAACAAAGCACGCAAAAGTAAAGATTATTCCCACGCAAACTAAAAAACTTAAAAAAGCTCATCCTCACGCGGCGGGACTTTGCGTTTTCCTATGTATTATCCATGCCGACAGTAAGGTTAGGGCTGATGTTTTGAAAGAAAAAGTGAAAAGCTAGCAGAATTCCCATAGAAATAAAGTGTAGATATAAGTTTTTACGTTAATAATACCAATTGACGACTGAATTGTACCCGCACTCATGACGTCACGAAGGCAACATTGCGGAAAATAGTTGGTATAAATCCTCATTCGCAAGTGACTGCAGCTTCACCGGCGCCAACACTTATCGACGCGTCTAACTTTTATTTCTATTCATTATTTGAGACATATACTTAATGAAAACTATTTAGCAAATATAATCATTCTTTGTATAGCGATCATGTTGATTTTTTTTACTTAGTCGTTAGACTTGTTATAACAATGTACGCATCATACATGTGAAAATTATCAATACTCAAGTTTTTCTCAATAATTTATTTGACAAAAACTACTGATCGGATTTCGACAGAACTCTTTAAAAATATGCATCAGACTGTTTCAGAAAAGAAAATAAACTACGTTTCTAGATAGAAAGTGCACTGAACGAAACTTTCGCATAGCAGTAATATGCAGGGTGTCGTGTTTTATCTAAAATACGCACTACTTGACGTGCGGATTAGCCCCGTGAAAAAGTGCACGCTGCATATTTACTCTATGCGGTAAAATTTTCGGTCAGTTGCACTTTCCTATCTAGAAAGTTAGAATATTTGCTCTGTCTAAAACAGTCTGATGCATTTTTACAAAGAAATTTCTTAGTCGAATCCGTATTCAGTAGTTTTTTGTCAAATTAATTAAATGAGAAACATTGAGTCTTGATAATTTTACTTGTGTGATGCGTACATTGTCTATAACAAGCTAAGACTTATGCTCAAAAAAATCGCAATAATCGCCACTATTACAAGGATATGAGAATGTTTGCTAAATATTATCATTTAAGTGGTGTCTAAATAGAATAGAATAAAAGTGTAAGAGCGTGATAAGTGATGCGCGTTCCGCAGGCGCCAACTTGCGAAATGAGGATTTATACCCAAATACTAAGGTCACGGGACCTATCGAATCGTTTTAAGCTCCGCCATTTCGAGTCGTCAATTGACAAGAAGTTACAAATCAAACTTGACACAATCACCTACAAGCGTAGGCCGCAAAACAACAGCACTCTGCAAAAGTAAGAGATCCCACGGCAACTAAAAACTTCAAAAAAGCTAATCCATAAACGCGGCGGGACTTAGCGTTTTTGGCATGAGGTAGCGAGCGACCCAAAAAAACCCCCCAAAAAAATTTCAGCTCAAGTGTTTTTTTTTTTTTTTTTTTTTTTTTTGTTTTTGCCGTCTGTTGTTCGTCTCTCTACCGGGCAAACGGCATATGCGATCTTGATAAAAATTGGGAACCCCCCCCAAGGTGGGGGGGGTGGGGGGGGGGGGCGGGGGGGGGGGAGCTCTGAACTTAGACTTCGCATCGTTTTTGGCTACATCGAAGAAATATTTCTATGAATATCGTATTTTACGATTTTTTGTCGATTGATTTATTGCGATAATTTTCGTGCCATATCTGGGAAATATCCTGACCAAACGGGGGTACAACGTTTCATTATGTCACATGGACCTTAAGGCAATGGTGTATGTATATAGCTTTCTCAAGAAAGAGTTGCAAATGGTTGGGAGGGGGGTAAGCCAGAATCCGAGAGAAATAAAGCTTCTTAATATCACTGTTTTTTATTGACTTTTTGTGTGATATATTTCGTGCCTTTGGAGGCCCAATTACTGACCAAAACGTGGGGCTACAACGCTTTAAATATCATACTGATGCGACATTAAGGTTATGCGTTATGAGACCTTTGAAAGAAAAAGTGGAAAAATTTAGCCAGAATCCATAGAAATAAGCTTTTAATACAAGTTTTTACGCGTAAAAATACCAATTGACAAGAAACAAAAGAAACTTGACAACATTCACCTCATATGCGTATGGCAGCAAAACAAAGAAAAAAAAAAAAAAACACTTGTCAAAAGAGTAAAGAGATCCCACGCAAACTAAAACCTTTAAAAACTCATCCATCAACGGGCGGGACTTAGCGTTTTCTAGCTCCTAGTACCATGGACATTATGGCTATGGTGGGGAGCTACCTTTGGAAAGAAAAAGTTGTCAAAGTTAGCCAGATCCATAGAAATAATGCTTTTAATAATAGGGTTTTTGAGTATATAATAACAATAACAAGTACAACAGAAACTGATAACAATCACCATTACAATGCGTGGGGCAGTAAAAACAATCAGCAACAAAGCACTGCAAAAGTAAAGATATCCCACGCAAACAAAAAACTTAAATTAAAAGTCCTCATCCATCAACGCGGAGGACTTAGCGTTTCCTAGTAGAGATCTACTCTTAGAGTTAGAATAGAAGAAGAATTTCAGGTTCTTATAATTGGATGAGCGAAAGCCAGAAGACTTCAATTTCACTGACCCCAAAAATTAGCCGGTCGGATGTTTTTTATGTTTTTGTGTTGGTTTTTCTGTCTGATTTGTTCGCGCTCATAGCAGTCATAACGGCATAATGCGATCTTGATGAAAATAGAGGGGCCTCGAAATCTACTCGAACTTCAGACCTATCTTTTCTTGTTTTTAAAGATTATTCTTCTTGGGCCCACGGGGGGTGGTGGGGTATTTTTTATTGCGGCTTAAAACAAAAAAAAAGAAATCGAAGAAAATTCTCATGAATATCGCCTACTTTACGATGTTTTTCGATTTTTAATGCAGATATTTTCGTGATATTTGCGCGCTTAATATCTAGACAAACGGCGTAGGGAACTACAAACGTTTCCATTGATGAGTGCGTAAGCGAGCGTTAGCCGAAGATTCCATTTCACACACTGTGAGAAAAAAATCCGGAATGTTTTTTTTTTATATCTTTTTTGCTTCTGTATTATTGTGTGTTTGTCCAGCCACGCATTCCGGCGTAAAACGATACTCCAATTGCATGAAATTTCTGGAGACCTTCGAACATCTTGAACTTAGAACTGCCACGTTTTTTTTGAGCGAAACGAAAATTTTTTTCATTAAAATCGAAATTTTTAATTTTTTTTTAAATTTTTTTAAAAAATTTCTTGACATATAAACCACAGTTTTTCAATTTAATGAGTTTTTCACAAAACCCAAAATTTTTATAATTCAATATTTGTGTAAAATTTAAAGCGCAATCAAAAAATTATTTCTCTAAAATCAAAATTTTACGTTTTTTTTTTTTTTTAAACAATTTTTGATTTATAACACCTACTTTTTTAAACCGTTGTAATTTTTTTTTCACAAAACCTTAATTTTATGAATTAATATTTCGTTAAATTTTTGAGCGCAATCAAAATTTATTTTCTTATAAAAATCGCAATTTACGATTTTTTTTTTTTTTTTAAATTACGTTTAAATTAAAAAAATTTAAAAAATTAAAAGTTTATTTTTTTTTAAATTTAAAATTAAATTTTTAAAAAAATCTTAAAATTTGTAACGTTTTTTTTCACAGAAAAACAGAAATCCGCATAACACTGGCAGCCAATGCCCAATTACGCTCATCCAACAAGCGGGGGGATTTAGCTTTTTCCGGGGTATTTTACAGGGGACATTAGGCCCTGGTATAAATTTGCTTTTTGAAAAAAAAATTTTAAAAATTTAGAAAGAATCCATAGAATAAAGGTTTTAAATATGTTTTTTTTTAGGTACATAATAACAATTAACAAGTAAAATAGAAACTTGACAACCATCCCTACAATGATTAAAAAAAGCACTTGCAAAAGAAAAGAGATCTGGGAAAAACAAAAAACTTACAAAAAAGTCACCCATCAACGCGCAAAAAAAAGCTTCGCGAACCTTCTTTGGTAAGCTGGGTCTCTCTTCGAAGGAATTGTTTAAAATTGAAACTTTTTCAAAAATATTTTCTTATATATTATGTTCTGGTCGGTTCCATAATTATTCTGTTCTCCCTCTTTTTCTAACCTGAACCTCAGCAACGTGCAGAGATGTCCCAATGGGCGCCGGGGGGGGGGGGCAAGGGGGCGATTCCCCTCCTAAAAATTCAGGAAAATATAAATTTTAACCGGGGGGAATGCGTTTTTTCATTAAATTTGTCTATTTTGAAATTTAAATTAAATTTAAAAATTTAAAATATTAATATATTTAATGATCTGATCGGGAGCGGAGGTTTTTTACTATAGTATTATTTTTCTCAAAAAATTGGGGCTCGTTGGTGGTTTTCTATTACGATTATCGACTGCCCAAAAATTTACAAAATTTTGGTATCGTATTTTCAGCCCATACTTTTTTTCTAAACCACCAAACGCATTTAAAAACCTGATTTTAAAAAAGAGCCCCCCAACCCCCTGGCTTGCCCAACGAAAGTACAAATTATAATTTTTCCCCCCCCCCCCCCCCTTCCCAAAATTTCCTGCCGGCGCCCAGGGTGTGTTTTGTCGTCGATTTGAAATTTTCCCTATTACCTTTTATTTTCATACCCCAACTTCTGTCGTTTTTGGGTCGATTACATCTTGGCCTGAGATATTTTTTTTTAAAATTGATAAAGTCATCTCAAATTTTTTCAGTTATTTCAAGTTTTGGAAAATTTTGTGGATGCTCCCCGTATAATCGCTGTCTCCATCCAGGTAAAGGTCGTCTTTACAATAGTTCACCCTAAAGGGAGGGATAACATTTCTTCATTCCCTGTGCCCCTTTTGTTCTTTTTTGCGTCTCCGTTATTTGTTATTATTATTATTTTTTATTATCATTTTTTATTATTTTTTTATTATTATTATTTTTATTATTATATTATTATTATTATTTTATTATTATTATTTTTTTATTATGCATGCCTTTAATCAAAAAGAAAAAGCGTTTAATTAAAATTTCAGAGGCAAAGTGTATACTAATTTGAACTACTGACCAACCGCCGTGAAAGGTACAACAAATTGAAACTGTGGCATCCTATGTTTTTGGGTGTTTTCATTTATCGGGAGTTTTTGTGGAAACCACACGTGGACTCATTTTTTCGAAATCCGCTGTGTGCATATCAATTGTATAAAAAAAACCATATTTCTGATGATATGCAAGATTAGTTTATATTGCATTTGTGAATTATTATGTCATATGCGTTGCTCTCATGGGGGAAACGCGTCTTTCATTAATAAACCGATATTCAAATTCAAAATACCTATTAAAAATAGTTTGCCCCAAAAGTATTTCCAATAGCATCAAAAAAGATGACGTTTTTTTTAGTTGCTTTTTACTGCGTTTTAAAAACCATGTTTAATTATCGGTGGTTTTAAAGTATTTTTTAATAATGAAAATAAAAACCATATTTACATAATAAGGGAACGAGATTGTTAGTAAAAGGGAAAAATTGTTGTTTCCCCAAAGCCCGAAACAAACAGGTGAGCGTTGTTTCATTATCTTTTTACCTAAAGTTTTTAAATTTATTGCCGGCGAAATTTTTATCCCTTGGCAAAATTTTTTTAAAAAAGAAAAGGTAAATTCGCACTACCTAACAACCCTTCCTTCATGCTCGTTTAAGTCATTTTTTCAAGGGGGCCTATTTTCTAGATGTTTTTGTTGTTTAAACGATCGTGTGGGAGGTAAAGATTTATTTAAATTTATAATTTGTGATTCTTATTTATTTTCTTTCGTATTTATGTTTTGTAATGATTACCTAGTAAGCCCGTTATTCATTTAAAATTTGAAGTTTTTTTTTTTTTATTTTTATTTTTATTAAGCCTGACGCTAGAATGGAGTAATAGCATTAATAATTATTTAAACCCACTGTAGCCTTTTGGCTTATGGGGAAAAGTATGTGAATATTGTTCCAATTTTTTTTTTGCTTCAATAAATTAAAAAAAAAAAATTAAAATATTATTATTTTTATTAATTATTTTTTTATTATTATTTTTTTATTATTATTTTATTATTATTATTTTTATTTTTATTATTTTTATTATTATTATTATTATTATTATTAAGTCTTTCTTTGCAACAGAAATTAATTCCACTAGTGCAAATATAAAATGCTTTAATGAAAGTAGGTTATCCTTAGAGATGTATTTTTCTACTCTCATTAATTATCTATTGTAATCTTGTTTGTTTATCTTATTTGCACTTGCAGTACGGAAGAGTAATCGAAGTATTCTCTATAAAGCGAATGGCGTGGCAAGCAGTGGACCGTGCATTAGCGTGAGCTATGTTTAGGCTTATTGTTTTATTGGGTCCAAGGCTCCTGTTCATTACCTTCCAGCGCAGCATTACAGAATACCGACTGTCACGTGAAGGGCGTCTCATCTGCCATCCATGTTAAATGCAATGCATTTTCAAAATGATACACCATAGTTGGCGATGGAGTACCTTATAGATTATCTAGCGATAAATCGATACGTATTGTGATAAAAGGCTTAGGGACATATCATATATTTACGAAAAAATTAATCCCCAAGTTCAATATTACCTAATTATACGACACTGTCACACTAGCTAACTCAACTGAAACTATTCATGTCTAGATCATGTAACTATAATAACATGCAATACCGAAATACTGTATATTTCGTTCTAGACTAGACACCAAAAACAATTTAAACACTGCCTTTAAATAAAATACAGGGGGGTGGTGGGGAAGTACCCACCCTTGTTGCCTCTATGTGCTGACGCCCCTGCCAGTAGGCGTTAATTACTTACTTTCAACAGAAGTTCCAATCAACATTTGCATTTTTTTTTATCTATGCATCAATAAAATGGCTTAATAATAATTAACAAAATGGCGACAGTCAGTAATTGTTTCTTTGAAGTCTTGTTGCGCGGCCAAGTTGATTTTCACGGGTCCAAGAGAAAATCACGTCGCGAGCAGTCTCTCAAGTTGCAATAAGTATATTTTATTTGAATTGCCGTGTGTGTGAATGAATAACGATTTGAAACCCGTTTGCGGTTGATAATACAACAGGAGACCTAAGCCGAAGCGTAGAACGTGATAGGAAATATTATTCCGTCCTTCATCGATCACCACGAACAACAACGTTCGCCACAACATCCCATCTTAATCTCATACAGCATACTATCCAGTATCCAGATGACTGAGCGGATGACGTGATCTTTATTCACCTCTACATCACGGGTTGCCGGGTTGGTTACTTGCTTAGTACTGGGTACTCGTATCCATTCATCTGCTGGGCGTACCAACAGTCAATAAAACACTGTGCTGCACTGTTTAAAATTTGGGCCCGAATGGAATAAGATACATATCCCTAGGAAAACGCTAAAGTCCCGCCGCGTTGATGGATGAGTTTTTTAAATTTTTTTAGTTTGCGTTGGATATCTTTACTTTTTGCAAGCTTTGTTTTGCTGCCTACGCATTGTAGGTGAATGTTGTCAAGTTTCTTTGGTTTCTTGTAAATTTGGGTATTATTTACCGTAAAAAAACTTATATTAAAAGCTTTATTTCTATGGATTCGGCTAACTTTTTCAACTTTTCTTTCAAAAGGTACTACTCACCAAAACCCTTAAGTCCATGTATAATATTAAAACGTTGTACCCCCACCCGTTTTGATCAGAATTGGCCCAAATGGCACGAAAAAATCGCACAAAAAATCAAAAAACTTATATTAAAAGCTTTATTTCTATAGATTCTGGCTAACTTTTTCAACTTTTTCTTTTAAAAAGCAATACATCACCATTACCTTAATGTCCATGTGAAATATGAACTTTGGGTAGCCCCACCTTTTGGTCAAATCGGCCCAAATGTCACGAAAATATCGCACAAAAAAATTGAAAAAAATCGTAAAAGTACGATATTCATGAGAAATATTTCTTCGATTGTACCCAAAAACGTGGCAAATCTAAGTTCAGAGATTTCGAAGGTCCCCTCAAATTTCATCAAGATCGCATATGCCGTTTGCCCGGTAGAGAGCGAACAAACAGACAAAAATAAAATAAAAAAAACTAAACAAAAAAACAAAAAAAAAAAAAAAACAAAAAAAAACACCCGAGCTAAAATTTTTTGGGGGGTCGGTGAAAATTTAAGTCTTCGCTTCGCTCATCCAATTATCACTAGGAAGCTTTTGCAAACGCTTTTTCAGGAATGGCCTTCAAATTCCCAACTCGAACCTTCTCGTGGTTTGGCCCGTGTAGGGGAGTTTCTCTCCCTGAAACTAATGGCGAGCTCTGGGTCGTCGTGGGGGAACCCCTTCCCTTTGACTACCTACCCAAACGGCGACGACAAAGGACAACACGGAGGGGATGATGACACAGACGGAGAACGACCACGACGTGGGGGCACCCTGCCCTCCCCATATGCTTGTGGCGGGTTCTGACCAGCACAGGCCTGTCCGCCCCTTGTCCCCCCCGCGCCACCCCTTACGTCCCTCCCTTCGTCTCGATTAGCCAAGTTGCATAAATATGAGACGTAAAGAAATATCTAATCAATCAATCAATTTTCAGGAGCGTTGTTGGATGAGCGTAATTCCCACACAGAAACAACATATCCCACAAATTTATCCTATGAATATCCATGAATAAAATGTGTATATTCAAGGGATTACTATATACAGCATTTATGTCAATGGCATATCCGACGAATGTGCAAATGTCACGATATTATCACTGTGGACCTACCAGGTATATTCTACTGGATATTCTCTGAATATACTATCAATACCCACGTTTCGTATGTGCAATTCTTAAATTTACCCTTTGGGTACATTCATTCAACATCCATAGGTATATAGATATCAGTGTTGTGCCTTTATCTAGATAATGTTATCTAGATCATCATCTAGATAACATTGTGTTATCTATTATCTTATCTAGATAACAAGATTTCAAAGTATCTATTATCTTATCTCAGAAAATATTTCTGGTTATCTATTATCTGAATCTTCACATTAGATAACAATACAAAAAATCAGGAATCACATCAATAAATGCTAACACGTCGTCTAAAATAGTGTTTGTTTTTTGTCATGATTTTCAATGGGAAGATTTTTGATTGGCCAAAACCTAGATCGCAATTCAATCTGTTAGCTTTTTTCACATTGGTTTTTTGTAAGCAAGAATGACCATGTTTCATTGGGGCTTCCAACGCTTTTTTTATCGCATTGAGATGAGCTTTTTATGAGTTTTACTATGCGTGGGATACAAAATAGAATGCAAAATATCTCGAGGCCAAAAGAATTCTTCTGAAGCATTGAAGTGATTATTGCAAGTTTCTATAGTTAAAATTTGATATTCTTTGTGATTATACACCTATAAAAGGGTTTTATTAAAACCTTTATTTCTGAATTTGCAAATTTTTCAAATTTTTCTTTCAAAAGGCCTAACATCACTATAATCTTTAAGGGACCCTGTAAAAAATAAAGGTAGCCCATCCGTTTGGTCAAAAAACGTCCCAAACCCACAAAATTTTTTGTTAAAAATTGGGAAAAATCGTAAAGTACAATTTCTATTGAAATGTTTTTTTAAAAGTCCCTAACTATTATATTATGATTGTAAGGATTTTTAAAGTTACAAAAGTTTCATCAGATCGGATAGTCTTTGCCCTTCGCGACCAAATATCCGAAAATATGATTAAAAAACGAAAAAAAACGAGAAGAACAATTCATGAAAATCTTTTTTTGATTGTACCAAAAAACGGGGAAGCCCAAGTTAGAGATTTTAAAAGGGTTTCCCCCCAATTTTCATCAAGACGCTATATGCCGTTTGCCCGTAGAGAGCGAAAAAAACGACAGAAAAACAAACAAAAAAACACTCGAGTAAATTTTTTGGGGGGTCAGTGAAATTTTTTGGGTTTCCTTCGCTTATCCAAAAAAATTTGTCTTCCCCCTTTTCATGCTTCGTTTTTTTAAAAAAAAAAATTTCAGTTTTTGGGGGAAACAAAAATAGGGGGGGGTTTTTTTTTATTTTTTAATAAATTTTTTTTCCCCCTAACCCCCCCTTTTTTTTTTTTTTTTTTTAAAAAATAATTTTTTTTTTTTCTTTTTTTTTTTTCCCCCCCCCCCCCAAATTTATTTTTTTCTATTTTTGGGTCTTTTTTTTTTATTAGGGGGGTTTTTTAAAAAAGGGAAAAACCCCCCCCAAAAAAAAAAAAAAAAAACCCAAAAGGGGGAAAAAATTTAAAAAAAAGGGGAAAAATTTTTATTTTTTTTTAAAAGGGCCTACATACTATTTTGGGGCAGTAAAAAAAGGGACCCCCCCCTTTTTTTCCCAAAAAAAAAAAAAAGGGGAAAAAATTAAAAGTACAATTTTTTTTGGGGGGGTTTTTATGAACAAAAAAAAATTTTTTTTAAAAAAAACAAAAAAAGCCAAAAGGGGGGGGGGTTTTTATAAAAAGTTTCAAAAATTAAAAACTTTTCTTTTTTGGAAAAAAAAAGGGCCCCTAATTTAGGGTTTTAAATTTTTTTTTTGGGGGGGGGGGGGGGGGGGGTTTTTGGGGGGGGGGGGGGGGGGGGGGGGGGGGGGGGGGGGAAAAACCCAATTTTTTGGGGGGGGGGGGGGGGCCCCCCCCCCCCCCCCACCCGTTTTTTTTTACTTTTTCTTTTTTTCCAAAAAGGGAAAAAAAAAATTTTTCTTTTTTTTTTTTTTTAAAAACAACCCCCCCCCCCCCCCCCCCCAAACCAAATTTTGTTTTTTGGGGAATAAAATTACGGTCTTTAAAAAAAAAATTAAATTTGTTTTTTTTTTTTTTTCCCCCATTAAGAAGGGGGAAAAAAAAAAAAAAAAAAACCCCCCTTCCTTTTTTTTTTTTTTTTTTTCCCCCCCCCCAAAACCAAAAAAAAAAATTTTTTTTTAATCCCTAAAGGGGCCCCATAAAAATTTTCTCACTTAATTTGCCCCAAAAGGGGGGGGTTTATTTTTCCCCCCCCCCCCCCAAAAAAAACAAACTTATTTATGGTTAAACAATTTTTAAAATAGGGGGGGGCCCCTTTTTGTCCCCTTTTCCCAAAGGAAAAAAAAACCCCCCCCACCCGGGGGGGGCCCGGGGGGGGGGGGGGGGAAATTTTTTTTTATTTCGGGGGGGGCCCTTTTGAATTTTTTTTTTTTTGGGGGGGGGGGGGGGGGGGGTTTTTTTTTTGTTTTTTTTTTTTTTAAAAAACTTTTTAAAAAAAAAAAAATTTTTCCATTTTTAATTTTTTCTTTTTTGGGTGAAAAATTTTTTTGTCAATTCCCTGCAAAATCCCCAAAATCAAAAAAATTAAAAAAAAAATTTCAGGGAAAATTTTTTTTGGTTTAAAAAAAACCAAAAAGTCAAAAGCGGTTTTGAATCCCCCAAAATTTTAAAAAAAAAAAAGGGGGGTAAAGCAAACAAAAACGAAAAAAAAAAAAACAAAAAAAAAAAAAAAAACCCCTTAATTTTTTTTTTGGGGGTCGGTAAAATTTTTTCCCGGTTCCCAAAAAAGCCGAAAAAAAAAAAACAAAAAAAAAAAAAAAATATTTTTTTGGGGAAAATTTTAATTTTTTTTTTAAATAAAAATTTTTTGAAGAAAGGAAAAGGGGGGCCCTTTTGGGGAAAGTTTTTCCCGTTAATTTACCTTCCCCCCCGGTAGGGAAAGGAAAGGCCCGTCCCATGATGGTCCGGAATATTGTAAAACTTTTTCCCGGGGCAAAAGATTGACCTAGATCAGTTTTGGGGGGTAACCCCTTTGGGGGGTCCCCGGGAGAGTAGTTTGGTGGGGAAGATTCCTAAAAAACACCTTTCGGAAACGGGAGATTTGTTGGGAAGGATAAAAAAATCCCGGGAAAAAAAAAAAAAAAAATTTGTTTGGGGGCGACCGGCCCCCCATTGTTTCAAGCCGGAAGGGGGTCCGCCCCCAACGGAGAAAGGGCCACGGGGGCCCCAAAATTTGGGTTCCGGGAAAAACCCCGGGCCGGGGTTCGGGGGTTTCCGTCCCGTTTTTCAAAAAAATTTGGGTTTTTTTGGGTTTTTTGGGAAATTTAATAAAATTTTTTTTTTTTTTTTTAAAATTTCTTCTTATTTGGGATATCTTGCTTTAATTTTATTGCAAACATACAAACTCTTCACAAAGGGAAAAATTGGGAAGGGGAAAATAAGATAGGCTATAAGATAGGCTAGGGCTTAAAGCCTATGCTAGGGCCAAGCCTAGCCCTACTTTCAAAGATTAGGCAAGGCCTAGGGCCTAGGCCTAGGCCTAGGCTAGGCCAGCCCTCCTAGGGCTAGACCTACGCAAGGCACGTAGGCCTAGGCCTAGCCTAGGCCCTAGGCCCACGAGGAAAAAATATGATTCCAAGTAAACCTAAGCTTTTATAGAAAGTGCAAGTGCCGACAAAGCTGGGGTGTTGAACCCTCCACGACCAGGGGTTACGACGGCAGGCCCAGGCTAGGCTAGGCCTAGGCCCTAGAAAGCCCCTGGGCCTAGGCCCCAGGCTAGGCTAAACCCAGGCCCAGTTTGTTACGACCCCAGGCTAGGGGGTAGGCCCACCCTACCCTTAGGGACCCCAGGGGCCCAGGGCCCAGTTACAAATCTTTGACCCAAGCTAGGGGCCCAGCCTAAGGCCTAGTAGGCCCCACCTACCAGGCCTCGTGAAACCCCGTGGATTAGAAATAGGTAGGGCCTACTTAGGGCCCTTGGGGGCCCAGGGAGCACCCCGGAACTTTTTTCGTTTTGGGGGGTCCAAAATAAAATAGTAATTTTTTGTTTGAGCCTACTCCAAAATACGTGAAAAGAAAAACAAATAAAGACGACCTACAAAACTTTTAACTTTGCAATTCGGTAGGCTACTTCTTCGGTTGGTATGAGTCAACTGGGAAAAGAATAGGTTAGGGGGGGGGGGGGTGAAGCGCGACATATTTTTTACAATATTATATACGTTCAATAATAATATTGTAAAACATATACACGCTATAGCCAATTATTAAAACATACGCGCTTCGCGCCCCCCCCCCCCCCCCCCCTAACCTATGCTTTTCCCCTAAAATCACAGCACGTTAAAAAGTTGGCTAACACCAACCGAAGAAGTGCCTGCAATTCTAACTAGAACTACAAATTACTTTTGTTTAAAATGGCAACATTTCAGATTTCAGATTTTTTGGTAATCGTGCCGTAGGGCCCTTTGCGCCTCCGCTTTCAAACACTTTTTTTTTTCAATGAAAAAATACCGCTACAAACTACTACGTTAGGTTAGTCGACCTTTCCGCCTAGTTACCTGCCGCGCTAGTTCTAGGATATTTTCGATAAGAGCGCACCCAAAATTCTTTTTTTTTTGTTGGGCGCTATACGGCATTTTTACCGTTTTTTTGCTACTAACAGCAAAAACATGATGATTTTATTTTGGACCCCTCCCCCCCCCCACAACTGTACAAGTTCCATGTCTACTCTAGGTCTTTGGCCTAGGGCCTATTAAAGCCTCCTAGTCCTAGAGGTAGGCCTACCGGTAGCCTAGACATAATTATTATCTCTGTGGATAGTCACACGGTCAGCCGGAAAAATAATGCTTTGCCGTGCCGTAACAGTAATAATTGGTCGATTGTTGGTGGCATAGGCCTAACCTAGCAGGATCTTCTTCTGTTGGGAGTCCAAAATAATATAGGCTGGCCCCCAATCATTTTTTTTTTTTTCTGTTTTCCTATTGCCTACAAAAAAAAAAATCAAAAAAACCCTTTCTCGGCCCAACGTTTTTATCTTTAATTTAACTGAGTGTATATCTTACGTTCAAACGTAAGAATGTCAAGAAATTATCGTACGTTCAACCAGTTAACAGCCTAACATGTTTAGGCCTATAGGCTAGGTGGTTTATTATCATAGTGCGGTGTGGCAGGAATCAGGATGGTAGCACGTTTGACTTCTGTGCGATGGTTCGTTGGTTCAAATCCATTGTTGATTTTTTTTTTTTTTTACATTCTATTTAGCATAGGCCCCTATATGTTTTTTGATAACAATTAATAAACTCCTGTTCAGGTGAAAGTCCTTTATTTATTTCAAATAGGGCCCTAGGGAGAAACGTCAAAGATTTTGTATTTTTTCTCACGCGACTAAAAAAAAAAAAAAAAAAAAAAAAAAAAAAAAAAAAAAAAATAGGCCCCTTTTTTTAACCTACCCGGGTTTATTTTTTTTAAAAATAGGGCTTTAATTTAGTAGGGGGTTTTTTTTTTTTTAAATTGACCCTTTTTAGTTTGATTTTTTTTAAAATTGGTTTAGAGCTAAAAAAGGCATAAAAATTTTTTTTTCAAATGGCCTTCCGGCCCAAAGGGACCCCTCAATTTCCCCCCAAGACCTTTACGGCCCTCCCCAAACATTATTTTTTTTCCCCAAAAACCAAATTTAGCTCAAAATCCCCAGACAAGTCAATTTTCCCCTTCCTCAAGAGTCCTTTCCAAGAAACCATAGCGACCCAGATCCGTTCTTAAGTACTACTTTCCGCTGGAACTTCCATGAATGATCCCCCTACCCCTGTAAAGCCCCTCCTGCAGCCTATTGCGGATGTCCCCCCCACCCCCTATTTCCCATGTACATTGCACAACCTAACCTCCCTTCTCATTTCTCTCGAATAACTCCCAACCCAATACCCCCAACATTGCAATGACTGTCATATACCCTCTCTACATTGCCCTTATCATCCTCCTCCCACCGCCACCGCCTAACCTTCCTTGTAACCCTTCTTGCAGTACCCCCATGACGCTATCATACGGAAGTTTTACCAAATTAGTTAACTTGATAATGTGCGTATTCCGAAATGTGCTTTTAGCGTTGAGAGCGCGGATAGGCGGAGGCCACTGAGCTCTATATACTTACGTGGAGATCTGATATATACGGGGCAAATGTTGAGATGTGAAGTTGGCGGAAGTTTGCCGTCCGCCATTTTCTTAGGTCCCTAATCAGCGGCAGATTCAAAAGAACTAAACATAATAGATTCGTTCACCTGTGTCACTGGCCTGTGTTTATCAGTTTATTTAGTGTAACACTGCAGTACACACTATTCCTAGGCATCCTGAGTGACCCTGATAATAACCAACTGTAATAATAAGTCTACTAGTCAACATAACCTCAAAATAAGCTAGCCACAGACTGCCATCTTGACGTTAAGATTTACATCTTGACGTTAAGATTTACATCTAGACGGCGGTGCAATCGCAATTAAAATCGCGATATAATCGAGGGACGTCGATAATAGGCCCATCGCTTTAGGCCCATGTAGGCTTCAAGGTTACAGTATAGCATGCGCCCTCCACGTAAGTATATAGAGCTCAGTGGCGGAGGCCTAGAGGCACAAGAAAGTGAACCTTGTTTCGGAATGGGTGTAGCATATTTAATGACTGCCTGTCAGAATCCAAGGCTTGTTAAATATTTGGAACTTCATTGGTTGTGGGGGTCCAAGTGCAGAATCAACCAAAAAGGACCACGTATGTGAGGGGTCAAGGAGCCGTAGTCTCAGTATGGGTTGGGGGTCGTCATTTATATTTGGTAGGCCTACAACAACCTTTGCAGAAAACAGTTTGAAATGCTACAAATAGGTTTGTGGTTGATATTGCATGGAAAAAATACGAAAAAAACCCCCCCCAACCGAAGAAGTTTCAATACAAGCTCTGACGACTATGATCAAGGACTAGGCCGACACGTTTTTAAAATATAGCCTATGGCTGTGAGTAAGAATTGCTCGTAAACCACTCAATTCTTTTTGCCATTTTGTAAATTCGCAATCAACATTATTTACTTTAGCCTACTGGTAGGGTAGGTATTAAAGAAGGCTTAATCAATTGTTATTTAATGATTCTTTCATCAACAGTTATTTCCAGCCTAGTATAGGGCCCTAAAACCACCTAACTTGCTGAACTAATCGACGACCTGTACGTAGGCACACTCCTTGCAGGTTTTGCTCAATTTTCGCCTTTCATACATCTTCAGTTGCTGACATCTTTTTTCACCGTACCCCACTCTACAATGCAACAAGTGCTGCAACACATACCTTTGGTATTCGTAGGCTAGTACGCTACAGATATTGCGACAGTGAGTTTTGCGCAGGTAGTTTCGGACAAGTCGCAATGCGTAGCCTACCTGATGTCATCCCTGGTGTAAATATTGGCAATTTGATTGTGTGTAGCCCTACCATACTAAGATAGATGTTAATTAATTATGAATAATGTATTGTCTTCAGATAAGGGACATGAAGTATCTAGAAAAAAGAAGCCCGCAGAGTTATCTGGTGGTGTGCAGAAGGCAGGCAAGAAGAAGCACATTGAAAAATGGAACCAGGATTCCAATAAGCAGAATTTCTCCCATTCGTGGCTTCTGACTTCACTGAAGGGCCACAGCGGCAGAGTTCTTGACATGGATTTCAGCAGTAATGGCAAATTCTTGGCTACTTGTGCAGAAGGTGAGAACAAACTCTTCTTACAGCTTTGTGTTTGCACGGTTGAGATTTTTATAAAACAACACTCGATAATTCCACTCGCCAGTATGCCATTGGTGAGTAGAAAATTGCTGTTGACGAGTGTAGGGCCTAGGCCTACATTTTTATTTTATCTCACTCCCGCAACTAGAAAAACTCAAATTATTCCCACTCGTTTGCTTTATTACTTGCTCGCAGGGTGTATTAAATCAAATTATTTACCGTAAATCTGATTTAAATAAAATAATTGATTTAACTCCAGTGCACTTTTTCTTCATTTGGAGCTACACACACAAAACGTTTTATCTCTTTCCTGGCCAGCGGTGCCATATGGACCCATAACGTTTTAAAATCTTAATTCAGGTAGGCCTACGGTAAATAGGCAATTAAGGTTTTATAAATTTGCCACCAATTTTTTATTTGTTTCCGGTAGAGATAGCCTAAATAATAAATAAATTCTTTTCCCCATTCCGATAGGGCATTGGTCAAACTAATTTCCGGCCAGACCGCAGAACGATCGGGGTTTGGTCACAGTGTCTGGACGTTGATAAAAATTGGAATTTTTACAACATTTTACGGCAGTGCATTATTATTGTGGGTGGGTGATAGATTTCCCACCAGAATGCAGAACGATCGACGTTTGGTCACCGCCTCGTGTACGTTCCACTGGAACCACAATATGTAAAGTGTCCTGTGACCAAACCCCGATCATGCGATCCTGGCGGAGAATCCGGGCGAACAAGCAGTGGCATTTTTACTAAAAATGAAGCTTTTATTCAAAAGACAAAATTCCCCAACATTTCTTTAAAAACACTTTTTTTTAAACCAAAGGCCAAACAAATTTTAGAAAAAAGATAGAAATTTGAATTAATTGTAGGGTTGCCGTTCGATGTGAAAATCGTGATCGATAATCGGAGGCATCGAATCGATTATCATATCGAAATATATCGATATCATAGACCCAAATCGATTATCATATCAAATTCCAAATTGAGCCTAGGAAGCAGAAAAAACGCAAAATTGTAACACTAATACAAGAGATCATTAAGGATTAGAATGTTTAAAATAAAATTGAGGGCTGAATTTCAATTACACAGCCTATATTTTAATACGTCTTGACTTGCATCGGGTGTCACTGTTTACGTGTTCCAACAGTACGCGCATCTAGCGAGCGAGAGATAGTGGCGAGATCTCATCGACATTCGAGCTCACAGCCTTATCTCCTCCCAACCTCCTCGTCGTCGTTCTTTGAATAATAAAAAACTGCCACACTTGACTCATCTTGTTAGGCAGCGTCAGAAGTAATGGCAAATATCTTCTTTGGGTTTGGGACGGAAGAAACATCACGAATTCAATATAATTGGGCAGACTGACGCTAGAGAAGTTCACGCCACAACACGTCGAGCCGTACTGAATACATCGCAAATCGCAATCGGGCCGGGCGATGTTTTCGTATCGCCTTGTATCGCGCTGCGAGCGCATGCGCACTGGCGGCGGTGGGCGTGGCATTATACTTGAGCAGCGATTGGCTACTCCGACAACCAATCGGCGCGTTGATACGACAGCGCGGCATTTTTAAGCATGGTAAACCGCGAAAACATCGATGTCACTATTTAAATCGATAATCATATCATATCATATCAAAATACTTGAATCGATTATCATATCATATTACTGATATCGATAATCGATCGATATTTCGATTATCGACGGCAACCCTAATTAATTGTTTAAAATGACTTAGTTTAGTCCCATTAAACTTGGGTCTGACTCTAAAAGGGTTATGGTGGCCAATCTGATTTGATGCAAAAGTTTTTCTTAAAAAGAATAACATGAAATTTTCTTAAACCAATAAAAATCTGATTTAGGCTCGCAAAAAAATAAATTAAAAAGTTCATATTAATAAAATAAATCCGTTTTAGATAGGTAAATCAAAGAAATATTGATTTTTGATTTTTGTAATAAAAATACAAAATCACACTGCATGCTCGGCTTTGAGGCATGTGCTCGCGCCATTAGTTCCAGCGATGTTGATGTAGTGACATATTCGGGGCTTGTTCTGTCACGGCCGTGGGTGGAAGGGGCGGAGTGCAACTCCACGAAGCAAAACATGGGATGGGATAGGGAACCTACTGTCAACCCTCGGCAATTCCACTCCCAATTTGCAAGTTAAAATTTGTTGCTTGCGACTTGCAAGTTGGGAAATTGACACTTGCAGGTAACTTATTGTGCAACCGCGATGTTTCTGGTCTAGCATTTGAATCGTCACGCCCGCAATATCAATATCACTACCATGCATTACCTGAAGTGCATCTTCACCCCGACCATGGCCTGTTGTGTGTGGCCCGACCACTCGCCAAAAACGAACTATCAAGAATTCAAGGTCAATTTCCAGGCTGCCAACAACACACGTACCGGTAACAAAGAGACACCTAACCTAGGGCCTAGGCATAAAATCAATGCTAACAACAAAACCATTCCTAAATCCTAAGTATGTTTTTAACTTCTTCTGCTGTTATTGGAGAGAAAGATTAGAATCCACCCACAACCCTAGTTCCTGTGCAACATCCTCCTGATAATTAGTGCTTTATATTGTCAAGAAATAATAGGGTAATGCAATCGTGAATCTTGTGAAGCATCTCTTAAACGTCGGTTACTAAGTTGAAATCGGAACAGGACCTACCGCGATCTTGGATTTTGAAAGTAGTGTTATATATTTATAAGAAGAAGAAGCTGTGACCTTGTCCGTCCTCAAAGAAAACAAAGACGTAAATCCAGCAGGTGGTAGACCTTTTTGAACTCGCAGTGCTAGACGGCTAGGCCTACTTCACACTGACCCAAGGATTGAACTCCTATGGTGTATGGAGTGTAATGCATTTTTGTCTTTCTTTTTATTGATTAGATATTGCCTCAAAGGCTGTGATATATATGTATATGTGTTTAAACTTGGCTTTCATAGTAGGCGACTATGACGCTGGATGTTAGTACTTTAGACAGAAATTAAAAAAGTGACTACACCGGGGCTTGAACCCGGGTCCTTAGCTTACTGGGCTATGCTCGTACCAACTGAGCTATGCGGCCACCAATTTAAAACTGTCTAATTTTTGGTCTGTTTTGTACATTGTTAATAACGTGTGTAGAACAGATTGCACTGCCTATTAGACTGCACATGAAATTAACTTGGAGAAATACAAACCATCTCTGTAACCCTAGAGTTGGGAAATATGATGTTTAAACTTTGGCTTTTATAGTAGGCGACATGACGCTGTTATGTTAGTACTTTAGACAGAAATTAAAAAAGTGACTACACCGGGGTTTGAACCCGGGACCTTAGCTTACCGGGCTATGCTCTTTCCAACTGAGCTATGCGGCCACCAATTTAAAACTGTCTAATTTTTGGTCTGTTTTGTACATTGTTAATAACGTGTGTAGCAGATTGCACTGCCTATTAGACTGCACATGAATTAACTTGGAGAAATACAAACCAAACTCTGTAACCCTAGAGTTGGGAAATATGATGTTTAAACTTGGCTTTTATATAGGCGACTATGACGTGTTATGGGTTTGTACTTTAGACAGAAATTAAAAAAGTGACTACACCGGGGTTTGAACCCGGGGCCTTAGCTTACCGGGCTATGCTCTTACCAACTGAGCTATGCGGCCACCAATTTAAAACTGTCTAATTTTTGGTCTGTTTTGTACATTGTTAATAACGTGTCGTAGAACAGATTGCACTGCCTATTAGACTGCACATGAAATTTACTTGGAGAAATACAAACCATCTCTGTAACCCTAGAGTTGGGAAATATGATGTTTAAACTTGGCTTTTATAGTAGGCGACTATGACGCTGTTATGTTATGTTCTACACACGTTATTACAATGTACAAAACAGACCAAAAATTAGACAGTTTTAAATTGGTGGCCGCATAGCTCGGTTGGTAAGAGCATAGCCCGGTAAGCTAAGGTCCCGGGTTCAAACCCCGGTGTAGTCACTTTTTTAATTTCTGTCTATAAAGTACTAACATAACAGCGTCATAGTCGCCTACTATAAAAGCCCAAGTTTAAACATCATATTTCCCAAACTCTAGGGTTACAGAGATGGTTTGTATTTCTCCAAGTTAATTTCATGTGCAGTCTAATAGGCAGTGCAATCTGTTCTACACAGTTATTAACAATGTACAAAACAGACCAAATTTAGACAGTTTTAAATTTGGTGGCCGCATAGCTCAGTTGGTAAGAGCATAGCCCGGTAAGCTAAGGTCCCGGGTTCAAAACCCGGTGTAGTCACTTTTTTAATTTCTGTCTAAAGTACTAACATATATATTATTATTTTATTATTATTTTTTATTATTATTATTATTGGCGCACCCTTAAAAATTTTGCTACAAATGATGAAAAGAAATTACATCAGGTGTTCACGACTTGCATGGCAAAGTGCTTGAAAGTATGAAATCGTGAGAAAGGGATCACGCAAGCAGGGGGGGGGGAGGTGCAGAGCCCCATTAAAGAACTACCAACACACATTTTGCATTTGCGTTTTAGAAAAAAACAAATCATACTGAATGGAAACCAGAAATAGTCTAGTACTTTTTGTATGGAACTAAAAATCCACCAAAATTAGTAAGAATACTGAGATGGGTGTTGATAAAATACACTCTTATTAACTGGTTGTATGATTTTTAAGTTTATGTTTTTTAACAATGTTAGCCCTGTGGTTGTTATTAGCCAGCTTTAACCCATTGGCGCTGACTTACGGAACCGTTCCGTATTCCACGAGTATGGCCCAAAAATTTACATACGGAACAGTTCCGTGTCCGTTTAGTTCGTCTTTCAATTCGCGCCAAACTGGCGTAGTTCAGTCAATTTCACACAGATAGCAGCACTATATGGAGGCTGACTCTTTTACCGACGTGGTCGAGTTTTTTCCCCGATAAAATTCTCGAACACGGCCCTTTCACAGACGACTACAAATAATGAAGGCCCACAAATTTTCAAGGCGTTCGCCGTAACAGAAATAGGCTTCTCAGCTGTTGTTTACTGCGTAAAACATGACGTAAAGCTCCTTGAATGTTACGAGATGGCGAATCTAAAGGCGATTGTGCTGAATTTCCAATGAGCGTGATATATTGTGATATTCAGGAAGTGTTGTTGATTAGCTTGCAAATGATGCAAGCGGTAATAATGATGTGGATGAAGACAAGAGTACTTCTAACCAAGATAAAATAAGACGATGCCACAAGTAGGGTTAGGCCTAGGGCTGGCGGGAATATACAGTAGAAAAGCAAAGCATATGAACTAAAAACAATAGGCCTAGGCCTTCAATTTTGTGCATTCATGCGATTTCGGCTCGTAGGCAGGGTGCGGCGGGGTGCCATCCCCCGTAATACGGATTTAACTGGATCCGTACGGGCAAAATAAGCAAAATCAACTGGTGGCTCAATGGGTTAAGGACATTGGTGTAAGTTAGGAGTGAGAAAGTCTGCATTGATAAATGGATGTAAAAAGAATAAACCCTGCTAGGATACCTACCTCTAAGAGAGTTTGTACAGCGAGAAGGGCAAAAGAAGAATGTGGGCGGACCGAGAGACAAGAGTTGAGAAAAGAGGAACAACGTGGCAACAGAAAGACTGGGAAAACTTAAGAGAAATGGAGGGTGTTACAAAACAGATTTCTGGTAGCAGAGGAGGTGATTTGAGAAAGAAGTTGTGTAAAGCTTGGCTTACCTGGCAACTAAGGTGTTAGGAAGTGAGCTGCTCCCCCGATCCCCCAACCCAATTTATTGTTGGATAGTGGATAGTGGAATCTGGATACAGATTCAAGGTATACACAGTGCAAATCTCTGCATTTGGAATAGTACTGTACAATCTCGCTGCCTAAGAGACATACAGACTCACTCGCACAGACGCGTGCTGCTGGTGACTGTCAGTCGAGTGGGTACTCTTGAATGAGAAGGTTGATGAAATGATTATGAAAACAGATGCGATTCTGGCAAAACGTTGACTGTCATATTCCTCAACTCAAACAAGCGGTGGTCTCGAAAGACAAAGATAACATGCACTACGTACAGTGTTGTTAAAGCTACTTTCATTCTTAAGTAGTTTGCTACTTGTGCAGCTACTTTATAATAGTAGCGACTAGCGATGCTACTTTACAGCTACTTTCATGTTTTGTTACCACAAACTAGAGTAAAATTTTGTTAAGGGCGTAGGCCCTGGCCTGTTGCAATAAAGCAATCCGATATGCAAGTTATGCTTAAGAGAATAAACTGCCACTGGCCAATGAAGGAGGTTTGAACGAATGACCTGACAATTAAATGCTTGGCCTGCAACATTGTTCCCTAATGCCGTATGTCCAGATATGATGAGAAAAGAGTGCATATCAGATCACATCACTTTATTGAGTGCCCAGCTCCCGCGTTCACGATAACATTCTGCACAATGTTGGTGACTTGACGCAAAACTCTCAAGGTCAAACAAAGAACGTGCTTGTATTCGCGGGGCGAGTCCAGCAGCCTATCTAATACATCTTTACCAGCCGCGCTTGCGCAGCGCATTTGTATCAGCCATCTGTCCGTCTGTTCTACAGCGAGTAGCGCCCGTGCCTATGAGTGCAAGAGAGATGCCTGATCAGTGTCGTGCGCGTACAAGGTGCACGTTCGATCCAACTCACAGCTGGCCGGCCAGTAGGCCTACATGTGGGAAAAGTATAGGCCTACATGATGTACACATTATAATTTATAAGGCCTAATTATGATTGATTTTTGCTGGTAATGGTTTCATTGAATTATTGCAAAATAAGAGTAGCGTCAATTTTACGCTACAGTTACCTGATTTACTAGCTTGCTACTCGCTACTTAACTACATTTTCAAAGGTAGCGCGCTACCGTCCTCCCTACCAGTACTTTAAAAAGTTACATGTAGCGCGCTACTTGACAACACTGACTATGTGCACAGATTCCATTTCACTACACTGGAGAAAAAAATCCGGAATGTTTATTTTTTATTTTTTATTTTTTATTTTTGTCTGTCTGTTAACACGATTCCGGCTAAACCGATAAAATTTTATGGAGGCCTTCGAAATCTCTGAACTTAGAACTGCCATGTTTTTGAGCGCAATCGGAAAATTATTTCTCATGAAAATCGCAATTTTACGATTTTTTTCGATTTTTTTTTAATTTCTTCCGACTTATAACACGCACATGCTTTGTTCGATTGTAATGGTTTTTACACAGAACCTTAATTTTATGAATTGATATATTCTTGTGAAATTTGAGCGTAATCGAAAAAATATTTCTCATGAAAATCGCAATTTACGATTTTTTTTTTTTTTATTTGTTTGGCTTACTACACCTACATGTTTTATTTGATTGTAATGATTTTTTCACAAAACCATAATTTCATAAATTTATAGGCCTATATTCGTGTGAAATTTGAGCGTAATCAAAAAATTATTTCTCATGAAAATCTCTATTTTGCGCTTTTTTTTCGTTTTAAAAAAATTACGCTCATCCAACAACGTGCCTGAAAAAGCGTTTGGGAAGCTTCCTAGTTTATAAAATAAGTTAGGGGCCTAACATAATGTCTAGCCATGAAAGTGTTTGTCAACATTTTATGTAGTATGATATATCCACACATAAAAACTTGTAAAAATACAGCCAAACCTTACACACTCAAAAGAAATTAGATCTAAAAAAAGGGCCAAGCTCATCTACCCTTCCTTGCGCATTCTCAATTGAATGAGCGTAGATTCCATTTCACTACACTGGAGAAAAAAATCCGGAATGTTTTTTTTCTGTATTTTTGTCTGTTTGTTAAAACGATTTTGGCTAAACCGATACTCCAATTGCGATGAAATTTTCTGGAGGCCTTCGAAATCTCTGAACTTAGAACTGCCACGTTTTTGAGCGCAATCGAAAAAACCCAAAACTCCTTGCAATGAAAATTTTTTGGGGCCTTCGAAAAACTCTGAACTTGAACTGCCACGTTTTGGCGCAATCGAAAAAAATTTTTCTCATTTTAAAATCGCAATTTTACGATTATTTTTTATTTTTAAAAAATTTCTTCGCTTATAAAACCAACATGCTTTTCCATTGTAATGATTTTTTCACAGAACCTTAATTTTTAAATCAATAAATTCTGTAAATTTGAGCGCAATCGAAAAAAAGATTTTTTATGAAAATCGCAATTTTGTTTTTTTAAATTTTTAAAAACATTCTTCGACTAAAATACAAAGCGTTTCCGTTGAAAGTTTTTTCAAGAACCTTAATTTTTTTGAATTAAAATTTGGGGTGAAATTTGAGGCGTCGAAAAAAAAATTTTTTCCTAAAAAAACGCAAAATTTTACGCTTTTTTTTTTGTAAAAAACAAATTTTTTTCGACTTATAACACCTACATGCTTTATCCATCTTTTTAATGATATTTTCACAGAACCTTAATTTTATGAATTTATATATTTGTGTGAAATTTGAGCGCAATCGAAAAATAATTTCCCATGAAAATCGCAATTTTACGCTTTTAATCGTTTTAAAAAAAAACATACGCTCATCCAACAACGCGCCTGAAAAAGCGTTTGCGAAGCTTCTTAGTTCATAAACGTTCAGTGTCTCGTAACAACATCCTAGAAAAGCTTGGCAAAATAGAATTTGCAACTAGTATTAATTTAAACAGAATAGTTCATCCAAATTCTTTTTTTCTAAATAATTTGAACGTAATGGTCATGCAAATTCTATTTTGCCAAGCTTTTCTAGGATGTTGTTACAGGACACCGTACGTTTATGAATTAAGAATGCGCAAATGTGGAAGGGTAGATGAGCTTGGCCCTTTTTTTAGATCTCATTTCTTTTGAGTGTGTAAGGTTTGTCTGTATTTTCACAAGTTTTTGTTATGTTTGGGGTCTCATTACTTTTTCAAGTTCCATTGCAAAATTATTTGTTAAAATATAATTGGATGAGCGTAGCGAGATTCCATTTCACTACACTGGAGAAAAAAATCCGGGATGTTTTTTTTTCTTTCTTTTTTTTCTGTTTGTATTATTGTGTGTTTGTTAACATAATTCCGGCTAAACCGATACCCCAATTGCGATGAAATTTTATGGAGGCCTTCGAAATCTCTGAACTTAAAACTGCCACGTTTTTGAGCGCAATCGGAAAATTATTTCTTATGAAAATCGCCATTTTACGATTTTTTTTTGATTTTTAAAAAATTTCTTCGACTTATAACACCTACATGCTTAATCCGATTTTAATGATTTTTTCACAGAACCTTAATTTCATGAATTTAAGATATTCGTTTAGATCTCATTTCTTTTGAGTGTGTAAGGTTTGTCTGTATTTTCACAAGTTTTTGTTATGTTTGGGGTCTCATTACTTTTTCAAGTTCCATTGCAAAATTATTTGTTAAAATATAATTGAATGAGCGTAGCGAGATTCCATTTCACTACACTGGAGAAAAAAATCCGGGATGTTTTTTTTTTCTTTCTTTTTTTTCTGTTTGTATTATTGTGTGTTTGTTAACATAATTCCGGCTAAACCAATACTCCAATTGCGATGAAATTTTATGGAGGCCTTCGAAATCTCTGAACTTAGAACTGCCACGTTTTTGAGCGCAATCGGAAAATTAGTTCTTATGAAAATCGCCATTTTACGATTTTTTCGATTTTTAAAAAATTTCTTCGACTTGTAACACCTACATGCTTAATCCGATTTTAATGATTTTTTCACAGAACCTTAATTTCATGAATTAAGATATTCGTGTGAAATTTGAGCGCAATCAAAAAATTATTTCTCATAAAAATCGAAATTTTACATGTTTTTTTCTTTTTTAAAACAATTCTTTGACTTATAACACCAACATGCTATATCCTATTGCAATGATTTTTTCACAGAACCTTAATTTATAAATTATAATATATTCGTGTAAAATTTGAGCGCAATCGAATAATTATTTCTTATGATAATCGCAAGGCTTGAGCTTATCCCCACCATTTTTTGTAATCAAACATAAACTAATTTCGACTAACGCAAAAATCACATGCCTCTCGACCAATCGGAATCGAATTGATTACCGTCAAAAACTTACGAATCCAATTCGGTCGGAGGTATAGAATAGACCCCCTGTTTATAATACCATAATATGGTCATATTATGATGCAATCATAGCATTAGTCGAAAAGTTGTCCGGAACGGGGATCGAGCCCAGGTCCTCTGCCTTAACTTACATAGCGGTGCTTTACCAAGCTAGTTATGGGGCCACTGGGTATATCTCTTCTCAATTGCTTTGTAGGTTGTGACTTAGGGTGTGTCTGAATAATGTTCCAAATCTAGATCTAGGTCCAAATTCAAGTCCACGTCTAACAACGTACTATAGTATGTACTTATTCTCTGTCAATGACGTATGGAGTCTAGGTCCAATCTTGGTCCAAGTCTGCAAATGAACCAAGCAATCGAAAGTGTACACTCGTTTTTGATTCGGCTCAAAATGGCTGACAGCGACAATGAGCAAAACAACAAATGAATGCACATTTAAATGTGGGTAGACATTTAAGTTTTGTTTGTTCTTATCACGTACCGTATTTAATTGTTTTTACTGGGTGTACACTGTACACACATAGTTTTTGTTAGGTACTCAAGTACTTTGCAAAGAACTCTCGAATGCACACCTTACCCAACTTTAGGTGGTGTTGACTTTGCCTGGCAAGTAGCTCTGTTGTAGTCTAGTATAGCACGTTAACTTTGAGTTGGACCTGGACCCTAATTCAGACACACCCTTATTAGACAAGGGAGCACAGTGACCGAGTCCTCGGCCCACTTCATACTAGGATACTAAGACTTCTCACCGGAGACGCCCAACTGTGTTTACGACCAAAACTTGTGCGTCACCCCCGTGTGCAACGAGAAAACAGCGTAATCTTTCATTCCCACACTATCCCAAAAGACCGCCACCGGTCACCCAGTGTTAATGCTTCCATTTAAAATGTATCTCGGGCTGTATTTGGTTTTGTCTCTGTGACCCTGTTCGCCATCGGTTGCGAGGTCGAGCTGTTGGGTGTCTGTGACTCGGCCGTACACTGCAGTGAGCCAGTGTGAACGCTCTAATTCAAACCAATGCATTTCCAAAGGAAGGCACAGGTGGCCATCTCTGGTGACGGTCACATGTGCGCTAGTGTGAGCTAACAACTCAACTCAAATGGAACAACATCTGTTTTATGTCTGTGAGTGACTCAGTTCAATGGAAACTGGCCGAACCACTGATCCTATTGCGCTGAAATTTCAAACAAACATCCAAGGCAAGTTTTGTGGGTGCTGTTTTCTCTTTTCAGCAAAATCCATTACGGTTCAAACTTACAATAAATAATAAAATTGTAGTGCAAATTTACTTGAGAAGGGAGGGTGGGAAACCCGGTACCGGCACGTAGCTTACTCCTTTCGAAAAGTACCAAGGGGCCCAACGGCTTTACGTCGCATCTGAAGGATGGTGTAACCTTGACAGTGACATGTGTTCCTCCACTTAACCCAGACTGCCGAGCAGACGTCAAGGAGAACGAAGCCGTTACACTAGCTCTTGAACCCTCCATCTGCTCTAGCCAGCGGTATACGTGTGTTTCAGGGCAGAGTGGTCAATCACTCTACCCCTGACCACACCTGAAGGTTGCTTAACTTCAGTGTTTGAGTGGGAACTGGCTAAGCGACCGCGGCTAAACCACTGGCATAAAATTTGTGTGTTCCATGTGAAATTCCATATTGTATCAATTTTAAACATTAAGTCCAATGCAGAATGAAACATGGCTCTATCCCTTGTCTATCAATGACTTAGGCATTTTCCTAGCAGGCCTACACATAACAGCAGACAGGGTCAAGCTTGAAAGTTCTGGGACATAATAAATATATAGAATCAAAAAAGATTAAAAGAAGCAATCAAAATTACTAGGCCGCTTCGCGAACACTTTTTCCAGTCACGTTAATGTATGAGCTTTTTTAAATATTTCTGTCCAATGATTACGTCAGAATCTGCCCAAATATCACGAAAATATTGTATTAAAAATCGGGGAAAAATTGTAACAGTATGATTTCTATAGAAATATTTCTTCAAATGTCTCTAAAATCATAACATATATAATTTCAGTGATTTTAAACGTTCCCATAAAGTTTCATTGATCGTAGTAGTCGTTCGCCCGGTCGCGGGCCAAGTATCACGAAAATATTTCATTTAAAATCGTAAAAGTACGATAATCATAAGAAATATTTGATCGATTGTACCCAAAAACGTGGCAAGTCTAAGTTCAGAGATTTCGAAGGTCCCCTCAAATTTTCATCAAGATTGCATATGCCGTTTGCCCGGTAGAGCGCGAACAAACAGACAAAAATACAAACACAAAAAAAATACAAGCTAATTTCTTTGGGGGGGGGGGGGGGGGGGGTCAGTGAAATTGAAGTCTTTGCTTTGCTCATCCAAAATATAGTCACATCTAGCTATGGTGTTCAGGTGCTTGATTGAACATCAAATAAAATACAGTAAGATCCCTCTTATCCGAGTTGGATGAGACCGGGGGCACCTCGGATTTGCGAAAAACTCGGATGGCGCGTTTCATTTGTTTATTTGCTCTCGTAGCATAGCCACACATGTAATGGATAAAGGAACATAAAATACACACGATACACTTCATACAGGGTATACTAAATGATTTAATAGCTTGTAAATCAAGCTCACAAACACACGTACACAATTAGGCCTACATGTCGTAATACTAGGAAAACGCTTAAGTCCCGCCGCGTTGTTGGATGAGCGTAATTGGTGCATTGAGCTGCCATGTGTCATGCGGATTTTCTGTTGTTCTGTGAAAAAATCAGAACTTTGTTGAAATTTTTTTTTAATTAAATCAAATTAAATAAAAAATTAACTTAATTTTTTAAAATTAATTGTAATTTAAGAAAAGGAAAAAATCGTAAAATTGCGATTTTCATGAGAAATAATTATTTGATTACGCTCAAATTTCACACGAATATATAATTCATAAAATTAAGGTTCTGTGAAAAAATCATTACAATCGGATAAAGCATGTAGGAGTTATAAGTCGAAGAAATTTTTAAAAAATCGAAAAAAATCGTAAAATTGCGATTTTCATGAGAAATAATTTTTCGATTGCGCTCAAAAAGGTGGCAGTTCTTAGTTCAGAGATTTCGAAGGCATCCATAAAATTTCATCGCAATCGGAGTATCGGTTTAGCCGGAATCGTGTTAACAGACAGACAAAAATACAAAAAAAAGAAAGGAAAAAAAAAAAACATTCCGGATTTTTTTCTCCAGTGTAGTGAAATGGAATCTTCGCTTCGCTCGCTACGCTCATCCAAAAAACGTATGTCTAGGCCTAAACTCGACGCAGTAGGCCTAGGCTAGGCCTACAATGCAAACATAGGCCTAGGCTAGGCCTACAATGCAAACATAGGCCTAGGCTAGGCCTAGCTCTCTTTCTCATGTGGGAAAACCTCTCACTACTATATCCCGCGCTGAAGCTCTCGTCGCAAGATAAGCCTGGGAAAGAAAGAACATAAGCCCAGGAATAACAATCCTATGCGTCGTGATAACGAATTTCGTGAATCGGTTGAAAGATGATTGCATTGCGAATTCTACTTCTACACCCAACCATCTTTGTCAGTCAGCTGTGAGTGTGAGTTGGTTGGATCGTACGCGCATCTCGTACTGCGCAGACGGCAGTGTCCAAGATTTATTGCCGCATCTTTCTCTCTTGCACTCACTCGAGGCATGGGCGCGACTCGCCGAGACGGACGGAAGCACGTGATAGCTTACAACGCGCTCTGTCGTCAACTCCAATTACTCTTTAGGCAGCGGGCACGCTCCGCGGCCATCTTTGCTCCGCGGGAAAGACCGCAACCACGTAGCTTGTAATCTAAAATGGTGAATTAGCCTAAAAACGGCCGCGAAATATACCCGGATCTTAAAATCGGCTCCGGGTAATTTCTGGAACCGGGTACCCGATGTCATCCCTACTCGTAAGGCATGCCTACAAATGTATGCGAGTACATTTAAAAAAGTGCGGCGCGGCGTCTGTATTTATTTTTATGTTTTATTTTAATTTTTTTTTTTTTTTTTTGGCGGCTTGGTTAACACGGTACATCGGATAAGAGAAGATCTGATAAGAGGGATCTTACTGCTAACGCATTTATTATTTAAAACGAACAACAAAGCTACAAGCAGACGATGCAACAATTATAATGGATTATTTTACTTTGCAATTGTCAAATAGGCTAATTCAGTGATTTGATAGTAAAAGGCGATGAATGAGGCAGACCATTGTGCTAACATCAGCTAGTAAATACGGGAGTTTTTCCGAAACTATAGTTACGTTTGTCATTTGTTTTTATCAGGGATCTGCCCCTTGCTGAATCCCCCCGATGATACTCAAACGATGACAAATACAATGATATAAAAACACACTCTTCTAAACCCGCAGTAGAATTTGGCCCAAATCATTCTTTTAATCGTAAAAGAGAACGATACCAAGGCCATCTTACAAACATAATTATGCTCTGGTTATGCTATAGCAGACAATAATGTCATAAAGAACATCAGTTGTTGGTTAATTGTGATGAGACTTGGTACAAGACATTTCCTTTAAAATAATATGCTCATGCTGTATTCATTCATTTGATAAATATTTTTTGATTGAAAATTTATTCCTTGAAGAAATTATTTTCAATTCCTCCAGTTGCTTTGAGATGACAAATAAAAGCTTTACTAAAAGCTACTAAAAGCTTTACTAAATATGGTGCTTCTTGCCTTAGAATGTGATGCTTATCCAATTTATCTTCTGTGCATGCATTTTTGATTTTTTTGTACGTAGTTGTCTGTACATAGTCTTGTGGTTAGCGTATCATATCAGAAGTTTTTTAACTTCTGATTTGGACTTAAGTCCATCAGTTCTTGTCTTAGGAGTTTGTAAACGGTGACTTTGGAGCCGTCCTAGCAACGAGGCACATAATAAATTCAAAGTTGTTCTGAATCGGCCTTGTTGATTCTGGCGTTGATCCACGGGTGTTCGCACTGTCCATACCACTGATTGCTATATTTCCTATTTAAAAATATCGATCTTTGTTGGTTATTGCTCACTCGTCGATTGTGTCGGGGCCTACAGGGTTGGCTTGGTCGCTTTGATTTACTGTCCCCCACTGAAAATCAGTTATATAACTGAGTGGGTAGACTCTAAAATCTAAATACAATTTTTTTAAATTTATTTATGGTATTTATCGAGATATCCTATTAGGATACCTAAGCTAATCATAAAGTAAAATTCCTTTCAGTTTGGCTCGTCAGTGCCTGAGGCTACGTTAACCTAGAGAACCTCCCTTAGAAACTGGTTTGACTGCTGACAAGCCGAACTGAAAGCCACTGTAGTAACTAAAATTATTACTATGGATGGATTAGAACGGATGAAAATATTAATTATTAAGTTTGAAGGTAGCTTTTTTTGGTTCGATTTTGATGTACAAAAGTGATCAACCAAATTTATTTTGAATGGTGCAAGCAAATTGATAATAGTGAAAAAGACTTAATCTACCAATTAAGCCCATTGATGGATCAATAATGGTTATTTTAATTATGATTATTCAGTATTCTGATGTTGATCATGGGAGTTCAATTGTTTACTGTTTGACATCTCTAATAGTTAATAATGATAATGTTTTGAAAGAGAACAGTGTAGATTAATAGTAATAATAATAATAATAATAATAATAATAATAATAATAATAATAATAATAATTAATATTAGGTTTTTAAGCATAAGCCCGCTTTAAGGACATAGTTATTGATTCATAGCAGTTGCTATGAATCAATAAATAACTAGGGAAGCCAAAGTCGTTGTTAGACGAGTGAGAGAGCCACGTGTTGAGTACCCGTGAACATTGATTGGATTTAAGTTAGGTAATTATAAGTTTTTAAGTTTAAGGGCACGTCAACTGACCGGCCATAATGCGCCACTTTAACCAATGATAGGCTATAGGGAGGTCAAAGGTAGGGGGAAGAAAAGTAATGTTAGCGGGTACACAACACATGGCTCACTCACTCGTCTAACAACGACTTTGGCGTTTCCCTAGTTATAATCTTTATACAAACATATTTTGTGGTCACAGACCCTTGTTGAACAGATAGGCTACACCCCAGGCTAAATGGAACGGCCGGTGTATGACCCTTAGTACTTCCTCCAGCGTCAATGTATGAAAAATTAAAGACGATTCCGTCTGGGCTCGGGGTAGAATTGGCCCAGAGCATGGCTCTGCTAATCGTAAAAGGCGATTCAAGAGAAAATGTCCACCTCGCAAACATCAGCTACTCCCCAAAACCAGAAGCGAGCTCTGGCAATCGTCGTCGGGGACACCTCCCCCTTCCCTTGAAGACCTCCCCGACGATGGTGACAATGACACAATGAACGATGACAAAGACAATGACGACCACGACGTGAGAAATCCCCCTTCTTCCCCTTACCCATGGCTGGTTCTGACCAGCATGGGCCCCTCCTCCCCATCCCCTAGACTAGAGTCGTGCATTATGACCTAACGGTTGACGCCTCCTTAATCCAAATAAACCCAAAAAAATAAAATATTTGGGTCTAGGCGAACAGAGAAAGTGGTTTATAGTTTTTTGGTTTCAGGGTGCGTCAACCGTTTGTCGTCGTCCTATTATGAAAAAAGGCTGGTCCCATACGTCCCAATTTAGTTTTAGTTTGGATTAAGGGTGCGACAACCGCTAGGTCAAAAATCACCACTCTTGCCGAGAGGATATAGGGAGGAAAATCCCATGCTGGTGCTGGTCAGAAATAGCCACGCGGGTAAAGGTGAAAGAAAAGGAGGGTTCTTGCGTCGTGGTCGTCATCGTCTTTGTCATCGTTCGTTTTGTCCTGGTCGTCGTCGTTGGGAAGGTCGTCAGAGAATATGGGGGGTCCCCGACAATGACTACCAGAGCTCGCATTCTAGTTTCGGAAAGTAATATACTACCCTACTTACCAGCTGATGTTTGCGAGATAAAATACGTCGCACTGTTTCTTGTAGATCATCACCAGCCCAAACGAAGTGTATAATAGTATCCTTTATAGCCAGCAATGGCCTAGCATCATTTACAGAATGACAGAAGGCATGCATAATGAAAACAAAATAATAAACAAATTTACTTGGTTCATCTGATCGCAAACTTTCACAGGCTGTGTTCTATTTTACTAAAGGGCCCCTTACACGGGGAAGTTGAAAAAGTAAAAAGTAAAAAGTGAAAAGAACGAGTAGCTTTTCGAAGCCTTCACACGGACGAAGAGAAAAAGTTTGTGCCTGGCGTCACCTCTCGGCCTTTGTGCGAAACTGTTGCGCCGCGCGGGCTAACCATGACAATTGTTTTCTTCAATCTTGATCTTTACACAGTACTGGCGCGTGTTTGTTTACTAATCTAGGATCTAGGCCTAAAACCTAGGGCCTAGTGGAGCCTAGGCCTAGGTTAGGTACAAACCCGATGCTAAAAACGGCAACGTCACTGCCAGCCGCGATCGGGTTCCGCATTCTCTCACCTGCATCCCTATTTTGGGTCAAACTAAATGTGCTAGTTCGATAGACGCTATGAAACACAGTTTTTGCGCATATTTTACAATATGACAGAATGACACTCAGCTGACAGTCGGGCAGGAATTTCCACCGCCACTTATATATCAAGCTGTGGCAAAGGTGTTCTTTTCAACTTCCCCGTGTGAAGGCAACTCGAAAAGTCCCATAAGCTGCACGCTATCTCTACTACAAAAAAGCTACTTTTTCTCCTCACTTTTTCTTTTTACTTTTCCAACTTCCTCGTGTAAAGGGCCCTTAATGGGTATTGTAAACATTTGCAATCTAAGTTCACATTTTTCACATTTTTATTTCTTGTGAGCTTAAATCGCAACGAATATTGTTCATTTTGCTAGCAGTTCTAAGTTACCTGGTCACGGATATCTGTTTAAAATTTCAGCTCAATCTATTAGGCCGTTCGGCCGTATGAGCCCGGACAAACAGACATTTAACAGACAATGCTCACGGCCAAGGCCCGATCGAGTATAGCGTTAGGAAAGACTTACGTTCGCTAGGCTCACTCGTATAATAATAATAATAATAATAATAATATGATATAAAATAGTTTGGTATGTAGTAGCTAGAAAATAAACATAATGTAATGTCCCATAGAGAAATTAATTTTTAACTTTTAACATGATAAATTGATTGGTAAATAAGTATTTCTATTTACAATATTTTTTACATTCTATGCGGAGAGGTATTCATGGATCGAGTAGAAACTTTTGGATATGAGAAATGATTTCATGTTAGACTTAAAAGTTGAAATGGAGGGAGAGGTTTGTGTGTTGTTTGGTAGCTTGTCATAGAGAGTTTTAAAGCTAGATAGGCCTATTGTGGAACTTTGAGAAAAGGGTTAGTTTATGGTTGGGAATGTGAAAAAGGTTATACCTAGGTAAATGGTATAACATGTAGCCTCGTTGCTTTGTTCCAGTGAAATTTGCTTTAGGTAATTTATCAGTTTAGTTGTATGATTGATTGGATCTTCATCTTGGGTAGAATTAGAATTGGGAAGAATGAAATATTAATTTAAATAAATGCTATGTAACAGTTTCGGGTTTCTGTGGGTGGCAGTTTATGATTGATATTGGTTCTTGGGTAGCTGTCTCTATGGAAATTGGAAACAGTGCTGTGTTCAATGCATTCCTGTGGCCTGCAGTCTTCAACTCTTTACTTTCACAAGGCAAAGAAGTCATGATCTTTGAACTGTTTTCATTACATAGTGTACAGTTGTGACGGTGCTTGCATGGTTTGGTTAGGATGTGAGTATGATTGGTTCCCTCTTTCTGACGAAGACACAACAGACGATCTGGATCCCGGGGGCGGCAGTGGGAACAGCAGTGGGAGCGAGGGCAACAAGGAAAACAACCCGGAGACCGGAGCCAAACTCACTCGCCGCCAGAGAAGGAATCGCGTCCGTCGAGATGACGACTCGCCCGCGGCCCGGACTGGCAAGCCTACCTCGAAAAAGACTTCCAAGGGCAAGACGCGACGCAACTCGAACACCATTAATGTTGCAGATAAGTGTTTAAGCAACGTGCGCCATAACTTTGTTGCTGCACTCCGTCAGTACACGAGACTCAACCTACACGACGGTGATTTGTCTGTTTTTTTACGACACTATGTTCTTAGTTCGGATCAACTTATGGGTTTGGGATATCCGGTTGAAAGTGCACTTTACCCAGGTAAAGCCATTATTTATAAAAATCCATCCGGGGCTATGTATCCTGGTGCTCGTAAAGAAAGTTTTGCTGAACACCATTCCCTGAATAGATCTTCTCACTTTTTTGATGTCAATGCTCGGGAGTTTGTTCCTATGAGCAAGCAGGTAGTAGAGTGTGCCTATGAGAGTATAGAAGTAAGCAACACTATGTACATTTCTAGTCTTGTTCAAAAAGGGCATCCCGGGATGGATTATGGAGATATTGGCGTTCAGTGGAATGCAGAACATCGGGAGAAGCCCAAGTTTGCAGAGAAGTTTAATCTTACTGAAGCAAGTAATAGCAGTAGTGATCAAGTCTCAAGTGAAGAAACATCCAGTAGTCGTTCACAAGACGTGTCCGAAAGCTCAGATTACTACGAGATGGGAGACAGGTCTGTTGGAAACAATAAAGACTACAAATCTACTTTTGAACTGCACAAAGGTAAAGGAGACGAAAGCCATTCAGCTGACGAGAGAAAGTGGAGCAGTAGTGACGAAAAGAAATGTGTTCGTTGTAGGCGTGGCTTTTTCGTGACGCTAGATGGTGAATATTTAACGCAAGAGAAGTGCAAGTATCACTGGGGAAAACTTCAGAAGGTTATTGACTCTCGTACATCTCTTCACACTGAGTACAGCTGTTGCAAAGGTGGTTCTACTTCTCATGGTTGTACAACGGGGAAACTTCATGTTTGGAATGGTGTAGGGGTGGGTGTGAATGGACCTTTTGAAGGCTATGTGCGCACACGGCCTTGCAAAACCCCACCGCACGATGGTAACTTTGGCATATATGCGCTAGACTGCGAGATGTGCTTCACTACTCGCGGTCTAGAGTTGACCAAGGTGACAGTCGTAGGAGCAGACGGGCGTCTGGTTTACGACTGTTTGGTCCAACCAGAAAACTACATAATCGATTACAATACCAGGTTCTCGGGAATTACGGCTCGAGATCTAAAAAACAGTGGAGCAACCAAGTCTCTTGTAGATGTCCAAAATGACTTGTTGGGTTTCATCAACACAGACACTATATTGATCGGCCATGGGCTGGAAAACGACCTAAAAGCTCTACGTATTATCCATAGTACTGTCATTGACACATCCGTTGTGTTTCCTCACTATTACGGTCTGCCATACCGTCGATCACTCAAGTCTCTAGTAGGATGTTTCCTAAAACGTAAAATACAACAAGACTCGTCAGGTCACGATAGCTTTGAAGATGCACGTGCTTGCACTGAACTTATGTTGTGGAGAGTTCGTAAAGACTTTCATTCAATAGTCAATTAAGTTAACTCACTGATTGTCATCATAGTATTTATTATCGGCTTACAAACCTAGTCCATGAATACTTAATTGAAATGATTTAATTCAAATTTATTACAAACAAGATCTGAATTAGGTACAGTCATGTGTGCAGACTGCAGATACAGATAGACTTGGCTTTTTTATGATATGAACACCGCCATCCCAACCCAACCCCCCCAACCCAACCTTCTTAGTTCTTATAGTAGGCCTAGGTAGAAAGGAACCGAACTCAAACCAATGTCTGGGCCCAACTTAAATACAACTCTAGTTGTGAACTATTATGCATAGTCTATTCATAATTTATTACTTCAATGAGAACATTTTAAATGGTGATTTGTGTTCATTCCTAGATTGTGATTTTCTTTTAATTTATGCTGGATGTGTAGTTTTAGTTACGTAAAATTGCCAAAACTTGTTTTGTTATATTATTCTTTTGTACGATTAGAATGTGTATTATCAATATACTACAGTACTACCTTATATAATAGCTGCAGATCCAGTGCAGTTGGTGTGATATATGCTAAGTTCCATTAAGTATGAGCTGTGAAATTCTAGGTTAGTGCACACCCAATGTTGAAGAGATGATTTTTATTTATTGTTTGAATGGAAATGTGTGGAGTTGGTAGATAAAACCAGGAGTACTTGCCTTCCGTGAAGTTGGCCCTGTAACTGCGGATGTGCACAAGTTCGGAGTTCCTACTGTAGTGTGCACCTCCCTAAATTGTCAATATCATATTCATATACGTAGTACACAACGTACATAATGGTTGAGATAATTCTTTTCAGTTAAAATACTTTCAGACCTTTTGCAGAAACAATATTTTTGTAATTATTTATTGTCCAGATTGCCCTAGTTCCCATAGGCCTATCTTATCCACTTTGGCTTAATTGTTTATAACTTGCAATACACAAACAAATGTATTAATATCTTACTTGATGCAAAGTGGTCCGTATGCCTGGCATAGTCCTTACTCCTCTTTTAAGTATCAATTGAAAGCTAACTTATGTATATATTTTTGGAGTTCCTACCAAGGTGAATTGTTCTAGAAATGAGTTGGATGTACAGTTACTCACCATATAACAAGCTACCCTATCATAATTTTGGTGATGATGATCAGAGAACATTTCATATGATTGTCTACTGCTTTAGGCCTGAAGCCTATAAAGTACTACAAGTACTACAAACATTCAATAATATTTTGAAATGTGCCCTGATTGCGACAAACAAATTTGAATGAGGCATATTAGTGCAAACCACAACCCCTTACGATAATCGATGGAACTTTAACTTGATCCGATTCCAAATTTGACCGATATCGATTCCGATTCTACAAATGTGTTCGGTAGGTACCGATTCTTGAAAGATTCTAATTCTTATACTAACCAAGCTTGGATAAACACTGTAAATGGACACATAGATTAGTCTGAGGTAGGTTGATTACCAAGATAATGTAATGATTAATGAATTAAATTTACAACTAATTCAGTCCTTGACTTGCTACAAACATAGTTATTTTATGTTGTTAGTTTTTTGCCTTGTTTTGTAGGTCCTATTAAACACAATGCAAGGCATCTGGTAGTAGTTTCAACTCTAGTATCTTTCAATCAATATTAGGCCCTTCTATATTTGGTTTTAGAATGTTTACAAAGTGCAAATACATGTATGGTACAACCAATACAATAATTTTGAGCGATTCCGATTCCTAACGATTCTTAGAGAATCTGTGGAATCGCCGGTATCGGAATTGTCCCATCTCTAGTATTTAGTAAAATTTGCATTAATGCTGGTAATACAGTCTCAATGTCCTTATTTAATTATAGGCCTACTGTTAAAGTTTTGAAGTTGGTAAATAGGCCTAATGACTAGGGCTCGGATGTTCCCGACATTTTGTGTTTCTGATGATGCCAAAAGTACATTTTATGATTTCAGATTGACTGAAAATGCATGCGTATTTTAATACTTTTTATGAATTATGTATTATGTTGATAGATTGCCAACCGGCTTGAGTATATTGGTGTGAGAAAGTGATGATTGCTACTGCATTTCTTGTTAAAAATGTGATATGTAATTTTTTTTTACATTTCAAAGGTACTACTATACTTAGTACTAGGTAGTATTTTGATACTTTTTGGTAAAAATAATAACCCAACGCTCGCGTTTGACTGCAATGTTGAACAGAGCCAACTCCAAATATGGGAGAAAGGAAATTGCTACACTATCGAGCTGGGCATCTGTAAAGATTTTAAAATATCAAATACTGTGTCAGGGATGCCCCAAACCCCCTCCCTCCCCACCGTATTAAATGTAATGAAAGCAAATAGCATATAAATTTGATGGGATCCTTTTTAGTTTTTACATCCTTTTTGATACTCTTTACTTACTTTTTGCCTGCCGTTTTGTTGGGGCCGGGCTATGACATATTCAATCATTGATATCACCTGATTTGTTTTTTTACATAATATCGAAATGTAATTGTTTGTATTTTTTTAAAATTAAAAATCAAAAAAATTATTAAAAGTGTGGCCCTCTATTATTAATAATTTGTGGTCAAATCAGGTTGATAAGGTATCACCAAAAATGTATTGTAACGATTTTTATTTTTTACGATCTCACAATGGAGGCCTACCAGCCAGAATTAATTTTTTTCTACCCAATACCTCCACCAACATTGCAAAATTTAGCATTTTTTGTGTAAGTTTTGATAGGCCTATGAAGCCAAATATCGATATTGTATTGACATACGTATCTATTTTTTGTCACTTTCTATTTCAAAGACCTATCCTAAACATCCGAGCCCTATTAAATACTAATTGTACCCTTTTTTCATCTTCAAACCACAATTTGTTTTAAAATTCATCTACATTCCCGACTTCCTCTTTATCACTTAGGTTTAAACACTGGCCTGGATACATATTATTTATTTAGTAGGCCTATACTTACTTTAAACAAATTAATAGGGATATTGCATAATATTGATTAATGATTTGTTATTCCATTGGTAGATAATTGATACTAGATTTTCAAAATAGTAATTGATTGTTTATTCTACTTCTTATTTCCAATTGAACTTGTTATGTAAATTTCATGTTAATGATTGTTTTAATAATCTTGCTTTTATTATATAATATTGTGTTACAGCAATGCTGCTTATTTTTTAACCGTCTATTTGATTATCAATCCAATATAAATTTTGATCGACAATGAACACATTTATCATCGGACGGCAACCCTACGAACTAGACATTATTATTACATACCCGGTACCTAATGTTAATGTCAATTCCTGCATCATAATGACATACGTTTACAGTTAAAAAAGATTGTTCTCTAGCCCTGTATCTATGTATTGTAGGCCTATTTGTATACAAAAAAGCAATTGTAAACAATTAAATGACTGACTAGAACACCTTGTTATGCCACTGTTAAAGTTACAATACTTTTTTCAAGAATATCTTTAGTTTGAGCTAAATATAGGGTTATGTCATTCATCAGTGTGTAGTCAATGTTTTATTCTTCATTCATCAATGTAATGTACATAACTACTTTGTAGCATAAGATATTAATTGTGTGTTGTATCAGTACTTTTTCATAACCTCTTGCTGTTTATGCTTCTTCATGTATTTGTTTAACTATTAACTCATCCATCACATTTTTATACTTATTTAAATAAACTCGTCTCAAACTTAATTAAGTTTGATATAAATGATCTCGATGTAACCAACCTTTGTTTTGTATTGAGGAATTGTTTAAAAATTCACGTTCTATATTTTCCTTTCTTATTTGTCATCTCAATTCTCAACTACTTTTGTATAAGTGTAATACATACATCCATTGTGTAATGATATCTTACTCAAATTGAGACTTTTGTAGTTTTATATAGTGCTAGCACATTTTTATAATAAAATCTTTTGTGAACTTAAAAAATGTATTTGTGTTGACTATTTAAATGCTTGGATATGAACCAAATTTTTAGTATTTTGGAGCCTCATAGTACAAGTGCTAATGACTACGTATTATGTCACTCAGCCCAGAAACGATTTCAACAATCGGTGTACATTAATACATTAATAGGTCCAGAAATGTTTCTCCCGACATGGTTGTTATATTTTGTAAAAGGCCAGCCATGTTGGAAATCATATTCTAAGGTTATTGTCACATTTCTGCATGTTTATCTTAAACCTGATAGTATTATGTCCTAAAAACTTGTTGAAAACTTGGTAGTGTGGTAGGGGTATGTTTTTAGTAGTAATTTGGATCAGAGGTCAAATTAAAATCATTGGTTGAATTCTGGGATTGATGTATAGCGTATATCAAGCAATGATCTTACATGTGAATCAATTCAGAAACTACAAAATCCATCTCAAAACAGGGCATCGAACTCTGGTCTCCCGATTGTCGGTCGGATGCTTAACCCCTAAGCTACCGATATGGTTAACTAAAAGTCAAGTGAGCGTAATTTCACATCTATGTGATTTTCTTAAAATTTCTTGTAGCAAGATGAAATTGTGCTTGTTAATAATCCCGAAGTAAATATGCACCAACCACATTATTTTTGTATCTGTCAAGTGTTGAAGTACCTTTGAATTCCCTATCCAAAGCATTGTAGCTGAATAAAAACTTAACGCTACCAATCGGATAACATTGCGTAGCACATTGAAAAGCCAACAAACAAATTTAATAACTTTCTGACTAGCATGAATACCTTTAAAAAACGTTGATCTAACCAGGTTCATTTCAAGATATTTGCGTTGATATGTTGTACACTACTCGGACGAGCGAGGACTACAATAATTACAGCAACACTGCCGTGAACGCGTTACTTTGCAATGAAGTCTGCTCCTCCGATTCAATGGTAAGAAGAAGAGTGGGAGTGGTTAATTCAGCTGAGAATGGATTTGCTTGCCTTTTATCTCAGTTCTCAGTATTATTTTGCCATCTGTAGTTTTCCAGTGAAATAAAAGAATTGTTCCTAGAAATTTAGTTCCACAATATTTATGAATGTAGGTAGGCCGTACGTTTAATTTAAGGCCCGACCATTGGTGCCACATAGGATGGCACATATCAACTACAAACACTTTGCACTGTTTGTAACTGCGATAGACAAAATGTTCCTGAATATACCTATACTAGAGGTAACGGAAACGATAGCCTACGCCTAGCAAACAAAGTTGACTAATACACTAGGCCTAGGGCTGAACACATTCAAATGTCATTTCTCCTAGCCAGACTCTTAATTTAATAATAATCTTCAAGGTAGCAAGGAGCAATTTCCCTATTTCTTTACTGGCTCGGCCTTGGCTGATAGTACGCCTAGTTGATAGTTTTTTTTAGAAATAAACCACTGCTCGCGGGGGACATCATTTCGTCTGCGGCCAAGTTTTGGTTCCATGCCCCGCCCTGTTCTTCAGTACTGCCAGTGCCACCACACCAACCAGTGCTGTGTGTCAAACCACAAACTCTTTATTTTGGGGCTTACACTAACTCAGGGTTGCCACCAAGTCAATTTTTTTATCCTTGAAAGATACTTAAAAAATCCTGAGAAATCCTTGAAACAGTTATTCAGCATTAGCGTATTATAACCGCAAAGGAATGTTACAAATTTTCAGGTTTCATACCAAAATATGTTATGCCAGCCTGATTTTCGAGAATCTAGTCAAAATTACGTGCAGACAAACGCATAAGAATCAGAATTTTCTTCCAATATATTTTAATGTTTTACTTTTAGGCCTACTCACCATAACTACCACTTGCGGTAAATGTGAGGCCTATGCAGTCACTTACGTTTATTTTTACTAGTACCTGATGTTTTTTTTACTGTCTACATTGCTTTTTTTGTCTGAATTTAAAAAATGTATTAATTTAATGTATTTTTTAAAGACAGTAGAAAATCCTAAGATTTTGCCCAAAATCCTGTTATCCTTGAGACACTCTAAAAATCCTGAGAAAAGGATAATATCCTTGAAAGTGGCAACCCTGCACTAACTTGATGTTGATTTTGTGTATATATATATATATATACTTTTATGTTTAACATTGGTTTTATAGTAGGCGACTCTGCCGCTGTTATGTTAGTAGTACTTTAGACATAATTAAATTGGTGGCTGCATAGCTCAATTGGTAAGAGCATGGCCCGGACAGCCAAGGTCCCGGGTTTGATCCCCGGTGTAGACACTTCTGTATTATTATTTTCTCAATATGTAACCAAACTAAAATTTAAATTATTCTTTCAGTGTTTGTTTTATGATGGTACCAGACATGTTTATGATGTAGGTACTGCTAGAGTCAAAACAACACGTACACATTTAGAAGAAAACAGCAAAAATATTCTTTATTAAATATATAATATTATAATTAATGTATATTGACGTGTTTAATGGAACAGTACTTCAATGATTCTGCTGCCTTTGAACTGATGCAACTAAACATCATTTATAAATTATAATGTTATTCTCATTAATTAACGCAGGTGTGAGCAAGGGTTTATTTCTCAAAGTCAATTTAGTTATGCCGTTCTCAGTGGCATATAATAATATATAATAATAATAATAATAATAATGTCTTTATTTCTCTAATTGAAGAAAAAGGCGAATTTAAGCTAAAATGGCTTCTCTTACAATTGACCCTAACTAACAACTTACGGCTAATCAACATATTATTATTAATTATAATTAGGTTTAATTAAGAAAAAAAATAAGATAAAAGCACGGCAACACAATGTTTAGGCTTATAATTTAGCACAATTCAAAATGTTCCCATAGTATGATATGATGGCGTATGGCTCTACAAGAACGTGTGATGCAAAAGGCGAGTTTTTTTTCCTTTTTTATAATAATAATAATAATAATAATAATATAATAATACTTATACCATCACCGATTTAAATATAACAATAAATAGTTAATTTATCATAAATTTTGTTTATTAAAGTGAGTCCCAGGCAGGTCTCGAATTTAACGCTCGCCCGGTCGCCCGAGGCGAGTGTATTGTTGAGCGGGCGAGTAACTTTTGGAAAGTGATTTTTTTGGTGAGCCGTAACATAAATTGCGTACATTACGTTACAAAGTATGCGGTCAACAAATATATGGCTGTATTAACAAGAAGTTGATAACCCAAACAAGAAACAGAAACCTAATCCTACTGCAGACAAAATATGAGAAGAATCGTGTGCGCCTTTATCAAGAACGCTGGCTAACAGAACACACGTGGCTAAGTTTTGACCAACAACTAAATTCGATGTTTTGTTGTGTTTTTGAGATATCTAACGTAGGAGATAAACACGGTCCATTTGTAAAGGGTAGCCAAATATTACGTAATTAATTATTATTACGGAATTACGTATTTAAGTTATAGTAGTACTAGTAGTGGTTTGGAGTAGGAATACGGACTAGTGTTTTTAATTTCGGACTAGTAAATTTACAAGAGCACTCGCCCGGGCGAGTGCTAAATATTTTAAAATTCGAGCCCTGGTCCCAGGCCATCCGACGAGGGTGGCACCATTTTTGAAAACACAAGATGTCACAAGATATTTTTCAAACTACAGTTTACAATATCAGGTACTGGAATTCGACAGGATTACGACGGCGAAAGGAACTTATAAAGGAATGTTAAATTCGTTCTTAGGTCCCACGAAATAGTAACTTCGACGTTACAAGTTCCTGATCTAAAAAAAGAACGTGTTCCCACAAAAGTTCCTGAAAAAGGAACGCGTTTTCCTCCAAGACTGACTTTGTATGACGAGACTATTATTTGAATCCCTGGTACTAGTTTCTAAGATACATACTGAGTAGATTTTTACATTTTAAAACCTAATGTATGTGTCCTATGTCATTTCCAATCTAAGGTTCAGTTGACTATTGGTATGCACCAGTTCTAATGATCTAATTTTACAATGATTGCAATTATAACGGGATGTTTTTTATTTTATTCAAGTGCACTTTTACTTCATTTTGGATTTACAAACACAAAAGTTATGACTGACTTTCCCCCTCATGCACAAAGACTTACGTCGGTAAAGTTGCAGACGCAAATATTGGCAAAGATGGCAAAATGGTCTCCGGTGATACTGTTTGGAGATCAATGGAAACAAAATGCAAGCAAAGACCAGTCCCAAAATGACACGAATAAATTATTCTAGCACTAAAAGAGCATTTTTATATAGACAACAGCAATCATTTATAAAATTTTGTGTTTTGGGCAACCTGCAACGTATGTAGTGGTCAAAAGTCGCAATATTTACCATCCACTTTGGAGTAGCAGTTAACGAGAGGCATTTGAATGCGAAGGGTTGCTGTTCAAATTTCACTCGATTTTCATAAACTTTTTTGCAATTTTTTACGCATATTTTACATATCTTACCCGCTTTACTGTATGTTAGTACACACATTTTAGTTAAAATATTCATTTTCCGATACAAAAAGTGATGGTCGACATTTGCGTCACATTCAGAGTAGCCACAAATTTACTGAAATATCTAGCGACTTGCGGACGCAAGTCTGCTAATGCAACTACCTTTGTGCATACGGTTTTTATAGCCCTATAATTTAACATATGGATTTGACCAAGTCCACCATTTTTAACGAGACGTAACTTTGCGCCGGTAAATCTTTGTGCATGAGGGGGTTTATGCAAAGATTACCTCAAAAAATTTGTACATAAGTAATCGGATTTACGAAACACCTGTGAAATTTGATTTGCTCACCAACTTGGCAAGTTATGAAACACTAATATTGTTGATTTTATATTTTAATCAATACAAATCTGAATAAATCCGATTCAAATGAAATAAATACCGGTAATGATATTTGTTTTTTTAATAAAAATAAAAAATGCACAGTTTGGCTATAAATTATGTATGTAGACCTATATTTTGTTTATTTAAAGGACATCACAACCCTAGGATTTCCCGGGAATGTAAACAACCTACCTAGTAACAGTAATAATAGTGGATGTGCGCACAGTCACTAATCGTGACGTAAACATTGCGCGCACTCTTCACGTCTTTGCAGATGGACAAATATTTGACAAGCGCGGTAAAGAACTATCTCTGTAGCCAAAGATATTGTGTTTAGACAAAAACAAAAAGTACCACTGTGTTCCGTGGTCTTTCTTCTACGAACATGATGTCAAAGCAAGCATTCTTGTTGAAAAATAAAATGAATTTTGAATTTTTGATTAGTATTTTAATGCAGGGGTCGAAATTAACTTTTTGAGACTAGCCCTTCGGGCTAATGGCAACAATAGTCCTCTAGCCCGAGAGCATTTTTACTAGCCCGCAATAAAATAGGTCATATAAAACGATCATACGTGAATGTTTGGCCCAACTCAAATGCGCGCACTCAGGTGTTGATTATTTTTGCTGAACAGTGGGTAATATATTTAGGTAGTTACCAAATTTTGCATTAATGTTAATAAAGTACTTTCATATTGATATCCGCACTTGATTGTAAAAAATAAGCCTTATGAATGATCCATTGCGAGACATTAGTCCAAAACGTGAAAAAATTGGAAATTCAAAACATGGATTTCAACTCTGGAAATTTCCACCAAACTGTTTATCTTACTATAAAACCAAATAAACCAGCGTGTTCACATTGATTTAAATGTTGATATCCAGTATGCAAATTTGCGTCAAAAAATCTTTACACTTTGAATAAATTCCCGAAGTTGACCAAAATGGAGTAAATTATGGTGATTTCACAAATTTTTAATTCAAAATCAATTAATTAATTTAGGAATACGCATACTGGATTTCATTAATTTATTCTTTATTAAAAATCAAATTTATCAAATTGAATAACGATGTTATAAACCGTTTACCCGAAGAAAAAAAAACAACAGTAAGCTGTGCGCCCAAACTCGTGTCCGCGCCAGCCTTGGCGACTCCTCTTAAATCACAATATTCGCAGGGTTTGACGTGTTGGTGTGGTGAACTATGGAGTGACCGATAAATTTTTCACTATACTATTAATAACATTAGCCTAGATTAATATTTTTTTTGTGCATATTTAGAACGATTTTTCATACTAGATAACACACCACTACTGGGAACTCGTAAGGATATCGGTGCAAAATATTTAGGTTTTTTGAACGGCAATTGGGAACACTGGTAAAAGTATTCGCCTATCGGGCTAGTAAAATTGGATTTTTACTAGCCCGACCAAAGTTTCACTAGCCTTGGGCGAGCGTTAATTTCGACCCCTGTTTAAATGTACTGCAAAACACGGATTTATAGTGTATATTTGATGACCTCCAAACCAAATAAGATTGAAAAAATGTGACAATATTTTAACACCGGCATATAGCCCTATGCATGTAGAAAAATACAAAAAATACTACATGGAAATCGAGGCAAAGGTATGTACCATTCTGGTGAGTCCGCAAGAGTAGAGAGTTTAAACTTCAAGCTAGGGAAAGAAAAGCTGAGGTGGTTTGGACACATGAAGAGGATGCAGAAGGACAGGATTCCAAAGATGCAGTATGAACAAGACGCAGGAAACAAACAGAGAAAAAGAGGGAGACCCAGACTGAGATGGGAAGAAGTTATATCAATGGATTTGAAAAGGATAAATGCAACTTGGGAAAGGATTTACCAGGAAAGATGTTGGGAAGAACAAAAAATATGGCAAAAACTGGTGGGGGGGGCTCTGAGGAAGAAGACAGTGGAGAGGAAGAAATGGAAGTAGATGATGCAGAGGAAGAAAAAGATGATGTGGGAGAAGTGTGGGAGTGTGTGGCTAGCCGGCTTCGATAAGTCCGGGGAGCCAAGAATGTGGTGGGAACCTCCCACCCCCTACCCGACTTAGTTGCAAATAGGGTTCGATATTAATTTAATTGTGTAGCCTATCTAGAAGCGGTACCAAATCCCCAGGTTTCTGCACTTGCCCACATTATTCCGAGAAGAAGCGACGTATTCCCGCGCCCCATTGCAGCTCTTGGACCTCGTTTCTTGCCTCCACGTCGTCAGGCACGGCTTCTGCGGGCTCGTCAACGTCTCATCGCCGGTCGTCGTCGAGTGGGTGTAGTGGACCCACGACTAAGACCTCCGTGACGATAAAAATAACTCTCCTTGGATGTCTCTTGTGGGACTTTTCTGCCACGGATGCAAATCCTAGAAGTTTGTTGCCATTTTCAAGTTCCGGCGGTATTTTACCGAAATCAACGGTGCCTGTCACCAATTACCATGCAGCGCAAGGACGCTGTCCATCGCCCAACTCTGGCACACATCAGATTTTTAGTTATAAGTGCTTCGCACCAGGCACTAAAACTACCAGGGGAGAGGCTTCGAGCCCCACGACCATTCCCCAAAACAGAAGAAGATATATTAAGTGTCTGTCAATTAGTTTGCCATAGTATAGATAGATTTTATTTGTTACCAAAATTGTTGTGTTTAAATGCATTGTTGTTGTAAAGCTAACTATTTCAAATATTTACGAAAATGTAGTTTATTGTTGTTTCTGCATATATGTAATTAGATTTATTTTGTTGTCCTTTGTAAATCAGTTTTTTATAACTGAATAGGATAGATGTTAAATAAATAATAAAATAATAATAATAATGGGTATTCAAATTTTTGGTCAATGTTTATAAGCCTTATTTCTTTTCTGTAGCCTAACGATACAAGTGGTGCAGGGTTTTTTCTAGTGATGCTTTTAGTTAGGTAGGGTATAATGGATGTAAAATATTATTTCTCGATTTGGATGGTCGGGAAACACTCCCGTAGGTGGAATTGTTAATATTTTATACAATCCGGAAATTAAAAAATCCATCCCGATCGGGGTTCGAACCCGAGTCTCCCACTTTCCGGGTGGACGTCTTTGCCAACTAGACCACCGAGACGGTAACTATTTAATTTCTGTATTGTCGTTACATTATAGAACTTGAATGGATGGAACAATAAAGCATCGAAAAACTGTTGCTGTTGAATTGACCAAACAAACATATTTATAATGTCATTACCTTACGCAGGTATGAGCGAGGGTATATTCCTCGATTTGGATGGTCGGGAAACACTCCCGTAGGTGGAATTGTTAATATTTTATACAATCCGGAAATTAAAAAATCCATCCCGATCGGGGTTCGAACCCGAGTCTCCCACTTTCCGGGTGGACGCCTTAGCCAACTAGACCACCGAGACGGTAACTATTTAATTTCTGTATTGTCGTTACATTATAGAACTTGAATGGATGAACAATAAAGCATCGAAAACTGTTTGCTGTTGAATTGACCAAACAAACATATTTATAATGTCATTACCTTACGCAGGTATGAGCGAGGGTATATTTCTCGATTTGGATGGTCGGGAAACACTCCCGTAGGTGGAATTGTTAATATTTTATACAATCCAGAAATTAAAAAATCCATCCCGATCGGGGTTCGAACCCGAGTCTCCCACTTTCCGGGTGGACGCCTTAGCCAACTAGACCACCGAGACGGTAACTATTTAATTTCTGTATTGTCGTTACATTATAGAACTTGAATGGATGGAACAATAAAGCATCGAAAAACTGTTGCTGTTGAATTGACCAAACAAACATATTTATAATGTCATTACCTTACGCAGGTATTTCTAGTTGGCTAAGGCGTCCACCCGGAAAGTGGGAGACTCGGGTTCGAACCCCGATCGGGATGGATTTTTTAATTTCCGGATTGTATAAAATATTAAAATATTATATTAGACCTTTTCACGAACACTTACTATACAGTCTCGTTGACGGTTGAGGATATTTATAGTGCATTGAGCCATCTTTTCATATACTTCTTATTTTAAATCGTTTTGCCATTAACATTATAGAATAGAAAGTTATGCCAGAATATTATGGATATACCAACAAGTACCAACCAAAGATTCAGGCTGAAGGCTGTAATGAAGATTCAAATTTCCAAGAAGTGATTTTAGTTGACATTAATTTCTCTAGCAATGCATATCTTTACTGAAGAATGATTGTCAATAGAAAATGGCAATGCAAAGCAAATATTGAGAGGAAGAGTTAATTTCTTATGAAGCCACTACATATTAGTAAAAGAGCAAGCTCATTAATTCAGTTTATAAAGAAATTAAATTGTTATTTTCTTTTCAGATCGGTCTGTTTTGCTCTGGAGCACAAAAGATTGGGACCAAAAGGAGCACAAATGCCTGCGTGTCAATATTCAATTCGACCATGCAATCTTTGTCAAGTGGAGTCCTGACTCTAAAGCTTTCATCATCCACAAAGCAAGAGAAAACTTGGGAGAGGTTTATAAAGTGACCAGGAAACAAGATGGATGGATCAGTAGTGTTTCAAAGGCAATTACCTACCCAAAACACCACGGAGATGATTTAGTAGTGGGTATGGGAATTGCTTGTAATGGAAAGTTTATTATGTCGTGTTCAGAAAAGACAGATCTAATATTGTGGAGTCTTAAAGGACAACAATTAACCAAGATCGACACCTTACTTATGTCAACGTTCTCTGCACGAATTTCGCCGTGTGGGCGCTATGTAGTCGCTTGTGGTAAGGCTGAATAGACTTAAGAGAAATAGAAAGTCTAGATTCGTTCACAAAATGTTACTTAAAATTATTATTCTCTTATTTGTTTGCAGGTTTTACTCCTGATGTAAAGGTATGGGAAGTTGGTTTTAATAAGGCTGGAGATTACCAACAAGTTTCAAAAGTGTATGAGCTAACTGGTCATACTGCGGGTGTGTATGATGTGGGTTTTAGCACAGACTCATCACGTATGGCAACGGTATCCAAAGATGGTTCATGGAAAGTCTATAATACACAAGGTAATGAAATATTGATGTGGTTTGACGTTTGGTTGCATTGCTATTGAATTGTGATAGATGAGGCTTTAATACAATATTATAAACATCCCATGCCTTGTGCGGGAATCGACAACCTTCTAGTGTCATTTGCTTCGGATCCCCCAACCTCATCTAATCAACCTTGCATTAGATTTTTGATAATCATAAGCAATACAAAATCTAATGCTCATTTGGAATACAAGTCTTGAAATACGCATAATAATATTTAAAGTTCTTAATCTTCTAATCTTAATACATAATTCATATTAGTACCAGAACTTAATAACACAGTCATTAATTAATCTAATAGCTATTCGACTGCGTTTTTCTATTTTCCAGAGTATGCTACCAAGTCAAAATATAGTGAATGGCTTTGAAACCTGGCTCTTTTAGAAAATCAAAACTATTTTTTTCATTTGTTTCTGTCCGGTACACGGCCAATATCGCCACCTCAAAATAATTTTGAACTTCAATTCGCCAAGGCACACCATTCAACGTAGGATGTTGTGTTTTTGTGACATTAAATTTTTAACAATTGTTTTCTATAGGCTGACTGAGAGATTTTTTTTTAAAACAATTGTCGTTCCTGCGAACTTTTTCGTTTGGCGGTATTTTGTACCAATTTGTACCGCCAAACAAAAAAAATCACAGGAAAGACAATTGGTAAAAAAAAAACTTTTTTCTCTCAGTCAGCCTATTGAAAACAAGTTGAAAATGTCACAAAAACACAACACCCTACGTTGAATGGTTTGCCTTGGCGAATTGAAGTTCAAAATTATTTTGAGGTGGCAATATTGGCCGTGTACCGGATCAGAAAAAATTGATAAAAAATTGTTTTGATTTTCTAAAATAGACAGGTTTCAAAGGCATTCACTATATTTTGACTTGGTAGCATATTTTGGAAAATAGAAAACGCGGTCGAATAGCCTTAAGAAGTTATAAAGATAATTAATGCTTTGTTGTTTTATTATTGGTTTGTTATTTTTAATAATACTATGTGGGTCATTCTCAAACGTAATGACCATATTGAAAAAAATGCTTGCAAGAAAAAATTATAACATAAAATTGGATGCCTCCTTTAACAATACATTATCCAATAATTTGTTCTTACAGCCCTAAAAGGGTTTATCTAAAAAAACAAAATTTTTTACATACAAGCATTTTCATCAATCCAAGTGTACGAAAATGTCATGACTGTTACCGGACATAAAAGTGACAATTGATGTAAGAAGTTATTTATTAAATCTATATTCATGTGCACAATAGTTTTAGTTACATTATCACACAAAACTAATACATTCAATAAAATATACATTTTTATTTTAATCACTTTTTATAATACCAAAATGTCAAGAATGTTACTCAAATTTCAAAACCTGGTAATTAACTTACTAATAATGGACAAATGGCAAATCAAATTTTATCAAGATCACTGTTAGCAATGAAGTATTAATATTATAAATAAGATTAAAAATGTGATTCAGTTATTTTAAACTTTAAATAAGACTTAATTTAATAATTAGCTCGGGTAACGGTGTTGACAAAAAGTAACAGTCTTGACAAAAAAGTTACTTTTCTAACAGTAATAATTTTTTTCTAAGATCATGTTGCTTGTTAGTGTACAAATCAGTCAACCTAAAGATAAAATCCATCTAATCCAACAAGTTTGTGTTGAGTTTAAAGTAAAGAGACACTACGGGTAACGGTCTTGACAAAAAGTAACATTCTTGACAAGTGATCACTGAAAATCAATAAAAACAAGTGTTTTGTTACTTTTGAGTATGGCAATGAATTACAACCTCTCCCTTCAAAACACATCTACAGTTGCAGGAAATTAATGCAGTAATCCACGATACCCTTGGTAATGTTACTTTTTGAAAGTAACATACCTGACAAGTAACATGCATGACATTTCAACTTCATTAATTCATTAGCTGTTAACAATCCCATTTGAAAAAGTAGGGTTATGTTTGCTATGAGCTGGAACTTGATTGTAACTTAACTCAATTGTTAAATAAAATATTAAATACAAATTAAATTGTTTTATCTTGGTAACATTCATGACATTGAATTAAAATACTCACCGTTAAAATGTTTACTTTTCAATTTTAAAGAGTTCTCATGTCAAAACAAACCAAACTTCCATGATGCCATGTCAGGAGCTGTTCTTCTTCTTCTTCTAGATTGATCCACTGCCTTCTTGAAAAATTATTTAAACTCTTTTACAATGGTAACAGTCATGACATTATTATGATTGCCACATTAGGGACAAACACTTTCCACTAGTTATTGTTTGAAAATGTAAATTGTTAAAAAAAGTCACTAACACACAGTTATTAACTGTTATTTCTGCATTAATTCCAATCTAGAGACTAAATAAATTTTAGTCTTAAAGTCAAACATTTTACAAAAACACTTCTGGTTTTGAGGATAGGGACATGGGTTTTAACACATTTTGCAATACCCGACATTGAATTAAAGGTCAACCTTACAAGATAGAAGTGCAAAAATTCATGGAGCTAATAAAAACTATAAGTATTCTGAAAATGTACAACCAAAATTTATGCAAATCAATATCTTGATCTAAAAAAAAAATAATATTAAGGTGGGACAGCACAAGGGTCATTTTATTTGAGAATGACCCATGTATTAATTTCTTTGTAAATCATCCATTCATCTCATGAATCGTTTTAAAATATAATTATATTAACTATTGTTTTTACTGTTATGTATTTAAGTGTTAAACTATTGAATGTGTACTGAAATTTATATGTTAAACACTGTTTTTTTTAAACTACGTTTTAGGCCTATATCTTTATAAATTTGTATTAGGCCTACTCTAATGTAAAATGGCAGCAATGCCATATTTGAGTGCATTAAATAAATAAACGGTACACAAAATAGTTATCATACAATAATTAAGCGAGCATTTCCATTTGACTCTGCGACTGCCGTAAAAAATAGCCACTTTTTTTTTGTATGTCTTGCCATAACGTTTGAACGGAGGTTCGGATCGAGTTGAAATTTGGACCATCCGCAAGCTTCGATCTGGATTGAATGCCTTTAGTTTTGTGGCAAAATCGTTCAAAAAGTTACAAAGTTACATTAAAGTTAATCAAAAGTTTTTTTCTTCAAATTTTTTATTTTCGACAAAATCTTAGGTGACCAAATCATTTAGAATGTCCGTCCGGTCACGAATATGTTAATTTTATTTTGATCCAATAAGTAGTGTAGATGGAAATTACATTTTAACAAAAGTAACGTTACCATGGCAACGAAAAGTCGCACGAGGTTTCTGGCCACTATGCACTGCCACCTAGAAGTAATCGAAATACTATCGAGGAAGCAGTGTATTATTTGTTACCAAAGAGTTAAAATAGTTTTCCCAAGGAAATGATGTCAAGGTCCTCTAGATGGCGGTGGATTTTATCCACAAAGTTAAGGTTTACCCACGGGTTTACCCAAATACCTTGGCAATAATAAATAATATTGCAAACATGGCCCCGTGGACAGCAAATGTCGCAATTTTTTTAATTTTAAAAAATGTGCAATGTGGGTCTAGCTATAGCACGTGCTCGCTTATCAACGCGTCCAACTGAGCGTTTCCTAGTAAAGTGAACATAACTCAATGTTGGCATAATTTAACTTTTAAATCATAGGTGACCATTGCAATAATTATTTGAAATATGTGATTGACCTAGCAGCAGTTATACAGATCACAGTATGGTTTTGTTATGTTATTGTAATTTTTTAATTTTAGTTGAATACAAAAATGGAGAGGATCCTCACTTGCTGGTCACAGGCAAATACTCGCATGAACTTTCTACTCCTTCACACTTGGCAATGTCTCCAAATGGTGAAACTGTTGCAATAGCCAATGGCAGCAACTTGTCAATTTTTTCTGCTCTCACCGGAGAGTGCGACCAAACTATCGAAGCCATCTACTCAGGTAACAATAATTTAATTATTTAGTACTTACTATGTGTTAGTTGATGGAATAAAATGGTTTAGTACAGAATAATAATAATAATTGTAAACAATTGAATTTGCAGGAAGTATTACACGTGTGCAATTTGACTCCTTGGGCAAGTTTATATTGACAGCTGGAAACAAGCATGTCCGTGTTTTTCACAATGTCACTGGCTATCGTACTACGATAGCCTCCACATCTGCCAAGTTACGCCAAGCCCAATCTTCAGCACAAAAAGAGCGCATGAAGAAGCAAATCGATGAAGCTGGGCAGTTCCTTCGGAGTATAGGAGAAGCTATTAAGAGCTAAAAGCAGACATTGTACCAGGAGAATACAATGGTGATTTGTGTTCATTTTTAAAAGGGAGATACTTCTGCTAATCTATATAATATATAGATCAGTGACCTGGCTGTGTGCAGGAGTCAATAACATAATGTTGTCTTAACTTAATGCATGCTATTCATCCATTAAATTTTGTAATGATTTATTTATTTTTTACACAGATGATAAAAATAAATTTTCAAGTTACAATTACTGTACTTTGTGTTTTTTGTAGGCTACCTTACGAAATACGTTTTTTAAATCTAAAAAAAAAATTAAATTTAAGTACATACATAAAAGTATTTATATTATTGGATGAGCGTAGCGAGCGAAGCGAAGATTCCATTTCACTACACTGGAGAAAAAAATCCGGAATGTTTTTTTTTTTTTTTTTGTATTTTTGTCTGTTTGTCCACACGATTCCGGCTAAACCGATACTCCAATTGATATGAAATTTTCTGGAGGCCTTCGAAATCTCTGAACTTAGAACTGCCACGTTTTTGAGCGCAATCGGAAAAATATTTCTCATGAAAATCGCAATTTTACGATTTTTTTCGATTTTTTAAAAATTTCTTCGACTTATAACACCTACATGCTTTATCTGATTTTAATGATTTTTTCACAGAACCATAATTTTATGAATTAAGATATTCGTGTAAAATTTGAGCGCAATTGAAAAAATATTTATCATAAAAATCGAAATTTTACGGGTTTTTTCTTTTTTTTAAACAATTTTTTGACTTATAACACCTTCATGCTTTATCCGATTGTAATGATTTTTTCACAGAACCCTTATTTTATGAATTAATAGATAAGTGTTAAATTTGAGCGCAATCGAGAAATTATTTCTTATAAAAATCGCAATTTTACGATTTTTTTCTTTTTTAACAATACAATTAATTAAAAAATTAAAAAATTAAAGTTATTTTTTATTTAATTAAATTTAATTTTAAAAAATTCAACTTAGTAATGATTTTTCCACAGAACAACAGAAAATCCGCATAACACATGGCAGCTCAATGCACCAATTATGCTCATCCAACAACGCGGCGGGACTTAAGCGTTTTCCTAGTTGAAGTAGAGGAGTCGCTGAGGCAGGCGCGGTGATGAGTTTAGGCGCTCAGCTTTCTGGGTTTTCTGGGTAAACTGTTTGTAACACCGTTATCAAATTTCACACTTACGTTAATAAAGAATGCATCTTGATAATATGTTGCTACTGATACCAATAAGTTTACAGCTGTAATTGTGTCATAACAAAGTAGTCCAGGTTGATCATCCACCATTCCATGCATAAACTTCATACTAGGCTTTTGTTATGTACGTAAAAAATGTATTAAAACAATGGGGTTGGGATCACACCAATCTTTAACCCACCGGCTTACCCGTCGGTCAAATCAATAGGCTGTTCATAATGCTCGCCGAAATACCTGGCCGGCGGATCGACGGGCTGGAACAGCAAACTAGATTATCGGTCTTTATATGAGAATGGCTCATCCAATCGCCAAGAGATCTGTAATAATAATAATAATAATAATAATAATAATAATAATAATAATAATAATTAATAATGTTTTAAAGCATTTATGCCTGCTTTGAGGTGAATGTATTTTTCCATGTGTTCTTTCAGTAATGCAGTCTTCTGTTCGATTCATATCATGGATGTCAACAGTCACAACAAATACCGTATTTACCTGATTGCATGCCTACCTATTTTGTCACATTTTTGCAGTTCAAAATGGCACCCCGGCTTGGAATCGATGGCAAACTTATGAGTATTTAAATGCTCCATTTTTTTGTTAGATGAACTTATAATCAGGGGTCGGCTTGCATTGGGAGTCGGCTTGCAATCGAGCAAATACGGTCTTGTGTTTCGATAGCTCAATTGGTAGAACTAGTTAAGCCAGAGGTTCTGGGTTCGATCCCCAGTCGGGGCATACTTTTATTACAATTGCTATCATTCATTAATAATAATATAATAATAATAATAATATTTATCTAAAATATTTTTCAAAGACAAATACACGATTAAAATATTACACGAAAAAAATTATTTTATTAAAACAACGCTTGTATTTAAATGTACTAAAAAGTAAAAAATAAATTTTCGACCAACAAATTTTTGCCTTACTCGGAAAATAAAAGCGTTGGGCGCTTTCGGTATTGACATAGATTACAGAATTTTGTTGTTCATGGAGGGAAAGCGCCCAACGCTTTTATTTTCCGAGTAAGGCAAAAATTTATTTTTTACTTTTTAGTACATTTAAATATGAGTGTTGTTTAAAAAAAAAATCATGTAATATTATTTTATTCTTTTTAGTCTTGAATGTTGTAATTGAATATGTGCTCACTGGACGCGTCCGAATTTCTGCATCCTGTTGGCCCATCCTCACTAGCTGTGACTAATTTCCCATATGAAGCTTTGTTTGATTAATTAATTATGATGAGATAATTGATACACTATAGTGAATGTGATTAATTGATTCATGTATTGTCATCAAGAATAGGCCTATACGTCTGTGTGAAAAATTTCAGCTTGATCGGACATTTGATAGTGGGTGAAATATCTATTCCCTTATAAAACTCTGATTTATTAATTATGATGAATTAATTGATTAATTAGTGAATCTGTTAATTGATTCATCTATTGTCATCAAGAATATGTATGTGTGAAAAATTTCAGCTCGATTGGACATTGAAGTGGGTGAAATATCGATTATAAGATTCCGTCCAGACAGACAGACAAACACACGAAGCTAATTAAAAGCGTTGTAAAAACAATCATAATTACAATAATCATGATTAGAAGATCAGCTCTGGTATCTGGCTCTGGTATAATAATAATAATAATAATAATAATAATAATAATAATAATAATAATATATATATTTTTTTTTTATTCATTAATTACATGTGTACATTTTTTATATGCTTCGGTCCACAAAGCCTTGAAGTAAGGCTTGTCTGTGGTTTAAACCACAACAATGTGTACATTTCATACAACTACGGTGTTGTGCGAAGTTATTACAACAATAACAAAGAAAAATAGAACAAACTCAGTGGAACACCATCCTGTATAACAAAACAAACTAAAAAAAAAAAAAATTGAATATTGAATATAAAAATATTATACTTGAGGTAACACAAAAACAACACAGTATTAGATGAATAAATTTACATACTTGCACCAAGTATCTAAATATTTAAAGACTCCTCCAAAAAAACAAACAAACAGACTTGTCATTCGTAATCAAATCTTAAAGCAAACCAACAGGATACATAATGAAAATAGTAAATTGAACAACTGCAATAAAAAATAAAAATGAAAAGCAAATTGGGAATTGAGATGAATGATTAGGTGTTGTAGACTGCACATAAACAATCGAGCAAATAAAACTTTAATTCAGATTTAATAACTGAGATCTTTTCTAGATTGCGCAGATGACCCGGTAGGCTGTTGAAAATAGCAGGTGTCAAATAAAAAAGTGTTCGTTTTCCATATTTGTTATTGAATTTAGGCAAAAAGTAATTCCCTCTTTGATTTTGACCGCGTAGGCCTAATCCCCGTTTTTTCGTTTGCTTCATATTGTCTATTGAAATAAAATTTTAAAATAAATCTAAACTTAAATAGGTATGATACAGGTAGTACATTGCAAAAGTGATATTTCATTTGTATGCTGTTATATCTTGGATTTCTTTTTAAAAAGCATGGTGTCATAGTTCTAATCATTGTGTTTTGAAGGTTGGTTATTATTATTAAATTTACGTGGCTTAAAGATGCAAAGCCCCAGGCCAAGAGGCCATAAGAGATGATTGACTCGGCGATCGCAGTGTAAACTGACCTTAAAAGTTTAAACGGAAGTACCAACTTTAATTTGAATAATTGAAATGCACAGGATCTTAAACGCTTGCATAAGGAGATAATATGCGGCCTCCACGACATGAATCTATCAATTAAGACACCTAAATAGACATGGCTGTCAACAGACTCAATTTCAACACTACACCGTACACAGTTTTTTCCATTTACGATATCATGCAAACACTCATAAGAATGGAATATTATTTTAAGAGGTTGATGCCTGCTCTGATTCAGAGGTGAGCACATATGTAGAATCTTGGTTTTGTCAGCATTAATAACGAGATCATAATCGTGCGTCCACATTAATAATTGAGTGAAATCCCGCTGCAAAGTAGATTCAGCCATTTTTAGGTTCTTATGAGCAAATAACAAAACAGTATCGTCAGCATACATGAACACAGTACAGTGTTTTACACATTTAGTCATATTTTTAACATAAATCAGGTACAAAATTGGCCCCAAGATAGAGCCTTGCGGTACTCCAGTCGCAACCTCTCTATATTCACTGAAGCATTCTCCTATTTTTACTGAGAGTTTCCGATCTGTTAAAAAACTAGTGAACATTTTAAGGTTTGACCTCTAATACCAACATTTTAAAGCATATCCACTAATGTACTGTGGTTTAATGTATCGAATGCTTTCGAAAAATCTACAAATAGGGCAACTACATGCATGTTATCGTTTAATTTAGTGTTAACGAAGTCTGAGAATTTTACAAGCAAGTCACTTGTGCATTTACCTTTTTGGAAACCATATTGCAATTTATCAATGATATTAAATTTTTCCAGATAGGCAGACAAATTGTCGGCTACACAGCGCTCCAAGATTTTCTCTATAACAGAGAGGAGTGCTATTGGTCTATAATTGGAATATGACATATGATCACCCTTCTTATAGATAGGACGAACTACTGATATAAATATAATAATAATAATAATAATAATAATAATAATAATAATAATAATAATAATAATAATAATAATAATGAATATACGGTTTTTAAGCATAAGCCCGCTTTGAGGACATTATTAGTAAATGATAGCAATTGTAATAAAAGTATGCCCCGACTGGGGATCGAACCCAGAATCTCTGGCTATGGCGCGTTAAGCCAGAGGTTCTGGGTTCGATCCCCAGTCGGGGCATACTTTTATTACAATTGCTATCATTTACTAATAATAATAATAATAATAATAATAATAATAATAATAATATATTTTTTTTTAATAAAAAATTAAAATAATAATAATAATAATAATAATAATAATAATAATAATAATAATAATAATAATAATCAATTTATTTTCACAAAACACAAATTAACATTGTTACATCTCATGGAAACCCACAAAGCCCATTATGCGGGCTCATCTGTGGAATAAACAACATCAAATAAACTACACAAAACAACCATAGAGGAAGGACAAATCACAAACATTAAATAAACCAAATCACAAACATTAAATAAACAAATTGAGGTAGATTAATAATAATAATAATAATAATAATAATAATAATAATAATAATAATTATAATTATAATTAATAATAACTTATTAGTATTACATATGTGTTTATTCTGTACATTTATTACATTAAAAACAAACATACGGATAGGATGTAAGATCGGATATTATACATAGTTTTTCCTTTATTGTACATCAGGGCCTGCTTTAGGCGTCCCGAGGCTGCAGACGCCGGCACAATTTGATAGGTGCCGCGACGCTGAAAAATTGAAATTGAAAGGAATAGATAACCGTCCTTAATAGACTTAATAGTTATTGTGAAATAAAAATATCACATAAAAACTACTGTTGTTTGTTTTATGTTCAGTTAGAGGCTTCTAGCTACGTAAGTGAACCATATATGAACTCATTTTTTAATGCTTTATTTTGAGTGGACTTAGTGGGAGTAGCGACTGAAAGTAACAATTTTAATTTCGACTGTTTCCCTAGATATACAATCTTCTGCTTTGCTTTTGCCCTCTACCAGCCAATCAAATACAAAATTGATGATATTTTCAGGGAACCATCGAAATATCTCAACTTGAACAATGTTACGATTTTTAGTTCAACCAAATAAATATTTTTAAAGTGAACAAACTTTTACGCAATTTTAAGTTTTTTAAAGTTTTTCTTCACTGTATTCCGGTTAAGGGAAAAAAATAAAAAAACACTGAAAATCAGTTATGTGACTTGAGTGGGTTGACTTTAATATATGAACTTATTAATTAATTTAATTTATTTTTTGAGCACAGAGGAAATGGCTTGAGCTGGTAGTAAGAAGCAAGAAAGAAGAGCACAATATCGAAAGAAGAGGACAATATCGAAGGAGAAGAGGACATGACAGGCCTGGCAAATCTGGTGGTTAGCCACCCCCTGACCCGACTTATGTTGAAAGCAGGCGTAAGAAATATATATATGTATATATATATATATATATATATATGACATAATGAAATTCTTTCGAGTTTCCGAGTTAAAAATATATATATATATGTATATATATATTTTTTTAAATCAAGGAAACTTGCAAATTTGTAATCTTTGACCGATTATGCTTTTTAGGGCATTACAAGAAAATTATTTTTTTCTAGGAAAACGCTTTAGTCCCGCCGCGTTGATGGATGAGCTTTTTTGTAAGTTTTTAGTTTGCGTAGGACCACTTTTCCTTTGAAAGTGCTTTTTGAATGCGTTGTACGTGATTGTTGTCAAGTTTCTATTGTTACCGGTACTTGTTAATTGTTATTATAAACCTCAAAAAACTCATATTAAAACCTTTATTCTATGGAATCTGGCTAACTTTTTCAACTTTTTCTTTCAAAAAGCAATACATAACCATTACCTTAATGTACATGTAAAATATGAACGTTGTAGCCCTACCCGTTTGGTCAGAATCGGCCCAAATGTCATGAAAATATCGCACTAAAAATCGAAAAAATCGTAAAAGTACGATATTCATGAGAAATATTTCTTCGATTGTACCCAAAAACAATACACCTCTAAGTTCAGAGATTTCGAAGGTCCCCTCAAATTTTCATCAAGATCGCATATGCCGTTTTCCCAGTAGAGAGCAAACAAACAGACAAAAAAAAAAAACAAACACCCTAGTTAAATTTTTTGGGGGTCAGTGAAATTGAAGTCTTCGCTTCGCTCATCCAATTATTTGATTTCTTAATGCTCACTGATGCAAAAGTTAAAAAAAAAATACTAGGTCGCTTCCCGAACGCTTTCACATGCACACTGATGCAAAAGTAAAAGAAAAAATACTAGGTCGCTTCCCGAACGCGTCTTATACAGTAGCAGCGTTAATTGATGAGCATACATGGCCTATCTCCTGCATAGCATTCCTATTTAAAACAAAAATCATAATGGCGTGCTTTTCATAAGAAATGTTTCAGTGGTAACCAAATGTATTTTTCTCCAGAAAATTTTAAGTTTTTTTAGTAAATCTACATAGGCCAACAGTGGTAGCTATGTGCAACGCATGAATATTGATGTGACTGGTCGCTGGATTGATACCTGACTTCGGCATCCTGACTGAATGTTTTAGCCAAACCTAGTTGTAGTCATGAATGTGGGTGTACTAGAGATTGAGTCCACATAAATGACTTGTTGGATGAGCAAAGTGAAGACTTCAATTTCACTGACCTCCCAAAAAATTTAGCTCTGGTGTTTTTTTTTTTGTTTTTTTTATCTGTTTGTTTGTTCTCTACTGGGCAAATGGCTACTCCGATCTTGATGAAACTTTATGGGAACGTTTAAAATCATTAAAATTAGATATGATATGATTTTAGGGACATTTGAAGAAATATTTCTCATAGAAATTGTACTTTTACGATTTTTTTCGATTTTTTTCCCGATATTTTCGTGATGTTTGGGCCAATTATGACCAAACGGGTGGGACTACAACGTTCATATTTTACATGGACATTAAGGTAATGGAAGGTTGTAATATTTTTTTTAGGTTTATAATAACAATTAACAAGTAACAATAGAAACTTGACAACAATCACCTACAATGCATTCAAAAAGCACTTGCAAAGGAAAAGTGGTCCTACGCAAACTAAAAACTTACAAAAAAGCTCATCCATCAACGCGGCGGGACTTAAGCGTTTTCCTAGTGGATATTACCATTACAACTACCCTGAACCCCTTTACCTACAGTAGTAAGTCACCCGAAGGCCAGGTAGGTATGAGTTATTGCCCCTTGGCAAGTATCCCACAAAAATCTATATGTATCTCCAATATATCTCCTTCAATTCCCCGTCGTTAGTGCTCACTCACTGCCAGAGATATTCGAGCTCCCATACTAGGCCTATATAAGTTTTAAAAAATTATGCCATATTTATACCAAGGATATTCAAAATCGAAAGCACTCTAAATACTTGTAGGCCTACCTGATGTCTGTTTGAAATTTAGAATTTTATCTGTTTGGCCGTTCAGCTGTTCTGCAGCGAACGCACTCGCTCACAACAAAAAACAGATCTTACGTACCATTTGAGTCGAATGGCAAGACTTAGTCGCTTTGCTTTGCTATTATTATTATTATTATTATTATTATTATTATTATTATTATTATTATTATTATTATTATTATTATTATTATTATTATTATTATTATTATTATTATTATTATTATTATTATTATTATTATTATGAATATAAGGTTTTTAAGCATAAGCCCGCTTTAAGGACGGACATAGTTATTGATTCATAGCAATTGTCGTAAAAGTTTGCCCCGACTGGGGTTTGAACCCAGAACCTCCGGCTTAACGTGCCATAGCTCTAAAAATTGAGCTACCGTGTCCACAGAACAAACCTTTACAAAACTGCTATTTGTTGTGAATGTTGACTTCCATGGCATAAATCCAACAGAAGACTGCAATGTAGCTGTCAAATCTGAAAGATCACAAGGACAAATCCAATCACATCTCATCTCCCATGAGTAAGGTAGTATGAATGTAAGGTTTTTAGGTATAAGCCCGCTTTAAGGACATAGTTATTTTAGAGGTTCTGGGTTCGAACCCTAGTAGGGCAAACTTTTACGACAATTGCTATGAATCAATGACTACCCATGTCCTTTTAGCGGGCTTATGCTTAAAAACCTTATTGGATGAGCAAAGCGAAGACTTCAATTTCACTGACCCCCCAAAAGATTAGCTCGGGTGTTGTTTTTTTTTTTCATTTTGTCTGTTCGTTCGCTCTCTACCAGGGGCGTAGGAACGGGGGGGGATGGGGGGGAAACTCCCCCCCCACTTGTTGGCTTGACCCCCCCCAGTGGGGGGTCAATCCAGCCAGGTATGGGTGTCATTTGCTAACTTATAGCTTGTTGGGTGATTTTTTTAGGATTTTTACTACAGTCGGGCTTGCAAACAAAAAGAAGGTTTTTGTTAACATTTTTTAGAAAGATTCAGTAAGAGACGTGATTTGCGAGACTAGACTAGCCATCTGATTTTAGACTAATATTCATTATATTTTGTGTGCAGTGTTTTCACTCCCAAGCAGACTGTCGACCGATTTCAGTCAGGTAATCAATCTTCAATGCAATATTAGCTTCAAAATGTAACCCTTATTCATAATTAAAATTCGCCTGAAAACGTGTTTTAGGCCACCTATCAAGGGCACCTTTTAAAAAAATCTCGCCTACGGCGAAAAAGCCTCCGGCGGCTGGGGCTTCGCCCCAGACCCCGGTTTGCCCACCCAACCTCATAATCAACTTTAGTGTGACCCCCCCACTAAAAAAATAGTTCCTACGCCACTGCTCTCTACCGAGCAAACGGTATATGCGATCTTGATAAAAATTTGAGGGGACCTTCGAAATTTCTGAACTTGGACTTGCCACGTTTTTGGGTACAATCGAAGAAATATTTCTCATGAATATCGTACTTTAACGATTTATTTTTATTTTTAGTGCGATATTATTTTCGTGACATTTGGGCCGATTCTGACCAAACGGGTGGGGCTACAACGCTCATATTTTACATGTACATTAAGATAATGGTTATGTATTGCTTTTTAAAAGAAAAAGTTGAAAAAGTTAGCCAGAATCCATAGAATAAAGGTTTTAATATGAGTTTTTTGAGGTTTATAATAACAATTAACAATAGAAACTTGACAACAATCACCTACAATGCATTCAAAAAGCACTTGCAAAGGAAAAGTGGTCCTACGCAAACTAAAAACTTGCAAAAAAGCTCATCCATTAATGCGGCGGGATTTAAGCGTTTTCCTAGTTATTCGATTGCCCCCAACATATCATATCTAACTTTAGTGATTTTAAACGTTTCCATAAAGTTCCATCAAGATCGGAGTAGCCGTTTGCCTGTCCGCGGACCAAATATCATGAAAATATCGCACTTAAAATCGTAAAAGTACGATATTCATGGGAAATATTTCTTCGATTGTACCCAAAAAACGTGGCAAGTCTAAGTTCAGAGATTTCGAAGGTCCCCTCCAATTTTCATCAAGATCGCATATGCCGTTTGCCGGTACAGAGCGAACAAACAGACAAAAAAACAAACAAAAAACATTGGAGCTAAATTTTTTGAGGGGTCAGTGAAATTGAAGTCTTCGCTTCGCTCATCCAACTAGGCCGCTTTTCGAACGCCTTTTCCAGTCGCGTTGATGGATGAGCATTTTTTTAAACTAGAAAAACGCTTAAGTCCCGCCGCGTTGATGGATGAGCTTTTTTGTAAGTTTTTAGTTTGCATAAGACCACTTTTCCTTTGCAAGTGCTTTTTGAATGCATTGTAGGTGATTGTTGTCAAGTTCCTATTGTTACTTGTTAATTGTTATTTCAACCTCAAATTGTTACTTGTTAATTGTTTATTCTATTGATTCTAGCAAATTTTTTCAATTTTTTTCTTTCAGATAGCAATACATCACCATTACCTTAATGTCCTTGTAAAATATAAACGTTGTAGCCCCACCCGTTTGGTCAGAATCGGCCCAAAATGTCACGAAAATCTCGCACTAAAAATCGAAAAACATCGTAAAAGTACGATATTCGCAAGAAATATTTCTTTGATTGTATACCCAAAAACGTGGCAGGTCTAAGTTCAGAGATTTTGAAGGTCCCCTCAAATTTTCATCAAGATCGCATATGCCGTTTGCCCGGTAAAGAGCGAAAAAAAAAAAAAAAAACGAGCTAATTTTTTTGGGGGGTCAGTGAAATTGAAGTCTTCACTTCGCTCATCCAAATAATTATACACGTGTAAAAGGCTTATATTAAAACCGTTGTTTCTATGAATTTTTACCAACTTTTTCTTTCAAAAGGCACTACATTACCATAACATATAAGTCGATGTAAAATATGAAGGTTGTATCCCCACCCGTGTGGTCAGAATCGGTTTAATTATAAAAAATATCGTATTAAAAATTGGGGGAAAAATCGTAAAAGTACGATTTCTATGAGAAATATTTCTTCATATGTCTCTAAAACTAGGAAAATGGCGAAAATGCAACAAAGTCATGTTGCGTTGATGGATGAGCTTTTTTGTAAGTTTTTAGTTTGCGTGGGATCTATTTACGTACTTATCAAGTGCCTTTTGAACGCATTGTTGGTGATTGTTGTCAAGTTTCTATTGTTACTTGTAAATTTTTATTATAAACCACAAAAAACTCATATTAAAACATTTATTCTATGGAATCTGGCTAACTTTTTCTTTTAAAAAGCAATACATCACCATTATTCTGTTCTGGGGGGCCAGCCCCCCGACCCCCGCCGGCGGGGGCTCCGCCCCCAAACCCCCGTGCTATTCGACTATTTAGTTGTTTACTTAACATAACAATAACATATTTGCAAATTACTTATTACAAAACCCACAATATTACAAAAAGGTTGGTACACCTACTAAGTAAATGACAATGACATAGCCAAAATCCAAAATGGCGCGTTGATGAGAGTGAGACGACGTTCATGTTCAATAATGTAAATTACTTGACATTATTCGTGTAATTCGAGAGTTTTTACTATTAATTACTCACCATACTTACTTAATATTAACTAATTTCTAATTTGTAGTTGTTTTCCATTGATTTTATTGGGAAAAAAGTGTGGTTGAAAGTTGGACCCGCTCAAAGACAAGAGTGCCCACAAGGAAACATGGCGGGTATAGGGCATACAATCCCCTCCTTAATACACATATGCATAGCAGTTAACATAGTTCTTGACATTTAAATTAAAAGAAAAGACAAATATATGAACAGAAACCACGTTTGGACATAACAACATCCTAGAAAAGCTTGGCAAAATAGAATTTGCATGACCATTACGTTTAAATTATCTAGAAAAAAGAATTTAAATCCAAATGTATTAACTGGGTACAACAGCAGGTTTTATAGAAATGGTAATAAAAAAAATGTTAGCTTTTATTTTATTTATATTCAAAAGCATTTCGTACAGATTCATGTGGTAGCACTCAAGGCTTCCGAATATTGAAAATAAGTCAATTTTTAAAAGTTTGTTAAGAATATGTTGAAATAAAGTCAGTGGTACCATGGAGTACTATTTATAACTCCATGGTTGTACTATAGAAGACCTTGTCAACAAGAAAATCGTTCAGCTTTCGCTTGAAAGCATCTCGCGTCGGAGCCTGTGTGATCTCTCTTGGAAAACAGTTTGTTACTTTTACACCCAGTGGAGTGGGGTTTTGTCCAGCTTCTTAGCCTGTGCGCTCAACGAATATTTTCCCTGCAGTTCTTGTATCATGGTTATGAACGTCAGCTCCTGTGACCGTCAGCAAGGGATTGTCCCTAATGAACAGGGCCAAGGCCTTAATATGAATACCAGGAAGTGTCATGATACCAAGAGTTTTGAAGGCTGCTCGACAAGATTCTGTTGGTTGTAGTGCAGCTATGTATCGGATCGCTCGCTTTTGAAGTCGAAACACCCTTAAACTATCGGAGGCACCACCCCAAAACAGCACTCCGTATTGGAGAATTATTATGAATTATTATGAATTATTAAGGTAGGTTATTTTATAAAATGTCAAATGTTGTGATGAATATTGTGTGAAATATTATTGTATGTATTGTAAATTGGCTACTTTGCCAGAAAATAAACTAAACTGAACTGAACTGGCCGTTCGAATTTTAGCGCGTCTTTTACGAACGGTTTCGTAATTTCGTGGATGGCAGCACCTGGCAGCACTGCTGGATACTGCTGGATACTAGCTTCACACTAGTAAATACAGTGCTCGTAGGCAATCCCAAGGGACAATCTTCGTTCTTCGTTGGCTTAATCGATGACTTTTTGCCTTTTCTAGGTATAAATCAATTATTTTCGCAATGGCGGATAAGAATACTCTTTTAGCGGTTCTACAGCTGTTGCGAAAGTATAACTTGAAGGTAAGGTGTGTGTGTGATTCTTCTTGCAGGGGGGCCTAGGCCTGCCACCGACAATGAGTCAACAGCGGAGGAGATTACTACTACTAGCCTACTACTACTACTACTACTACTACTAGCCTACTAGGCCTAGCCTAGGCTAGGCCTAGTAGGCTAGGTAGGCTAGGGCCCTAGGCTATCTTCTCCTCTGCTGTTGACTCTAGGCCTAGACCTAGGGCCTAGGCCTATTAGTCGGTGGCAGGTTCCCCTCCATCAGGCCCTAGGCTAGGCCTAGGCCTACTAGGCCGGCAAGCCTAGGCCTAGCTACTAGGGGCCCAGCGGACCTATAAGAGACAAAAGTATTAAAATATTGTGACTGGGACCTCATGTCCTCAAGGCAACTTGCTATGAAGTTGGTTGTGCATTTAATTTTTTGAATTGTACAATTTCATAAATAAATAACAATAACATAGGCCAGAGATTAGAGCCTAGGGCTACCAGGGTAGGCCTACTTCTTCGGCTAGGGGGGTCGAACTTTTATAACTGTAACGGAAAGGATTTCGGGTGCGCTCTTATCGAAAATATCCTAGAACTAGTGCGGCAGGTAACTAGGGGGAAAAGTCGAATAACCTAACGTAAATAGTTTTGTAATGGAAAGGATTTCGGGTGCGTATGTTTTCATTGAAAAAACGGCACTTCTATACCACCTGGGGGGTCCAACTTTTCAACAACGATTTTTTGCAACGTTTTCAAAAAAATACTCTACCTACTAAACCTTTAACGTTGCTATTTTAAATATGAAGTACTTTAAACGCCAAAGGACTTTCGTTTAAAATAGCGACATTAAAGGTTTTGAAGTTTTTTTTGTTAATTTAACAGCAAAAAATCGTTGTTGAAAAGTTGGACCCCCCCAGGTATAGAAGTGCCGAAAAAACAAGTGTTGAAAAGTTGGACCCCCCCAACCGAAGAAGTTCCAGGGCTAGGGCCTAGACCTACAAAATATGGCACTTTTTCGGTTGGTATGGCCAGTTTTTGATTTTGTAGGTAGGCCTACTTTATATTTAAAATAGCGACGTTAAAGGTTTTGTAGATACGTTAGATTTAAAATAGCGATGTTAAAGGTTTTGTAGGTACTTTAGATTTAAAATAACAACATTAAAGGTTTTGTAGGTAGGTACCGGTACTTTATAAAAAAAATGACCATACCAACCGAAAGAGTATCCAAAATATTACCCTAGAGGCTAGGCGGGGAACGAGGCCCAGCAACGGTTATGAGAACACTGCCTAAATTCGGACTGCAAAGGTTAAAAAATTGGGCCACCACCTTTAACTAGGGCTAGACCTAGACCTATAGGGGATGCCTATATCCAAGATCTGGGATCTTGGGTAGGGCCTACCTAATTAATAATGGCATGAGTTTGAATATAGCTAAGTGTAAATGGGTCAGGTTCACAAAATAAGAGATCGTGTCTTGAATGGCGAGGGATATGATATAATGGGTAGGGAGGGTGGAAAGCATCAAATACCTGGTGGTATAGCTACACCAACAGCTAAACTAGGAAGAGCATGTGAAAGCAATCACAAAGAAGGGATTCAGGTGTCTCAATTTCGTCATGAGAACACTTAAAGGGGTGGGTAGTGAGCTTAATGGGCATGCCTACAAATCCTTGGTTAGGCCAACTCTGAGAGTACGCCAGTGCGATATGGGATCCGTACAGGAAAGCCCTGACTATCATGGTGGTAGCTGTGCAAAGAAGAGCAGCCAGAAGAGTAATGAATAAAGGGAAAACTTGGAAGGAGGAAGTGGTTAATGGGAAATCAGTAAGAATCTACGAAAGTGTAGCATTATAATTTATAATGTTCAACATAATCTGTCGAACGTATCTACCTTCCACACCTCCATATTCTTCAGTATCCGCAAAAGGATTCTTTTGTGGCCAGTGACAGCTCACACTGTATGCACATGGAATAAGCGTTGTCAAATCTATAGGCCTACACTCGATGACACTCACACTAGCCTAGGCTATAGGGCCTACCCAAGTTTAAAAAAAAATCCCAATGTTTGTTTCGTAATTTTTTCAGTACCCTAGGTATGCATTAAACAAAAAAAACTACAAAACCTTAACGTTTTGGTTTAGCTATTTAAAATATACCGGTACCTAGTGCTAGGTAAAGAACTTTACACAATCACACCCTTCTAGCTTGCCCAACTAGGATGCTCAGTGCATAATTTACTTTGTTTGTTTAACTAGCTCAATAGCATCGCACAAGACTCATTAACAGACACACAAAATTTTATCGTTCAGTCACTACCGAGCCTACCTGTCCCTGGGAGACGTTCTCATGACCCCAATCTAGTTGTATCCTCCGTTTGCCGACAACAATGCTTAAAAGGTGATGGGAGCAATTAGGTAGGGTTGCCATTCGTCCCGAAAAATCGGGATTGTTGCGATTTTGAACTCTGTATTTTTCGTGTCCCGGAAATTCGGGAATGTCCCGATTTCCAAATCCTAGTCTTATCGTTGTTCTTGAAAGAATGGCGGTTCAAATGTGGCGCGCTACTATTTAAGTCGTCACCGCTCAGGTCACGTGTCTATTGGCTGTCCAGTGCAGCGGTGTCTGGCTCAGTCTGGCTGGGCAGCGAGCACAGTGCGTTTCCGGTTTTTTGCTCCGTCGCGTCAGTCAGTCAATGGCATTCGTCGAGGGATTGTGTGTTGTGAGCTGTCCGCTACGACTGTGAGTGTGACTAGGCAATGCTGCTGCCTAAACGAAAAACTCAATACAAGGCTGAATACGAAAAAGAATTTCCATCGTTCAAAAGTGGACGAGATGACTTCGAAGGCCAAAAGTAATTCTAAAAAATATGACTGGGCTAAGAAAAAAGGTGATGAAGCTAATCAGCTTGAAGACAGGCCTATGGAAAGGAATAGAACACTGTAGTTTGTTTTAAACTTGATGGTACCTCTGGTTCCTAGTACCCAACCCAACTTCACCTTAATTTTTATGAAATTGTGTAGGTATTCTATTATTACCGGTACTACAAACATGAAAAATATAATGCTTAAACGTCGTATTCTGGACACTTACGTCGAAAAAGTCCCCAAACATTTTTGCGCCTCCGGCGGCTGGGGCTTTGCTCCAGACCCCTTGCTGTCTCCTCAGTTCATACAAATGTCACGAATTACAATTTCTAGGAAATATGGCAACCCTACATGAGATGGCCTACCTACAATTACAAATAATCAACGGTTACATATCACTAGTTTTCAATCCTGTTCACTATTGACAGTTAGGTACTTTGTAATCAAGGTGTTTAAGGTACAGTACTCTCAGGCCTACCTATCGAGCTCGTTCTAATAATGTTGAAATAAACATGAAAATTGAAATAGCTTCAGTTGTCTGAATTGGTACATTGAACCAAAAACTTATAATCTTAATTCTTAACTAATTAAAAAAGAAATACTGTCATTCGACATGAACTCATCGGTTTGCCGTATAATCCACGTAGTTATATGAAGGTTATCGACAAAGTAATCCACGAATGATAGAGATGTCTGGCTGGATTCACTGAGATAAGTAACCTTTGGTGTTTGATGGCGGTAGTCTTCTCTGGCGACCAATGACGATGATCGGGCTCTCTGAAGCTCAATGATGATTCGACTCTGTTCTTGAACCACTGACGTGATGCTAATGGCTTCAATGTCTCGCATTCACACACGGATGATACGCGATTTGTGAGGTTGATTACTTCCATACTTTTAAATGGTTAAAGAAGATAACACATTAAACTTTTTCGTACACACTTCCACCTATAGGCTAAGCACTTAATGGCACTCCGCGTTTCTTGTGTGCTACAATTATTGTAGTAACAGAAAACTTTCCGTGGCAGTCGGCGGAGCCCCACGGCCGTACTGCCACCTCTGGCCTCCACCAACCACCAGCTCTAACTGTCCTCGAGAAGACGCTTGCGTCCCCACATTTCCAGTGGTCACGTGATAGTTCACCCTTAGGCTACTCTTATTCCGAGTAAACAACAACACCTACACTCTGTTACAGGCTGAAAATATTTCTTCTTCCAATACCTTTAACCAAGGGACTTAGGGCTACGCCTAGGGATGGGAAAAAGCGTTTAATTTCCTAGGCCTAAACGTTTAACCCCTTAAAATTTTCGCGTTTAAATGTTTTAATTCCCATTTTCTAAAAAAAAAAAAAAAAAATTAGGTAGCCGGAGGCCTAGGTTTTACAATAAAAATTTTAATTTTGTACGTATGACCGGCCGACAAATTAACAACGGTTTTATTCTCACTCTCGCATTTAATGACCTGGCACTTCCACTATGTGTAACAGACAAGATGTCTTAAAATACAGCCTGGGACCCGGGCACCTCCACCAAAATTAAACACTTTTAGAAAATTATCGGCCTAATTTGTTGGCCCGTGTTTGTGTAGGCTCCGAAAGTGATAACAAAACAAAAAAACAATTTTTTTTTTACTTATAGGCCTAACGTAATGTAAATTTAATAACCTCTAACCATCCACTAAACGTTTAAATGAAACGTCCCATCCCTACTTACGCCCTTTGGTCATGAAACATATTTATCTGACTAATACCATACATTTGTCCACCCTCAATTTTGAGTGCGTCTCCTCCCGATGACTGAGATAGGCCTACAATCTCAGTTTTCGTGTCGTGAAAGCAGCCAAGCGTTCTAATCTCCAGGCTCACTGGCGTTTTGCTACTTGCAAAACATGAAACTTGCTGTCTAAACCCAGAGATTTGTTGCGGATGTCCCTCGACTTATATATATATATATATATCCAAATTTGGTTTTAGGGTTTTTGTTCGTGTATTTCCTCTTCTCTCTAGCAGGCCTACACAAGGACCATTGTCAGCTGGTCGACGTTTCGGCTGAATCACATCAGCCATCATCAGGACGAAACCCTAACAGCTCAGAAAAAAACTACTGCTGCTGCCTCGACTGCAGACGTGGGAATGACCTCGCGTAACAACTCTGCTAGTTTATATACTCTCCAACTCAATGTACGAAATCAATCAAGTACGAAATTCGTACATTGAGTTTTGTCGATCGTCAATCGACACCAACCTTTTCCTTCTTATGTGTTTTTTTGTATCCTATCCTCTTTACTGTTTTTTTCATCATGTCTCTTCAACCCCCTACTATATATTGGTTAAGCGAGATTCGCTATCATGCGAATAAATTAGCTGTTATCAAGGGTCATCTACTGTATCTCCAATCGTGCCTACAACTTGGCATCCCTCCTAAGGGCCTTACACCAAAACTAGCGATCACAGGACTCCCGCCCGACATGAGGCCACAGATTGCGTTGTTGCACCTCAAACAATGTGTTCAACTCACGAACGAAGTAGTAAGATTGTATACTAAATCAGCTGATGAACATCATTGCAAGCTCGTATCATTCGTGAAAGTTGTGCGAATGTCATCCCCTCATTTAGACACTCAAATTGAGGATATATTGAGGAGTGCGGTCTCAAAACTGTCAGATAATTCGTCGAGGTATTTATTCAAATTATCGAAGCTGGCTTGCTTCTACATGAGGAACAACTTCGCGCTGCCGACGACATTCCTCGACCAGGCGCCACACGCACCCCTAATTGGCCAGCATCCCACCCTCGCTGACTTGTGCACACTCGAGAAACCACCTGCTCGTGTCCCGCGTCTTCCTGTCAAACAACCCCTCCCACCCAGGGGTGTACCTAATGACAAAAAGGAAACCAGCAACGCAATCTTGAACCTGTCTAGCCACGAGCTGTCGGACTCAGAGTTGGAAGTGCTTAACAAAGGCTTAACATTCGCCCCCACTCCCTCATTTGATCACTTTAAATTGGTAAGTGATGTTTTATCATTTGCGCGGAATCTCCGTTTAAAACTGTACTTCAACGAAAACAAGCATGAATACAACAATAATACGCACCCAGCAATCAATAAATTTAAACCTGCATCTGATTGGGACCCCGTACTTCCCTCTGACCACCCATTAGAAATTTACATAAACCACATAATGACACAAGTAGCATCTCCAGACTTCACAGAGAAGTTGTCAAAAACGTCTAATCTATCTATTCAAGAACGGAAAGCCATCTCTAGTCTGCGAAATAATAATAACATCGTAATTGTACCAGCAGATAAAGGCTCCACGACTGTAGTAATGGACAAAGACGCATACATTGAGGAGGCGAACCGCCAACTGTCAGACGAGACCACCTACAAACGTTTGACAAGAGATCCTACAGTGAATCACAAGAAACGGATTGAAAAAATTTTTGGAGAAGCACGGTCCCTCTCAAAACTTGAGTAACAACTCAATTAAACTTCTCACCCCCGAGGAGTCCAGGACACCTGTATTCTACACATTACCGAAAATTCACAAACCAAATAATCCCGGACGTCCAATCGTATCAAGTTTCAACTCTCCGACAGAACGAATATCAGCATTTGTTGACTTCCACCTTCAAGACCACGTCAAGAAGTTACCATCTCACATCAAGACACCACCCACCTTCTCTCGAGCGTATTCAAGAGTTCAACAACACCCTACCCCAAGACGTTATTATTGCGACTATAGATGTAACATCACTCTACACAAATATCCCCACAGAACATGGCTTGGCTGCGATGGAGCACTTTCTTAACACTCGTCCCGCGGATTCCGTACCAGAGACAGACTTCCTCATCTCTTTGGCCGAAATGGTACTTAACAACAACAACTTCCGTTTCCAGGACCGCCACTACCTTCAAGTAAAAGGTACAGCTATGGGTACAAGAATGGCACCATCTTATGCCAACCTGTACATGGGCAAACTAGAGGAAGACTATCTGTCAACTCAAAACACACACCCATCTGTTGGCTCAGGTTTATCGATGACATCTACATAGTGTGGACCCATGGAGAGAAGTCATTCAACACTTTTCTAAACGGCCTCAACAACACCGATGCTGTCAAGTTCACGTGGCAAATCTCTCGCCATCACGTCACATTTCTTGACGTCGACGTGTACGTAGAAAATGGTTCATTCCGCACGGACGTACATTTCAAGCCCACAAATCACCTCCAGTATCTACACTACGAGAGCTGTCACCCGCTCTACACCAAACGCGCTTTACCCAACTCCCTCGCGACGCGGGGAAAACGCATATGCAGCACCGAGGAGGATCGAACCAAGTACTGCGACCGGATTACGCGGGCCTTCATCGACAGAGGATACCCTGAAAAGACGTCAGAAGACGAGTTGAGAACCCCACGTCGAAAGGAAGCAGTCTGGTGCCAGACAACACTCTACCCCTCGTTACGCAATGGCACCCAGGACTTCACGTTCTCAATGGCATCCTTAAGAGTGGACACCACATCTTGTCTGGCTCAACTAGACAGAGGATCTAATGCCAACAGTGCCCCGCGTAGCTTTCAGACGCCCCCCAATCTAAAAGGACCTTCTTGTTCAACGAGACCCTATGATTGGCACAAGTGGCGACGATAGGGAACCTGACGGGTCCTTTCCGTGTAAAAGACCTCGATGCAAAACTTGCCCTATCCACCCAGCCACTACGTCATTCACAGCTGGAGCCACAAACAAGACCTACCCCATTAGAGGCCATCACAACTGTGCCTCCACTGACGTCATTTACCAGCTCAAGTGTAACCTGTGTCCAGCTGAATACATTGGCCTAACGAGTAACCTTCTTAGCAATAGAATGGCTGGCCATAGGTGTGACACAGACACCCACAAGAAGCCGAAACCTGTGCCCACTCACGCAGGAACCCATGACCTCCGGTTCGACGATTGCTACACTACACGAGTAGTTCGATCGCTCCCGGGCGCAACCGACAGAGAGTTAAGGTCCATGGAGCTCGCTCATCAATGGATAACTAAATCTCGCAACAAACCTAACTTAAACCTACGCTAAACTCACACAATCACACATTCATACACACTCACATTCACTCACTCACTCACTCACTCACTCACTCACTCACTCACTCACTCGCTCACTCACTCACTCACTCACTCACTCACTCACTCACTCACTCACTCACTCACTCACTCACTCACTCACTCACTCACTCGCTCACTCACTCACTCACTCACTCGCTCACTCAAAAACACACACACACACACTCATGTGCACATATTGGAGACCCTCTAGCCACCCTCCACCCCCACTTCTTCTTCAACCCCCCCCCCCCCTACTCTAACCTCTCCTGGTCAACAGCTTCGTAGACCAGAACGACCGAAGAAGGCAAGGCCGAAACGTCTCGTGACTATTTAGTGATAAGTTTGTGTATATTTTTATCTGTGTTCAACTATGGCAGCCACCTCTACATCTCAGGTAAGCTGTTGACTCCTATCTCTATCCACGTTGATTATACCTAGCCTGTTGGCAACTACCTATTATTATATATATATATATATATATATGTTTTTGAAGGTTTTCGTGGCCGATATGTATTAATGTAATCGGTTTTTCGGTTTTGTTCTGTATATTTTATCAATTGTGATTTAGGATAATGAAGATGCAAATTTTAGTATGCAAATATGTAGGGCGGCCTACTTATTCAAAGGTTTACAGTGGTGCACACCTCTGGAATGTGACAGGACTTTGGACTACTGTGCACATGGTGCTGAAGAATAAAAAAAGTACACTTTAAATTATATTTTTAATATTTTGACGGTCCTAGAGCCAAAGACCACAATTACCCCAGTTCACCCTAAAAGTCGAACCCTTAGTAGGCCTACCAGTCTACTTAGTGACCTTTTTCAGTTGATTTTTATGATGATTTAATTTAGAAAACATAGGCCCTAAGCTAATTTGTTGTGAAAGTTAATTAGGTACCAACCCATTTTCATTTCAGAATACTGAGGAACTATTAAAAAAAGAAGCAAACTTAACTGATGAAAATGCTGGTGAATCTGCTCAAACAGACTCTGAAGTCAGTAGTGTACTGTCAGCATACAAAAGTGAGGGTGATCCAGAAATATACGAAGGGGCCTATACCGAGCTGAAGAGATTTGTGGAGGGTGCACTAGATATATACAAGGTGAGTGAGACACTTAATTTATTCGTTCTCGAGTCTTAACAGTTAACACATTCTGAGAAGTTGACCGATCGAATCAGTTGCCCAACCCATGAGCTGCTTACGGATACCTTCCCAGAGCAATCTGTGTGTCTGTATAGTACTTGATCCAATCAGTCCCATACTAGGTTAGGTTGCGCAAGAGTATAAATTTAAGAGACGTAAAAGATCAATATCACAAGCAACGATCAGTCAATGTAGGTGCAGTATTTCATTTTTCATATGCTAATAAACTCATAGGCGCCGACTACGGGAGGGCTCAGGGGCTAGGGCCCCCCCCCCCTGAAAAACCTAATGGGGGCTCAGCCCCCCTGAGATGGTAAACTTTTTTTTAAATTTGTTACTTGATTGTTTGAAAAAAACTATCTGGTGAGAATATCCCGATTTTGTCATCCGGTCATAATTTCCTGAATGGTATCACTGTATTTTAGTAAGGGATCAATCTTAGCTCGATAGAGTGGTAGAATAGGGCTAAGTGCAAAATGTGTTGCTAATTTTTTCTTTAGTGAAAAAATCCGAAATTTTCCTTAACTAGGCCGCTTTGCGGCCGCTTTTTTTAGTCGCGTTGATGGATGAGCTTTTTTATAAGTTTTTAGTTTGCGTAGGACCACTTTTCCTTTGAAAGTGATTTTGTAGGTGATTGTTGTCAAGTTTCTATTGTTAGGCCTACTTGTTAATTGTTATTATAAACCTCAAAAAACTCATATTAAAACCTTTATTCTATGGATTCTGGCTAACTTTTTTTTCTTTAAAAAAGCAATACATCACCATTACCTTAATGTAGCCCTACATGTGAAATATGAACGTTGTAGCCCCACCCGTTTGGTCAGAATCGGCCCAAATGTCACGAAAATATCGCACTAAACATTAAAAAAATTGTAAAAGTACCATATTCATGAGAAATATTTCTTCGATTGTACCCAAAAACGTGGCAGGTCTAAGTTTAGAGATTTCAAAGGTCCCTCCAATTTTCATCAAGATCGCATATGCCGTTTGCACGGTAGAGTGCAAACAAACAGAAAAAAAGGAAAAAAACACCCGAGCTAAATTTTTTGGGGGGTCAGTGAAATTGAAGTCTTCGCTTCGCTCATCCAAAAAATTGACGGTAAATTTGGGAGGAAAGGCGTCCCAAAGTTTTGAAAATTTAAATTGCTAGAACAAGCAGAAGAACGGTGTTAAACGGAAATAGAAAAATTAAAATATTTTCAGCTTTTTAACAAAAACACAAAAACTTTGGGTTCCTGGCCTGTCCAAAGTTGGGAAAAATCCAAATTATATAGATAAGCAAATTGCAAATTGAGACGAGAGTTTTTCCTTTGGTATGGTAAGTTAAAATTAAAAAAAATTATACCAATTACAAATCCAAAGGTAAAAAATCTGAAATGACTAACTATCGTCCCATCTCCCTTCTCTCTTCTTTCTCCAAAATATTTGAATATATCATGCGCGATCGTATAATATCATTTCTAAATCACCACAACATTATCTCCCCTAGTCAGCACGGTTTCTTGAAAAACAAATCGACCACGAGTGCAATCTTCAGTTTTCTTTCCCCTCTATATTCTGCTCTTGACAAAGGCGACCACGCTGTAGGATTGTTCTACGACATGACCAAGGCTTTCGACACCATTGATCACAAAATCCTTCTCGACAAGTTACATACTTATGGTATCCGTGGGGTAGCTCTTGATTGGATTTCCTCTTTTCTGTCCGACCGTACCCAAGTAGTGGAACTCCATACATCTAATAGTCAATCCGTCACCACAACCCGCTCTACACCTCTGTCAATAGTCTGCGGGGTTCCCCAGGGATCAATTTTGGGACCATTAGCCTATATCCTTTATGTCAACGACCAGTCCGCCTACTTAGAAGAGGGCACTCTCACCCAATATGCTGATGACTCCAGCCAACTGCTGACTCTACCCAAACTCCAACCCATTCAGGACCTTCCCCCCTTAATTAACAATCAAGTTACGTTAATGTCATCATACTGCCTCAGCAAACAACTCACCATATCACGCTCTAAAACTGTTTATCTCTACTTTCACACCCCTTATAAGATCCCTACTGCCAGTCCCCTTGTTCGTCTTGACTCTGATACTATCCCCCGCGCTCAAAATGTCAAAGTCCTGGGCCTTGCACTAACTGATAACCTAGACTGGTCCATCCATGTAAACCACGTTGCAAACAAAATTCTATCTGGTTGCTACTCAATACGGAAGCTCAAACAAATAGTTCACCCCCACATCCTATTGCTAGTTTACTTTGCCCACATTCACTCTCACTTATCATATGGCCTGCTATTTTGGGGAGTTTCCCCCCATGCAAACAGAATATTCATTCTCCAAAAGAGAGCGTTACGTATCATAGCTGGTGTCTCCAGAAAACACTCATGTAGAGAACTCTTCAAGGAACTTGGTATTCTTACTCTAGCCTGTACCCTCATCCAATCAGCCGCATTATTTGTTCGCAATAACAGTAACCTCTTCCACCTAAACGCTTCTGTGCACTCCCATAACACGAGAGCCAACCTTCACATACACAGGCCCTCCCACAACCTGCGCCTCTTTGCACAAGGCCCTGAATATCTAGCTTCCACCCTATACAATAAGCTCCCTGACCACATCAAAACCTCTCCCACCCTGCCTTCCTTCAAACATAAGTTGAACTCATATCTTATAGCAAACAGCTTTTACTCCGTCAATGACCTCTCCATGTAATATTTGCAGTTTATTCATTTTATCATTAAAATATTTACAAATTATCTAGGCCTAGTAGAGTTCAACCTTAAACAAGCAATTGAATTGTTTAAATTTTCTTCTTTTTTTCAAATATTCCCTTAGCCGAAATGATGTAATTCTTTGGATTGTGCATGTATATTAGACACGTTCTACTGTAGGCCCTACATCATTGCTGTTTTCTGTGCCATCAGCTAATCACACTATCATATCAATTAGTAGGCCTATATATTATATACATATTGCTTTATATATCAAACTTTTCTTTCTTCTTTATGACTACTATTTTTTTGCATCTACTCTACTTTAACAAACACTGTATATATATATATCATTATTATTATCATCACTTTTATTATTATTTAATATAGACTATTCACTTTCTCTGCAAAGAGATACTTGTACACTGTAGGCCTACTAGTCTTAAGTGAATAAAATAACTATATCTATCTACGTATCTATCTATTGGAGATTTTTCGCTCTTTTATAACAACACCATCTTTAAAAAAGCTTATGGTTACTTTGGGCCCCAGGGCTGTCGAAATTGTGTTGATAAATAAAATAACAACGTGCATATTGTGATAAGAATTGTTTCTTTTCGTGGACTTATTGGAAACTGCCTTATCTTTTCGTGTAAATCTTTTCAAAAAATATGAATTTAACTTTGGGCCCCAAAGCTGCTCAAAGTAAAACAAATTATTTAATCATTGCGGAATTTTTCGGTTGAACAAAATTAAGATGCAAATTGGAACTTGGATAGATGAAAGATTGTCCATTCTTTCATAAAAACACCATTTCAAAATAATCTGATTGTAACTTTGGGCAAGATGGGCTGTCAGGGGTAGGTCTATAGCAGCTTCTAGGTTTACAAAAAAAATTGTGGTATTAGGGTATACAATATCGGTTTGGACTATGAAACGGAAATGCAATCTCACACGACTACACTACCAAAACCAAAACCGTCGGTCTCCACTGAACCGTAACCACCGAAACGTAATCCACTAAAGGTTGGCCCTTAAGACCTGCCCTAGTCCTAATCTTCGGAGGATCGACCTGATAATGATTTTATATGCATACATAGGCTCTCTCGGGGTTAGGCCTATGCTGCTCCAAGACTACGATTATGCAAATCAAGCAATGAAAAAGTGCTCTCCTAACTAGCTCAGGGGGAGGCCCTCTTACTCGGCGGGAACACTTAAATAAACGCAATGCCCTAGCAGAACAAGACATACATAGGTGGTGACGACAATGAACAGGTGACCCGTTGGGTACGACTTCCCGTTTAGGAGTGTACCCAACCTTACCCAGTGCGCTAGCGTTGAGCCTCGCCGCTGGAGCTCCACGTCCTCGGATCAGCTGGGTGGTCCACACGTTCTTAAATCTACCACTATGTAACTATGAATGATGCTTGTGCATTAGAAATATGTGAATCGCTGAAGGCCGTGCATTAATTAAATCAATTGTGTGGCTCGTTGGTCTTGTTGTTAGCGTGTCTGCTTCCAATGCAGAAGGTCCAGGGTTCGATTCCCGCTAAAGTCAGAAGTTTTTTAACTTCTGATTTGGACTTAAGTCCATCAGTTCTTGTCTTAGGAGTTTGTAAACGGTGACTTTGGAGCCGTCCTAGCAACGAAGCACATAATAAATTTCAGAGTTGTTCTGAATCGGCCTTGTTGATTCTGGCGTTGATTCGCGGGTGTTCGCACTGTCCATACCACTGATTGCTATATTTCCTATTAAAAATATCGATCTTTGGTTGGTTATCGCTCACTCGTCGATTGCGTCGGGGCCTGCAGGGTTGGTTTGGTCGCTTTGATTTAAAGTCCCCCACTGAAAATCAGTTATATAACTGAGTGGGCAGACTCTAAATAAAATTTATTTATTTATTTATTTATAATGATGTGACTGGGATTAAAGGTCGTTTGCATGCCCCTGATGAATTGAGAGATGTTAACTCGGATATCAAAAAGGTTGTTTTAATGAAGTTAAATTATGCAAACATGTGAACATGTGAACAACAAATGAATTTAGAACTGAAGTTTGGATCCAAAACAAAAATTGAATAGGAAATTACCGTGAACATACATAAAACAATACAATCAGTCTTACTCTAAATCAAACCAAATTTAGTACTCAACGCTATCTTGATACAACGATGCTGTAGTAATACGGGGTGGGACGATGCCCTCTACTTGGCACGTTCGAAGGTGGCGTGGGCGCGCTGTAGGCGCTTCGGACCCTCAGGGCGAATGTAAATTATGCAAAAATTATGTAAAACTCGAAAATTGTTAATTATGCAAATTTGAAAAATATGTAAATTTTAGGTTTCAAAAACTGTAAAATAGGGAACAATATGGCCGCCCAGGGCTGTACAGTCACAACTAGAACAATAGAAAAAAAATCGATCAGTAATTTTGAGCCTCATGGTTATATATCCAAAGTGGGGAAAATCAAAACTTAAAATTAGCAGAATAATGCTGCAATTAGGATGACTAATCGGAAAATTTTCGCTCTTAAAAAACACCATCTTAAAAAATGGGGTGGTAATTTAGGCACTACCGGTAGTGTAGTTTTTCTGACTTTGGATTGCCATGGGGCCAAAAAGGCTTTAGTCATAACCATACTTCATGTCCTCAGTTTTTTATTCAACGAGTGATTTTTGAGCCCCCCCCCTGAGATTTTAAGAAGTCGGCGCCTATGATTAAACTACACTACTACTACTACTACTACTACTACTACTACTACTACTACTACTACTACTACTACTACTACTACTACTACTACTACTACTACTACTACTACTACTACTACTACTACTACTACTACTACTACCACCACCACTACCACTACCACTACCACTACCACTACTACTACTACATTGCTGGATGACATATTGTCCTATGAAAGACTGCTACCCAAATACTGTGCATTTACCGGCCATAACCCCGTAATAAAGAATAGTTAATTATATAAAAAACTTGACTAGGCTTGGTGTGTACCGGTACTGATTAAATTGTTTTTCTCCTCAGCATGAACTGGGTATGATCCTGTACCCCTTATTTGTGCACATGTATCTTGAGCTTGTGTACAATGACCACGAGGAACAAGCTATTCACCTCATGAAGAGGTTTGCTCCAGACCATGAAGAATATTACCAAGAGGATCTTAAGAAACTCTCTTATGTCACTAAGAAGGACCACATGAAAGGCAATGAACTTACAGATACATTTAAGTAAGTCATACGAGAACTCTATTAGGGCCTACCGGTAGTAGATTCCACTTCCAGAGAAAGTGGTTTTAATATTTACCACTAGGCCTATAGGCCATAGGCTAAGTAATTTTGATTATGAAATTTAAAAATCTTTTAATACCTGTAATTTTTTTGTTTTATTGAGTAAAATTATGATTTTGTGCCTTGAGGGTGATTCCAGCTTTAGTCCAGGCTACTCTTTATGGTGGAGCGCCAATCAGAAAGTTATGAAAGTTGGACCACTACCGGCGGTAGAAAAAGATGATATACTTTTTTGAAAGCTTACTTCAAAATACGTACGATTAGCCGTATCCGAGAAAAAATCATCTTGTTCTTCATGCCGTTTTGGCGCTTTGAGTGCGTCATGACGCTTCCGCACGGCGTCACCCTTTGGTCCTTGTTTCCAAACCAAAAACGATACATTAAAAAACTTAGAACCATTATTTAGAAGTATAATAGCCTTTTCCAGTGAACACCCACATTTATCCATTTAAAATATTTTAGGGTAGGGGCTAGGCATATTTAAATTGGCCTACAACGCAAAAATGTGACTTTTTTATCAATTTTACTTGGATGGATATTTATGAGAATATTTGAAAACTTATTGTTGGTTTATCAGTCTTAAAAACATGCTGTCACATGTGTTATAATAATACTACAATGCACAGATAGTTATATGCAGTCACTGATATTGTGCACAACCACAACATGCGTTTGTTCGGCCTTGCGTCTTATTTACTACCACTGTCGTGCAGAGTAAAGCTTTTTCACTGATTGAAGAACCAGCGTTTTTTTTTAATGATTTTGACTTAATGGAAGTGATTGACAAGCAATCTTGTAGGCCTAAGTGTTAAAAGTTAGGGCCCCCAACATTTCGTGAATGACTTTTTTCACTAAATGATGCTAAATATGACTTTTATTATTAAGTAGCAAAATAAGGCGACAATCACGTTTTTATGCTTCATTAGAGCAAAATCAGGAACTTTTCTTATTATTCTGTAAGTTTTAGTCCAAAATATGCAATTTTTGACAATTGGGCATTGAAATCAACATTTCTGTTTTAACTTATAGTTGGCACCATGCTAGTTGAAAATATTACTAACAAACACGCCTAGCTAATTCCAATTATCTAACTTTATGGCCTAAATATTCATTCATAGGTAAATGTAATACTAATACGTGTTCATTTCGCTCAAAGGTAGTGATTGCAGTGCTATTTTTATGACGAAATGATTACTTTACCTTGAGTTTATATATAGGCCTATACTGAAATTGAAGATTTTTATAATGAAATGAGAACTTTTTATTTGTTATTTCTCAGGGTCTGTAGGCCTAGTTATAATCCTCTTTTGTGCAATCCTTGCTAGACATCTCCCGGTTTGCCCCGCGCGGTTGCCACTTGCTTGCTGACTGACCACCCTATCTATCCCGCCCCCGCCCTTGATGAGGTTAAACAATAAACAATATTAATATTATGTTTAACCTTGGCAACCCTGTATGCGATGGTCGCAAAAGCGTGGCGGGCGTCAAGCATTGTGTAGCTAATAGCTGCGGCCGTTCTTTCTATATTCGGCCAATACGGTATTATATTGTGATGCGAAACTGCGATGCTACTTCGTTCCTGCATTTGCTGTCGATTGACAAAAACTGTAACCAAATGTTCAATTGACCTGAAATATGACATAAGCATTTATAAAACTTAAGCCGCAAAAGCACAAAGAGATTCGTTTAATACGATACCCACATGGCTGAATAGTAACGTATGAGCGATTTGGCACTTAGAACTCACAATGCGCTCGGCGTGACAGCGGAAGTAAATACGACGCCCGGCCGAACAAACGCATGTCATGCACGATCTCAGTGACTTCGTATAACTATCTATGCATTGTAGTATTATAACACATGTGACAGCATGTTTTTAAGACTGACAAACCAACAATAAGTTTTCAAATGTTTTCGTAAATTGGCATTGAATATCCAAGTAAAATTGATAAAAAGTCACATTTTTGCATTCTAGGTCAATTTAAATACCCTAAAATATTTTTGATGGGTCAATGTGGGTATTCTCTGGAAAGGGCAATTATTCTTCTAAACAATGGTACGTACTAGGTTTACTAATTTATTGTGTTTTGTTTGGAAATAAGGATCAAAAGAGTGAAGCGCCATGCGGAAGCGTCGCAACGTGCTCAAAGCGTAGAAAGCGTGTAGAACAAGATGGATTTTTCTTGGATACGGCTTATCATATTATGTATTTTGAAGAAAGTTTTCTAAAAAGTATAATATCATCTTGTTCTACTGCTGGGTACCTCATCGAAATAAGCATCTCCGGGCCGCCTTGACATTAGACTATTATTGTTTATTGAGTTAGGACCCATAGGAATGTTTGTTTTGTGTAGTGTAGGCCTACAGGATAAGGCTTTTTTACCCAAGTTACCCTCTTTCCTACTATCGGCATTTAAATCTTGTTTTGCATTTTCTTTTAACAGATCGAGTGAATTTATAATCCGAATGTCTCGTGACACACTATCCATACTGAAAAGACATTTGCAAGAAAAAAAGCACAGTGTGGTGCTAAATATCATTCAGGAGCACTTGTATTTTGACATGTATGAAGGTGTTGCACGAAACAAGCAACAGATCGAAGCTACATCAGGAGCTATCGTTGGTGAGGCATCACGTCAAGGTATGCATTCCTATTAAAATATTTATTTATTAGATGGCCTAGTCCCATTATAAGGGAATATTAATTAGAAATGGTGGGAGGTCTAAGTACAATAGTGAGTTGTGTTCAGTACGTTTAATATGTATTATTTTGTTTTAGTAAGCTCTATTCCTAGGTAATTAATTATAAATTATAAAAAGAGTATACCGTATTTGCTCGATTGCAAGCCGACACCGAATACTAGCCGACCCCCGATTTAAAGTTTATTTAACAAAGAAATGTACCAATGTCTTATGTGTGGCTCGTTGGTCTTGTGGTTAGCGTCTCTGCTTCCAATGCAGAAGGTCCAGGGTTCGATTCACGCTAAAGTCAGAAGTTTTTTAACTTCTGATGCTAAAGTCAGAAGTTGTAAACGGTGGCTTTGGAGCCGTCCTAGCATCAAGGCACATAATAAATTTAAAGTTGTACTGAATCGGCCTTGTTGATTCTGGTGTTGATCCGCGGGTGTTCGCACTGTCCATACCACTGATTGCTATATTTCCTATTAAAAAAAATATCGATCTTTGGTTGGTTATCGCTCACTTGTCGATTGTGTCGGGGCTTATAGTGTTGGCTTGGTCGCTTTGCTCTACTAACGTCATCATAAATGTAACCCTGTATTTTATTGTTCACTTCGTTGGGAGTTAACATATTTTAAATTATAATAACAAATGTTGGTACTTGTTCATTAACAGGACCCCCCTCAATTTTTTGTTAATTGGTCCCCCCATCGTTGTTTTTTTACTTATTTCTATTTAAATAATAACAACTTGCGAGGAGTTGAATATGACTCAAGACAGTGAACTTGACTCACACGTTCAACGTGACTCAGGCGAGTCCAGTCCATTGGAACGCGTAGGTCTACATGAGAGCAGTTGTCGCTGTGCAGCTGACATTGACGTTCACGGACACCAAATGAACCTTCAACACCTTTAACGTGGCTATTTTAAACGAAAGTACTTTTCCATTGACAGCGTCCTTTATATTTAAAATAGCGACGTTAAAGTTTTTGTAGGTGGAGTATGTTAGCGTAGGCCGTGTCACTCCTGGCGCAAAGTATGTAGTGGGAAAGGATGTTTTCGAGGCTTTGTTCGAAATAATTGTGTTTTCCTGACCTCCTGAAACTCAGATGGAGTAGATGTAGTAGTTATGATTGTCTAATCAAATGTTTTTACTGAATTTTTACATTTTTTGGAGGGGGTCCCGTTAATGAACAAGTACCCAAATGTTCTTCATTGCTGCTGTCTGACGTTTCCAAAATCTCCAACAACAAAAACAAATGCGTCAATTGTCCGCCATATTGCACTAGCTCCGTCGCACTGCCCTCTGAGGCTCTGACCCAGTGCGAGTGTGCGACTCAGTGTAGCACTTGTTCCTAATGCACCACCAATGGTGTCTGTGTACTGGCATTGAGCTAGCACTCAAATTCCCAATGGATGATGATTTTGATGTTAATTCGCATTCAGTGCGCACTAGTGCGGCCAATGGGAAAAGCCATTACAGATACATTGTTGCTTAGCGATCCCAGACCCTGTTGCCATATTGTGACTCTTAATAATATTATCTACAGTTTTGCTCACCTAAATATTCATGCAATTTTCGTAACATGACGCCAGTAACCCTAGTAAATATCATAATATGCATTGTAGCTTGGCATCTACAGATTGTAAACAGAAAAAGACAAAAGATGACGTACCGTAGCTTTATTGCTAGAAAATCTGTTTTGAGTGGTAGTGTGGTACTCCATCCACCGCTTGCTTTATGTACAAGAAAAATTAACTAAATACCGATAATTATGTTGACATTATTTATTATCGCCTGATACTATAGTGAAGACTGAAGAATAACATGACATTGTGTATTGATTAATGCTTACAATATCAGGTTCGTTAAACATAAAGAACTTAATTCAAGTTATTCAATAATTCAACAGCAAATAGTCCCATGGCTTGTAACACCCATAAGTTGAGATGAAAAAGAGAATTAAGGCAATGCTCTGTACTGACAGGCATTACCTCACTGTCCTCACATTGGCGGCTATTGAATACTTCCTATTGTTTAAACTTGAAACATCAATCAAGTCCATTGCTGCATGAAACATGGCTCGATCGCTCGACTATCAGCAACATTTGTCGATTTCCCTAGTTTATTAACTGGATCCTGCAAGCAGGAATTGGATCTGATTTTTTAAAACCAATTCGTGATTAAATGTTGCAGGTATGCGCTCTAGTGGCGAAGCGCGCGACTAGAGAATCGAGGTTCCTACGACCGCGCGCATGCTATTACATAGAGATTTGCGTTCGAATTGTGAGCGTTTGTACCTATTGATATTTCAAAATATAATCACGATTGATGGTTTACTGCAAGATAAAAGTCTTACAAAGTCAAATGATGCCTCAATTGTATCAGTATACATTTTCCAAAGATGGAGAAAACGATTTAAGTGAATGGCAGTTTTTGCGACAAATGTTGAGAATTGTGCGTTCTTATGGTAGGTTTTTTGATTTTGGCTGATTTTATCATTTGTTTTAACACTCGACAACTATGAAATGATTTTAATCTGGCGATATTAGTCTATGCTGATGTGGTATTTACTCTTGTAGTCAACTTTTACAACAGACAGAGGGTCGGACGGAATAATAGGCATATAGGCCCTAGATCTCATTTTAAGGCCTAGAATTTGCAGGTATTTGTATTGTACTTTGACAGCTTTTATGGTATTTGTTTATTACAAAGCAGGTTTAAATACGTATTTTAAAAACATTAACATAATACTCTTACATTCCCTATAGTATGCGATCTTTTTCACATATTATCTTAGTTATTTTTATTGTATGTTGCCTGTCCCATGAGCTGCTAGCCTCTATAATCTAGGATTTTAATACATCATTATTGTGAATATGCTTATATACGTCGACATAATAACGTAGACGATATCACTGTCAAGTTGAATATAATTTTGGTTATATATTAATTTTGTTCACGTAGTTCAAAATAAAAATAGGAAATAGAGGTCACACAAATAAAGCCATGTCTCAATCTCGGTCTCAATGCTTCGAAATCGAATCGAGTTGCCCAATTTTATCTGTAATGGTCATTGTTATCTTATTGTTGTAATAATTGCGTGTATTTTGTACAATACTAGAGCTTTGAGATAAATTTATAGCCTCCTTATTAAAATGTCCATTTATTATTTTATTGTTTATCCTTGTTGTTATTACAACAAGAAAAGGCGTCGACACTAGTAAATATTTTACTAAAACACTTGATATCTTTGTAGAAATCTTGTGCCGCGAAGAGCCTTGTAAAGCACGTGAAACCAAAGATTAACATGGCACTTGTAGTTGGTTCTCCCATAAGTACTCCTTACACATGGAAGGGAAATGACTTACTGGGCAGTCTTTGAGGGCGGGCGGCAGGTCGTTCCATGGGTTAACAACCCGGAAAGAAAAAGCACGTCGGCCGAGCACTCCTTTGGCCGGAGGGGGTTGGAGGCGGGGGTGCCTACTATCGTCGCCTCTCAACACGCGGCCCTGGATGATGCGCGCGCACACGTCAAAATCAGTGGCGCCACTGAGGCATCTTTTAAAAAACACCAGATCGGTGTATTGCAGGTGCATGGTCATTGGCATAACCTGCTTCTGGTCACAGGGTGGGGGGAGGTTACGGCCATGTATGAAATGCAATGCCCTTCTCTGCACCCTCTCAAGTTTGGTAGTGTTCTCAATGGTGGTTGGGTGCCAGGCGGGGAGGCCGAAAGTCATGGTGGGTTTAACTAGCGACAGGTAGGCCATCCTCTTGACACGCGGCGTGCACCCGTGCAGGTTGCGGGCCGCGAAACCCAGCACCTGCGCCGCCTTTGCCCGCACGATATCGGTGTGAACGTTCCATCGGAGGTCGCTTCTGATGTGAATGCCGAGGAGGCGCTGCTTGTCGACGTACTCGAGTGGGACACCATCTATGGTGTACAGGAAGTATAGAGGGGTGCGCGCCGCGCGTGATGTCCATCATCTTGCACTTGAGGGCGTTGAGTGACATGCCATTGTTGTCACACCAAATCTGAATGTCGTCTAGGTCTGCTTGAAGGGCGTCTGCATCCTCTTGGGTGACCACGATGCAGTTCAGTGTGACGTCGTCAGCGTACTGGAGCATTTGGATCCTTGCCGATGTAGGGAGGTCGGCTACGAAGACGTTAAATAGCAGGGGGCCAAGCACACTTCCCTGGATGACGCCCGAGGGCACATCCCGGAATTCTGAGCGCTCGCCGTTGAAATGGACAAACTGCGTGCGGCCAACAAGGAAACTCTCGAACCACCTTAGCAAATTGCCCTTAATGCCATAATGCTCGAGCTTGGATAGTAGACGCAAATGCGGCACTTTATCAAATGCTTTAGACCAATCGAGAAAAACACAGTGAATGTGCGCTCCGCTATGCTCATCCAGCACCGCCGTCCATGCATCAATGGCGCCGGCGAGAAGAGTGGTGCAAGAACGGCGCTGTCGAAAGCCGTGCTGCGCCGCAGGGATGACGTTTTGGCTCTCGAGGAACTCGCTCGTCCGGTCTCGCACAAAACGTTCCATCGTCTTGTGCGAGACCGGACGAGCGAGTTCCTCGAGAGCCAAAACGTCATCCCTGCGGCGCAGCACGGCTTTCGAAACTACAGGAAACTACAATATAAAACGAGATTGTGATGTTAGGCGTAGGCCTAAAGCTCTGAACTGGTGGATTGTCATATGCGAGTGCGTGTCTGTGTGTGTGTAGGGTGAGGGGAGGGGGGGGGGGCTATTTTATCATTTTATATTATTTGTATTGCCGCATTTTGTTTAAAAACCGTTTAAATGTGTGCGAAATAGGATAAATAAATAGTAAATAGTAATCGACCGTAAATCATAGCATGCATCATTTATGCATACAAGTGAAGTGCAAAAAGCGGGCACAGAAATTAGGAAAACATCATTTTACAATAAGAAAAACATCTTAATTACACTGTGAAAATATTCAGGTTGTCCATTATAACGGTAGTATATTTTAGAACGATGCAAAGATGTTGTATCGTCAAAATACTGTTGATTGTTATACGCCGGCGTGTGGTAAACAGCGGCTGTACCTCGTTTCTCCGGCCATATTGCAAGAATCCGCGCGACGGTGGCGCGATCTCTTGTTACTTTTAATGTCGAATTTGGTTCAGAAATGTGAAACAGGCTCTACTAAAGGCTTCTTAGCAGTATTCAATTCAATTCAATTCAATTCGCTTTATTTTTCCATTGTGTTACAAAGTGATATAATTATGAAATTTTTATGCTCTAATAAGAATAGATTCTTGAGGCAGAGCATAAGTATATAATAATAGGTTATAGCCTTAGTTAACAATCAATGAATTGAAGAAATGGATAGTAACTTAACTAGTATAATATTCTAACCTAGGTTACAAAGAATGAACGAAGAATGGTTACATGAACAATAATCGTTGTTGAATTTTATGAAGCCCTACCTATCGATTTTTCCTGAAGGGAACTAGTAATAGGAAATATATATTATAACACCTGTAAATTTAAAAACTGTCTTTTGTCGGTCCTTTTTTGTATTAGGTACATAACAATATAATATAACATGAATACAGTTCTTAATAATAATTACAATTGTTGGTTTATAGTACAAGTTGCATAGATGTAGGTAGGCCAACATAACAGTGTAAAGTAAATGAATAGTAATGTATTCTCTTATTCGTCCTTAATGGACTCTATATCTACTCTCTACTATCTATTATCTAATCTACTATCTACTATCTACTATCTATTATCTACTGCCTGTATAGACTTTGGCACAAGAGAATATACAGTCTTTTATTAAGTCTTAGTGGGTAGTGAATACATATAAAATACTGTATATTATTGGGCTAGGTTTGTTGATTAGTTAGTCATATAAAATGTATACTATATTATTAATATCCCATTTATAAAGTCTTTATAAATGGGATATTGGACGGATACACATATCTTCTATTTTGTGATGTAGTATTGTAAGTGTGTTCTAAATTTCTAAATTTCTAATAGTAATTACCATATTATACTATGGTACATGCTTTTATACCAAATGTAATGACTGATTATACTAATTTTACTGTGACTTTATAATTTTGATAACATAATTCCGGAACTAGACATAATTTACAAGTGTATTGCTTTTGTTGTTTGGGCAAGAGAGTGCTATTCATTGGTGAATCTTTGAGGGAAGCTTACTATTAATGATATCAGTAATTTTACAGATAGATACGTTTTTTAACCATGTTTTTATGGCTGAATTAAATGAAGATTTTGACTTTAGACTTCTAATTTCTAGAGGAACAATGTTGTATAATTTTGGGCCTATATAAGCAGCATGTCTTTGCTGGATACCTTTGTTGACTCTAGGGATGAATATATGTTTGTTTGTTTTAGAGCGAGTGTTCATCGTATAGTTAAACGTTTGGTTAGAGACAATTTTCATTCTATTTGAATGAATGCAGCGCGATATAGCAAGGGCGTACAACTTTCGTATTTGTAGAATTCCCGACGTCGAGTACAGTTCGTTAGTGGGGAAAGTGTGTTCCTTTTTATGTATTATTTTTAGGATTGTATTTTGCGCTGTCATGAGTGATCGAATGTGGGTATCGTATGCTCCTCCCCAAGCTGTTATTGAATATTGAATGATTGATTGGACTAGTGCAAAATATACAACTTGGAGGGTTTTAGGGGGTAATATGTTTTTGAGAATGTATAATGTGGGCATGATGCATTGTAGCTTTGTAATGAGTGACTTTATGTGCTTCTCCCATTTTAGGTGTTGGTCGATTTCAATTCCGAGGTATTTGGTTGATTGTGTTTTCGACAGCGAGAAGCAGTTGCAGTTTGCTTTTGTAATGCATTTGTGTTCATGTAGCTGTAATTTTGATGTTTTTGGTTGGGTCGAAATTTGTGTCGAAAACGTTATGTAGGTTGTTTTCTCTTTGTTTAGTGTCAGTAGGTTTGCGCCCAGCCATTTGTGAATTTTGTTCATTTCCCTTTCTGCAAGTTCATGAACTTCTTGCCAGGTACTGGTGGAAAACAAGAGTACAGTGTCGTCTGCAAAGGTGATATTAAGGATGATGATGAGAATGATTTGCTAAATTTGTATTTGTTTCTTACAGATAACAAGGCAAAAGTGTATTATGGCCTGCTGAAAGAGCCAGATATTCAGTATCTTCCTATTGAGGAGGAAGAAGAAGGGGATGGTGATGGTACAGATAAACCAAAGAAGAAGAAAGCAAAGAAGGATCCTCTATTCTCCAAAAAAACAAAGTCTGACCCCAATGCACCACCAGTTGACAGAATGCCACTACCAGACCTGTTGAGTACTAATTATGTTGCTTATAAATAGGGACCCTGAAATTTTGTGAATGACTCCATAGAATATGAATAAATGAAAAACAAAACTCTTGCAATTTGTGGGGATAAAAGTTGTTCCTTGCTTCTACTGACAAACCTATGTTATATTAAAAATAGTGCTGCATTGCAGAGCAGTCATGAATGCACTTTGTCTGCATTTTTACAAGTTCATTAAGTGTGTGAAAGTTTTGTGACTTTTTAGTTATATGTTTTTGCCGCTCACACATGTTTTTGCAATGAAGTGCAATGGGTACCGCTGATACATGTAATGTAGGTAGATAGATGTCAAAACAAATGTATGTTTTATGCAGTTGCTTCCCCATTTTCAAACCTCACCGCATGTCACTACATTTTTCTTGTGTTGTAGTTTACTAACTGAAAATGTTGTTTTTTGGTTACAGTAAAGATGCAGATAAGCTGGAGAAAGTGAAAGCTATGCGTGAGGCATCAAAGCGAGTTACACTGGGCCCAGATACATTACCTTCTATTTGTTTTTACACACTACTGAATTCCACACATGTGTATGTATTATTTGATACTTTTAGTCATTCACTATTAATTAGAAATTACAGAGTGCACTTGCATTATTAATATAAGATTTAAACATACGTACTTTCTTTAAGATGAGTCTTATTTGATGTTGAACATTAACATTATAAATAATTACACAGGTACATATTATTAGGTTATTTGCTATAAATTATTAGAAAATGTTCAACTTTCAATGTGATTTTAAGTGTTCAAAAAACGATATTCATATTTATTTATTTATTTAACGTCTATCCTATTCAGTTAAAAAACTAATTTACAAAGGAGGACAACAAAATAAATCTATGCAGACACAACAATGAACTACAGTATGAACAGTGTTGAGTGAACAACAATGTATAATAACACAATAATTTTGGTAACAAATTCAAAAAGGATATTAAATGCAATTAATTAATGAACCAATTAATATAAAAAAGAAAAGGAATAAAAAATGAAGATTAAAGCTCCACCAGTGACCAGCAACTAGACAATCTAGGCAGAAAAATATCATTGAAAATACCTTGATTATTCATAACCATTAATCAATTACTGTAACAAGGCATAACCAAAGCAATTAATGAACAACCAGAGAAAAGCGAAAACGAAAATTAAGAAGCTAATGACGAGAAATTAACATTACACACACACAAAGACAATGAACCACAAATAAAATAAAAATAGAAAAATCAATTCTTCTTTGCTCTTTGATTCATCATTGCTTCAATTTTACTTGTAAATTGTACGATTCCTAGATAATTTGATTCGATATAAAATGTGGAACAAAATTGATATTAATATTAAAATCAATGTAATATTGCAGATTTTGATTTTGATTAACAAAAATAAAAAAATAATTGGTGCTGATATTATGTTAGCCCACAGATTATAAAATCTTGGGTCAAAAGTTTTACGTGAATAATGTATACGAGTTCCGAAAAACCACTTGTATCCCAAGAGGATAATGTTATCTCGTCTCTGCCTAATAGAGCATTTCCCCTACATCCACTTAGGCCTATCATCGGTAGGCTCAGACACTCGATAAAAACAATTTACTCAGTCGCTTGGAACTCTAGAAGGCAGGCTGCCAGCCAGCCTGTCACGGCATTCAGGCTCCCAACTACGTAGGCTACTGTATGTTAAAGCTATTAAAAAACAAATATTTGGGATTTTCATCACAGACTACTAAAATGCTTGTGCCTTTTGACAAAATATGTACAATAGTCCTACTTAGGCCAAAAGGAATACAATATGCATAAGAGCAGAGTTTTAAAAAAATAACAGTAAAAATGGAATATGGTAACATGAAAATTGAAAAGCATTTATTTATTTATTTATTTATTTATTTATTTAAAAGCATTTCATGGAAATATTCAGGGGATTTAAAGTACTTACAAAAGCATAATTTTGTTACATCTGAATTCATAAAGTGTGCTGGACTTGCAAAAGTCTAGACCTAGGCATACTAATCTAGAATTGGAATCTGCTGCTCTCAATCGTGACCAACATAGTTACGTCAGCAGTGCACTTGGGGGGCCGGCATATCACCACTGACCGACCTTGGCCACACCCGCAGAACGTACTGACGCACGGAAATACAGTAGTTGCAATAATACAACACAATCTATAATGAGTAATAACCAACTTGTAAAGTACAAAATCTTGATAAGACATTGATTGCTTTGCCTCGTTTCCTTGCAATATTGATATGATATTCTTTTTATCTTTGGCCAATCTTAAATTACATTGTGTTTAGTTGCAACAACCACATTCAATGCACAAAAAGTCTCCCTCTTTTCATAATGGTACCCAATGGCAATAGGCATTATACAGGAGATCATATGTTTTCTAGTTAGCTCGTAGGCCTACTCTCGGCCGATTTCAAGCTTACATGTCACAAATTTATATGTAGTATGTATTTCAATTCAGAAACATACTTATGTATTAACATACTCATTAACTTATTCTAGAGCTAGGTATGGGCCTACCTATTCTCAGTAGTATTGGCATCAGACATCAGTTAATCTCTGTTTGTAAGTGGGCCTTTAAATAAATGAAATGTAAAAAAGTGTTGGTTGGGGAAAGATTGATAGAGGCTGGGAGCCAACAGCTTACCTTGAAAAAGTTCGGCGGCTGTATAGAGTTGAAGATCACATAAATATATACACAAATTACATTACGACGAAACGAAACGTTTCGGCTTGAACAGCCTTGTTCACCCGTCGAAGTTGAGCGAGTTACTAACTTTATTACTAACTAAATAAAGATTGGAGAAGGGTTGACAGGTTGGGAAAGCAAAGAGAACATAAATTCCAGCCTGAAGGGCTGGGGGCGACAAAACTTTTCACCTGCTGATGACAACTGCAGCTAATTTAAAGTTGTTACCTTAATCCACGACGCGTTTTGTCCTTCTGGGACTCATCAGGCAGATGGTGGCCACTAAAAATCAGCTAACTACATGCAAACAAAACTCACAACACATAACCAAACCTGTGGTAGGGCCACGCAAGAAGCAAATTCTGCATGCATGTTGTCATCATCAGCAAGGTTACTTCAAACACCATTCATACTGAGCCACACTGTCAGCACAACCAGTAAGGGGGCTTCCCTCTAAACTAAATAAAGAAATGATTAGATTATACTGTAGAGTATAGACCAATTTTCTATAGGCCTACCAGGTATAAGAATTTTCTTTCTTGTCTTGAGGAAGAAAGCCGAGGTTGTGCTGAGTATTCTACTCCAATGGGCTTCACCTCGGCAATTTTGTTTTGCAGTGTGACCTGTGCGGAAATCTCCGAGGACTCTAGCCTTTTGGCAGTGGGTTTCATGGAGTCCATGATTAAGGTATGGACTTTAATTCCTCAAAAACTACGAGCCATGAAATCTGCTGAGAATCTACAGGATATTGACAGAGAGGCAGGTTAGTAAGCAACCTAAATAGGTACCCTATAATGTTCTTCAATTTCATTAATCGGGAAATACTCCCGTAGGTGTCATTGGTTTACATAGGTGCCGTATTTACACGCATATAAGCCGCCCACACGAATAATTCGCACCCTAGTTTTCAGGGTGCCATTTTTAAAAACTCTGTCTACGCATATAAGCCGCAGCCCAAAATGTTGGAATAGATGCATAAATAGTGAAGAATAATGTGTTACAATTCGAACAGGGTCAATACAATGCGTAGTTATTTTTTCATTTTTAAGGTTTGCCACAAAAATGTTTTTCCCTTCCCCCTCTTCCAACCAAGCGCTATCAGTTGAAAAAGTGGTCTGCAGAGTTGTCTTCCAGAAAGGCATAGAGCACCGCCGTCTGGATGTATGTAAGATACAAATAAGCTGCTTGTCGTGGCTCGGATTTCCCCATGTTAAATGATTGACATGCAAAAGGAATAGAGCTTTGTCGGTCTGCCGCTAGATAGGGCTAGTTAAGGGGGGCGGAAGTAGATTTATTTCAGGTTTAGGATTGGGACTTATGGCCGGGCTTTTAATTAATGGATAATAAAGGTGATAATTATATTTTCATTTAGTTGGAACGTTTTGTATTAAGGAATTGTTTATTTTCCATGAATTATGACTACAAACTCAGATATGTAAAGGAAGTTTCACAGATCTAGTTCCAGCTTTGAACCATAGATGGTGTTAGTTAAGGGGGGCATGAACTTCTTTACCGACTGAAAGTTCACTGAAAGTCATGACCAAATTTTGTTGAGCCACGACAAGCAGCTAATTTGTATCTTACATACATCCAGACGGCGGTGGCATAGAGTATCAAAACAAGCGGCTGCGCGAACCGCCGCGACACTGGCGTGAATTAATAGTATTCAGGTAAGGTTAGCGTGTCGTTGTAAATGACTTCTGGCCTCTAGAGGCCCGCGTGAAGGTTTTACAGCGAGATTTGATAGGGAGTTTTGCTACTGTATAGGCCTAAGTATAAGATTGTTCAGTCTCATTTTGCATGGCAAGGCATATACACTAGGAAAACGCCAAAGTCGTTGTTAAACGAGTGAGTGACCCATGTGTATAGTATCCGGTATCATCCCCCATACTGGGCTAGATCGAGCCTTAGGTATATGGGAGAAAAGGCGATGTTCCCGGGTACTCAACACAGGCTCACTCACTCGTTTAACAACGACTTTGGCGTTTCCCTAGTTATTTAAATTGAACATTTAAAATGCGAATCATGTTCAAAACGTATTAGCGTGAAACATTACCAAATTTCCAAGACAAAACAAAATCACCTTCGTTTTATTTCCCATTTAACACCCCTCAAAAATAATATGTGGGTGCAAAAATATAAAAAAGTTCGAGGTAATGGGTATCGAACCCCAACCCTCCGTGCGGTAGTCTAAATGCTTACCAATAGGCCATGCAAGCCACGTAGTTATCGTCCCACTAGCTGCCACTAAACAAATGCTATAGATATTTTAAAAATCACATTTTTATTTATTGTAGGATTAAATCGCAATGAATCTAGCTGATTTTGTTAGCAGTTCTCAGTAAACTCGTACCGGATGTCTTGTTTAAAATTTCAGCCCAATCTGTTCAGCGGTTCGGCTGATTTTCGACGTACAGACAGACAGACAGACAGAATCACAGAATGAGAGCCGTTCGAGTTGAATGGAGACACTCGGTCGCTCCGCTCCCTCGTTTAATTATGTGAATGATGTCCATCTCCGAACTCGTCTATGAAAAGGCCAGCGGATGCAATATGTTATCTTTAGGCCTACTAATGTGCTTTCAAATAAAAGCAAGAAGTTTCCTTGCCATTATCTTGAAAAGTAGAACAATGCCAAAAGATAAGATAGGCCTACCGCACAAGATAAATACTTCGCACTCAGAAAAGGCTGGATGGGTGAAGTGTTGTTGATTGGCTGAAGATGTCATGGAGCCTTGAAACCATAGTAAAAACAGTGAAATACGGCTCGGGACCACGTTATTATGGCATCATAAGCGGAGCAACTTTCAACCGGCAGAAGTAATAGGGAATTATAAATAAAAATTTTCTTATGAAATGTGAACCGGACTTCTCAAAACTTGACGTGAAAACGTTGATAACGTCCACAAAGTTCAAACTGGTTCCTCCATGCCAGAACCGGTTCGGAACAGTTTTTAAAGGTCAATTTTGGTTCAATGTATCAGCCTTATATGCGTGTTTTTGGAAGTGACTGTACGGCCAGGAGTGAGCTGGCTTCGGCGCCCATGCTTTGATACGTACAACTGCCGACAGTAAAGTGTCATGTAGCACTAGCAGCCTCGCCCGTCAAGGCCGTTCGAGTGTTTGATAATCAGCTAGCGAGGAAGGATAGATAGCTGGCTACGCCATGGGCTCCGTGGAAATAGACCGCACAATAAACGGTGCGTAGAATTACCATTGTGCGGGAAAATGTGTCCGTGAAGTTCACTGTTGTATAGTAGAATGGAAAAATAGAACCGGTTTGAAAAGTCGGAACCGGGTCGCTTTAGAACCGGTTTGGAACCGGTTTCCGGGTACCTGATGTCATCACTATGTGACTGAACATATCTAGCCTCTTGCCTCCCCTACTGGCACAAACAGACATCTGCCATTCTTTTGTCTATATAGGTGTAATTGTGTAGAGCCTACATATTATTATGTTCTTAGTTCTTACTACTAAAATAAACAGCCCTATTCTATCTACCTACTAACAAAACAGTTTATCAATAAATGAGTGTTGTGATAGGATTCAACAGCTTACCTTGTGGTGTGATAGAAACCACCAAATTTGATCTAGGCCTACAGGTAAAAGTAACAACAAAATTCATTAAACAACATTGTGTTCATGTGTTCCACACGACGATGCTAAGCTGTAGGATCCTATCGCAACACTCAATACTCCAACCGATTAACATTCTTTAAACGTAACCAATTTGTCAACAATTGTAAAATTTTACAATTGCCTTACAATAATGCGACTTAATTGTACTAAATTTAAAACTTAATTTTTATACTGTGCACGATAATTAACGGTGAAGTTTTATGCTCTGATTTAACGTGGATTGAGCCAAATGCTAATAAACTGATGTTTGTATTCAGATGATGTCCTGGTGCGGATGATGGATGATCGGACAGCTGAAACTTGTCGAATTTTACATGGACATGGGGGCCCTGTGTACCGAGTAGCATTTAGCCCCGACCGAACTCTTTTGTTGTCCTGCTCCGAAGACACTACAAGTATGTTGTCTAGCAATGTTCAAATTATAACAAATTTTCTGTCTTATCTGATATTCAATTGTGTACAGTAGTTAACATTTCTAAGTAGCTTGATGCATACACTAGGAAAACGCTTAAGTCCCGCCGCGTTGTTGGATGAGCGTAATTGGTGCATTGAGCTGCCATGTGTTATGCGGATTTTCTGTTGTTAGGTGAAAAAATAATTACTTTGTTAAAGATTTTATTTTAATTAAATTAATTAAATTAAATTAAAAATTTACTTAATTTTTTTTAATTAATCGTATTTTTAAAAAAAGGAAAAAATCGTAATATTGAAATTTTCATAAAAAATAATTACTTGATTGTGCTCAAATTTCACACGAATATTTTAATTCATAAAATTAAGGTTCTGTAAAAACATCATTACAATCGAATAAAGCATGTAGGTGTTATAAGTCGAAGAAATTTTTAAAAAATTAAAAAAATCGTAAAATTGCGATTTTCATGAGAAATAATTTTTTGATTGCGCTCAAAAACGTGGCAGTTCTTAGTTCAGAGATTTCGAAGGCCTCCATAAAATTTCATCGCAATTGGAGTATCGGTTTAGCCGGAATCGTGTTAACAGACAGACAAAAATACAGAAAAAAAAAAACATTCCGGATTTTTTATCCAGTGTTGTGAAATGGAATCTTCGCTACGCTCATCCAATTATTTGGGGTATCCAAACCTATAATTTTGAATAGTAGGTAGTAGGCATTGTGGTGTTATCTTTAGGTGATCTATAATCATGGCCACTTTTTGTCGTAGTTGACCATACTACCGCTAGATCCCGCTACTAGTGGATGCCATAGATGCACGGTCTGCTGGCACTACCTGTTGGGATCCAATGGAACTCTGTTCTTTAAGGAGTCGTTTATGAGCATGCAGTTCTGCACACTTAGTATGCCTCCTAACTAAAAGCATTCTGGTAGTTGTCTCAAACCACAATAGTTAAAGTTAGCTTATTTGACATATTTCAAACACCTAACCTAGCCTACAGTGCAACACTAGGCACAGTGGATGCGTGATTTTCCACTCTGCCACGCCCAAAAAATGTATGTGCAAATTTTTGATTAAACTGTTGAATAAAAAATCGATTTCTACTATTTGGACTGGAATTGATTCCACCATATCGTCCCTAATTATCTATCACATCGTAAGTTGGAGTACGTACTATTTATTTATTATTATTGGAATTACAGCCTGGTTTGACATTGCTTGATTGATTAAGGAATTTATTATTTATTATTTATTTTTTATTAGGAGTGGGTTAAAACAAGGAAGTGTACTGTCACCACTATTGTTCACTATTGTCATGGACGAAATCACTAGGAAAGTTGTAGATAGAATCGGAGAAGAATGTATGAAAATAATGTTATTTGCAGACGATCTTTTGGTGTGGGGAGAGGATGAAGAGGAGGTGCAATCTCAAGTTGATGTGTGGAGTGTGGTAGCAGGAGAATATGGTCTGATGTTTGGAAGTGGCAAGAGTGAAACAATGCTGATGACACAAGATAATACGAAGAATGTCAGGATTCTCCTAGGACAGATTTTAAAGCAAGTGGAGAATTTTAAGTACGTGGGGAGTATAGTAGCATGCGATGAAAGGATTCAACCAGAGACAGGAAGAAGGACGCAGCAAGCTGTCGGGTTATTTCAATCTATCCGAGACCTCATGGAACAGAGAAGTACCAAAGAAGTGCAAGGTTACCATCTACCAGACCTACTTTGTTCCAATACTGACATATGCAGCAGAGACTGGGAATATGACAACAGTGGATGAGAGCCTTGTGCAGGCTGTAGAGTGTAGAGATCAAGTTTTTGAGAAGCATTGTAGGTAAGACCAGATGGGACTGAATACGGAATGAGGATATCCGAGATCAAGTAGGCGTGAGGAATTTAATGGGGTGAATTAGAGAGAGAAGATTAAAGTGGTTCGGACGTGTCAATAAGGATGGAAAGAGCGAGATTACCAATAAGGATGATGGAATTGGAAATTCCAGGTAGGAGACCAAGGGGCAGACCACAACAACAATGGCAGAATAGTGTGAGAAAAGATGTGGAACAGCAAGGTGGAGACTGGAATGTGGTGGCAGGACAGAAGAAGATGGAAAAGCCTATCTTCAATGCCGACCCAACACAGAGTTGGACGCGGCAACAGATAATGATGATGATCGTCTTATATATCACTTGACACTTAGTACCATTTTGCAAAGACGCTTGACAAATCATGAACTATAAGTTTCTCTATTTACAAATAAATTTAAACTTGTATCACCAAACTTGTGAATAGGCCTACAGTACAAATATGTGTTAGAGGTCTGCTAGTGCTTTATAATAATTGCAAAGCCAATTTCTTTGTATTCAATCCACTGCCAGCTCAAGGCTGACCAGTTCAGCCAATGTCTGTGTGCGCTTCTAGCCAAAGATCTTGTGAAAACCTGTGCCTTTGTGTTGTGATAATGAATATCGCCTTGGTTCTTCTCAGTCATAGCTAAGCTCCACGGCCAATTCTGCAGCCGTTTTGTTTTTGTCAAACGGGGAACAAAAATAATATCATGCACAGAAAATGTTTCGCTGATGTGATTGGGCTATGCGATTGCGCCTCCCAGTCATCACGATGTACTATTGATGAAAATTGGTTTTCTCGCTTGTGCGTCTATTTGAATTGAGCTCCATCTCTGCACTAGCAAGACTAGTGTTTGGTGGATGAGCCGCCACCTGCCCCCTCAATATCCCTTCCAAGAGACAGCTTATTGTGTAAAGTGAGATAGACTAAAGCCTTGATTTGTCTAGAGCAGCATGGAGGTTGGGGGGGGAGCGGATTTGCGATGGAGTATAATTGCGCAGTGGAGGAGATGTGAGTGGCACAGCAAGTAAGAAGTGAACATGTTTGTGATCTCCGACTGTCAACAGTTTATGTTGTATTATGTATTTAGTTTATTGGTTACGACGAGTTTATTTCTTAAGCAGAAAGGCAGGATTGGGTTTAAACGAATATAGCACTTGCTGGTTAAAACAGTGGTAAACAATTGGTTCGCTGTAAATTCAATTAATCCAAACTCACAACATTCACAGCCGAAGACTTTGGAAGGAGGGCTTGGCTGCCGTTTTTTACAAATTTTTGTATTTTGGGGGGATCTTATAGTTTATAGCGAAAGCAAAATAGTAAACATTAATAACTTTTTCGTTGTGACATAGCATTCGTGAGACATCATATTATAAAGTAGAGGTGTGCGAGTACTCGAAATTTCGAGATTTTTTTAGTTTCTTTTTATACTCAACATCAAGTCGAGTTTGGTTTTAGGCTCGAAGTTTTCGAGTCGAATTTTACACGTACGAAAACCTATGAAAAGTTGAAAACTGAAAAGCACTATCATCACAGTAGGGCTAGGCCTATGTGTAGAGGTCTAGTCCTATAACAAGAACAACCTAAGCCACCTAGGCTAGGGCTACTACGTGTGTAGGCCATGACGACAAAAAGTAGGCATTGGCCCTTGAGACTGCATGCTTTAAAAATTATGATGAACAACAAAAGAGACTTGGATGCGGAAACCGGGAATACACGGCATCGAAAACAAACATCCTTTATTGGTTTTGTGGCATCTATATCACTTATATTTCCTATCAACTATCGTGAAGAATGAATGATTCCATCTAAGCACTTTTATGTATTTTTAAATCGTAGTTGGCGTTGTTTGTCATGTTTTATGTTTCTTCCTTCAATCTTCCATCTTTGCTTTGACGCTACGCTTGAAGGTCAAACTCACCGAGCGATGCCATTGGACGGAAACAAAAAGAGCCCAGAGCGCACGTGTGGCGCACTCCGTCAGCCATCGCTAGAACTCGTTCCAATCAACGGCGCGGTATATTCAAATGTGCTTAAATAGCATTGGAAATGCCTAGACCGCGAATATTATAATGCAAGTGCGAATTTGGAGGAATTTTTTTTTTTGGGGATAAAAACATTGTAGCAGTATTGCAATGAGGCCAGGAACTATAGGTAACATAGGTAGGGCATATATATAGGCTATTATATTTATCAAAATTTACCAGCACAAAGGGCAGGAAGGCCAATGTAGGGCATGTTTCGAAGTATTTAGCCTACCCTAATACAAGTACAATAATTTAATTTTTTAAACATGTAGGCCTATGGCAGAAAAGTCGTGTTCCAAGTGGGCATACTAAATTAATGATTTTAAAATTTAAATGAATAGTACCGTATTGTACCGAATATAGGCCGACCCTGAAAAAAGGCCAACCCCCTAACTTGGGTCATCAAAATTTAAAAAAATTTTTTTTAATAAAATATTTTTATTTTACGCGCCGTTATTCCTGCGGTCTGTTTCCGCGGAGCCAGTGCCAAGGTCGTTTTTCCCGCGCGGCCTATTGACGCGGAGCCCGTGATGACGTAGGCTATGACGCAGTCTTAGTGCTATGACGCAATCTCCAAGCAGACCGGTTCATATCGCCTAGTTATCTGTTCCTCGTCGTTCTTCACTCCTTAGGTCATTCTTCACTCGTTAGTAGGCCTGCAGTAGGCCTGAAGATAGCGTTGCGTCCTCCGTGCCTACCGTATTGTTGGCGCAGCGCCAGACAGAAGCAGTGAACTATGCGTATTTCCTTGTCACACGGCCTGTAACTTGGTGTTTGAAATTAGCGCGTCAAAATGCCGATGCTCGCATATAGGCCGAGGAGGGATTTTGAGACCTAAAATAATGAAAAAAAGGTCGGCCTATATTCGGTACTATACGGTACTCAAGTATCTAAAGGCATACTTGACACGAATTCAAAATATGCTACTCACATACCCCTATATTATAAAAGTAACCGATTACTTGTTTAGGTTTATTTTCGTGACTATTCTTTGCTCTTTTTTTTTTTTTTTTTTTTTTTTCTTCTTGTGCAAAGTTGGCCTCTTCAGCCATTCTTCTGTCTTGCTATCCAATATAAGACTGCCTCCTTTTCTATCCTGCTCAGGTCATCGGGCAGGGAGTCAATGTCATTCCTGAGGGCGGCGCATCTGAAGAGATGCGCTCTGTCTTGATCCTCTAAATTACAAAGTTTGCAGGTGGCCGGTTCGTTGGTAATGTTGAAGCAGGTGCAAGATGGTGCTGCAAGACGTCGTGACCGGTTACAAGCCGGAAATGGGCGGTGGCCGTCTTCCTCGACCAGTCTTTGTCTGGCCCTTTTTTGATCTCGGTCCACACTGGTGGACCGAGATTCTTTGCTCTTAAACATTTTATCCATTTCAGTTCGTCTCTGGAGTCTCCAAACATGGACGTGCCTAGTTTGCTACAAGGGTCATGTGTACCCAGTGTGGGATGTGCGGTTCGCTCCACATGGATACTACTTTGCCACAGGAGGACACGACAAGACTGCCAGGCTCTGGGCTACTGATCAACATCAGCCCCTAAGAATATTTGCTGGACATTTTTCAGATGTTGATGTAAGTAAAAAAAAATAGAAGGCTCTTTGCCATGTTGTCCTTCCTAACTTGTCCAAGTAGTAGTTGGCCAAGAGGCTGGATCATGAACAACCAACACACAGATACTCAGTGTTGGGTAGAAACTTTTTAAAAAGAATGCATTCCTTTTCTTATGAGAGGATCTTTATATTAGGGATGACATCGATTCCAAAAAAATTCTTTCGATCATTGTGATCTAAGAATCAATTCCCAAGAAAAAAGTTTTTAATTGTATGCACAGTTATATTGGTGGTAATTTTTCGCGGAACCTGTGATAAACGGCGATATTTCCGCGAAGCCCATGACGGCGTGTCTCCCACGCCGTACGTCTTGAAACGATGTATTTTGCAACGTTGCGTCATCGCCTGATTACCGTACTCCCTGCCTTTGTGTACGATCGGCGTCTGGCGGGAGAGGGAGACACGTGATTCATCGCTCTGCCACGCCGCAAAACACGCCGCATGAACGTTAAAACTGTCTAGTGAGAAATCAATTCTGCCATGTCATCCCTACTTTATATCTAGGCAGGCACTAGTTCTAAAAGTTACAAATTTGGGGGATCTTATGAAGAAATAGTTAAGAGTTCCTTTCATCCTTAGAAGTTTTGTATTAATTTTTAAAAATATATTAGGCCTAGCTGATGCAAATGGCTTAATGAGTTGGAAAATTATATATTATGTTGGTTGATATTATATTGGTGAGAGATAGGATCCAACAGCTTCTACCTTCAAAAAGTGATTGTGGCTGCTAAATTTCTTGATAAATAAAGCCATAAATATTGTGTATTTAAATGTATTATGTATATATGTATTAGGGATGACATCGGGTACTCGGGTACCCGACTCCCAAGTCCGAGTCAACTCCATTTTCAAGGAGTCGGGATTTTTTTTTTTATGATAGATTGAATGAGATTGCATTTGTTGTCTCGTTAGTCGTTATCTTATCTCAAAACGTAAACTTCATCTCAGCTGCCTTTATAGCACTTTCTTCCTTCCTGCCCATCAAATCAGCGAGAGTCTTGGCCGGGCCAAGAGACAAACAAGCTAGTGATACGTAGCGGGTGGAGGGGGGAAATGTTCGGACAGCGTTGTGCAACCCCACTGAAAATCAGTTATATAATTGAGTGGGTAGACTCATACAATTTTTTTATTTTTTTATTATTTATGAAACTATAGTAGTGGGCTAAAAATAACTTTTGCATAATTTTTTTTTTTTTTTTTTTTAATTGCGGATTGGGGAGTCGACTCCAATATTTACTACCCGATGTCATCACTAATAATATGTATGTATATCGACATTATGCATCTATTTTGTAAATACAGTAAAACCCCTATGGATCGTTCCCGGATCGTCCGTTTTCCCGCCATGATCGCTATATTTGAAAAATTTTTGCAAAAGTCCCATTTACACAATGTTAAAAATTCCCGCATCCATCGTTCCTCAATCGATCGTTTTCCTCGCTGTACCGTTCAAAATGTTGTGTTTCTCAATGTTAAATTTACCCTAATGTATCGTTTTCGCCTTTGATGAACACCGACCGACGGACGAAGCACTATTTCCTGCAAGACAATACATCATCGACAGCGAGCGCGATGTTTTGTAAGCTGTAGTCAGGTTCACTTCACCTCCCCCCCGCCCGCCGGCAGCTGCCTACTAGACCGGTTACCCCTCCCCTCCCGCTCGCGCTGCCAGTGGCACGGCTCTCTTCTCTCCTCTCCTCTCTCGGCCGGCCGGCCGGCCTGCCTGCCTGCCTGCCAGCTCAGACACTTCACATTCTCTCTCAGCAGTGCAGTGCCGTGTATTTCTTACGCGAATGCGATAATAATAATTACAAGATCATTGTTTTCAATCAATGATGATGTCAATACAACACTTGTTTTAACTGAAGCGCGAGTGTTATATAAGTTGAGTTGCCGTGTCTTATTCTCGGATATAACACTGCCGGCTGCCCCTACCAGCTAGCCGTGTAGTGTACTGCAACATTTGAAGCTGAGACGATCTCGACCTTGGAGACCCGGACCATTCCCTAGGGACTTCAAGGATGCAGTTCAGTCGCCCGTGCAATTTTCTCTCGTCGCAAGCACGATTCGAAATCGTAGTAAATATCGTTCCCAGAGTCAATGAAGAGATACAGGGAAATGTGATCTTCATGCACGGAGCATTGATCGATATCAACGGAAAAATACTTAATCTCCTTTAAACACAAGTACAGCGCGGACAATAGGGCGCAGCGACCGAGAAAACAGATAACGTGACAATCCATTCACCAAGCACGTGCATGGTCAGCTGTGAGGTCTCGACCCGACGAGTAGATTCTTGCGCCGCCGATTCCCGCGGCTGTCTCTCTCGCACTCATAGCTTACGCGCCAACAACACACCGCGCATGAATCAACACTTGTCTATCATCGTTGTTGATTTTTATTTTTTACCTCATTAAGACAAGCTTTTTATTTTCTTTACGTACAACAATTATTATATGACTGTCTTCTGAAAGTCGTAATAGATACTTGATATATTATTATCCAGATATTTTGAGTAGGCAATGAATTAGACTGAAAATTTTCAAAATTCATTTTTTTGTTATTTTACTCAATTTTAGGCATATTACATCGTTTTATTGGTTTTCCCGTTTTGACCGTTTTCCTCACTGCATCGTTTTTTTGTAAGCTACCCTGAAAAACGATACATAGGGGTTTTACTGTATATTTGTTAACCAGCCAGTTTCACGCAGCTGCCCATCTCGTTTAAGGTAAGCTGCAGGTCACCTTTCTTCTTTCCCCAATCACACACACTAACCTAGCCGATAGGCATTCTATCACAACCAACAAAGACATAAATATGTACAAAAAAAAACAGAAAAAACCCAAGATGTTTCGACACGAGGGCTTGTTCACTCAAGAGAGAAAGTAAAATGGCCACTGACTGTAAAAGTAAATATATTCCATCCAATTGGCATTTTTATCAACAACCATTATGTTGGTAATTGACTTTGTTAGTTTTACCTCGATTCACAAATCTGTCTTGTTCCCGTGATGACGTGGGTTCGTAATGCAACCTAAATGCGATGTCTTTTCATTTCTCTTCTAAAGGGGCTTTTAACATTCCAAGAACTCAAAAATTCTTTTTTAATTGTGATTTTTAACTTTTCAATATAGAGTTAAGAAGAAGAATCTTTTTTTGGGGGGAACTAATCCAACACTGAGGATTCGCAAAGCAAGTGCAGTAGGCCCACATCGGGCGAGGTCCTCTATTGTGTGTTGTAATGTTTTACAGTAAACCTTCGTTAATACGAACACCAAGGGATCGAAAAATCAGCAGTTCATAATATTTAAAAATTGTAATATAAAAAATGCTAAAATTCAGTAGCTTTGACCAAAAACACACTTGGAGTGAAAACTAAAGCACACTGTTAGAAAGAAACAACGTTTTTTACGTCAATAATATGTAGATGCAGCTCATTGTCGACAATTCAGTATAATAATAATAATAATAATCAAACACCCGGTTCCAACATAAGTCAGGTCGGGGGTGACGTATCACCAATTTCTCGGGCTGTGGACTTTCAGTGTTTTAGCAAGGCTCAACACCTCATCAGTACTTTTGATGTCTTCTATGACAGACTTTTTTCTAAGGCTGGGCTATGACTAAAGTTCAAATTTTCGATATTACACAAAAATTTTGATTCGATATCGATATACGAAAGCAATAAAGTATTTTTAAATCCCCCCCTCCTTACAGTTTCGTGAAATGAAAAACAAAGTATTTTCTAAACCCATTGAAATTTATTGATTAATTACACTTAGGTGGTTTTTAAAACTTATTAAACTTTTAATGAAGGGTATTTTTGTTATTAATAAGGGGGAAAGGGGACTTAGTATGTAGAAAAAAGTTTTCCTTCCTTCTTTGGCTTCAAGAACACTCAACATCGTGACAAGTGCAAGTCCCGGGCTCACGGTGATCTGTGAAAGGCGGGCGCGGCGATTGGCCACTTTGCGTGGATCGGTCCAGAGTGGGAGTCGAGTGTCCTAGTCAAAAAGCATACAGTCGGGTCTTGTAAAACATGAAACAATCACTAATAACTAAAAAGTAGAAAACTCATAAATAAAAAAACAGTACTTACCACAACTTAAAGCCCTCGAGAAGAGTGCTTGTCAAGCCGGGCTCGCGTGCTGTTTTTACGTGCCCCGGGCAACGCTAAATACACGCTCCCAGGGTTCCGACGGGAACACTTCAACACTTCAGAGATAACGAACGTAAACAGAATCCTCAACTGCTGAAAATGTGGCAGCCAGCCAAACTCAGAGAACACGTGTCACAGCGAAGGCCAAAGAAACCCTGATCTGCGGGAGGGGAAAAAGGGGGGGGGCTTTGCTTGCCAGCCGCTTTGGTTATGCGGCCACACGGGTGAAGGGGGGACGGACAAGTGTAGCGACGAGTGGTAAGGGTAAGGTGACCATACGTCCCGGATTAGCCGGGACAGTCCCGTTTTTTTACCCTCTGTCCCGGCGTCCCGAAGACTTTTTGAAAAGCACTGAAATGTCCCGGGATTCCGATAATAGCTGATTAAGTACCGGATTTTATCGACTTGCAATCAAAGTGTTGTAATATAATATACAACACATAATAGTAAGACTATTATTATTACAAAATGTCAAGTTGTGTAAACAAATTCATTCATCTGAAAAATATTGATTGTGGAGTAATTCTTGCTGATTGTGGAGTGATCAATTTTCGATTGAAACCAATAAAATATATTATATATAAACATGCTTTTCTTGGCAGCACTCTCTCCTATTGTGGCTTGTCCAGGGGGGGGGGGGGGGCTCGGAAAGCTTGGCCCTCCCCAAACCAAATCCCAGCTTTAATTGTAATAATTCTGCAAATCATCTAAGTTTAAGTAAAAAATAATTTATTTCTCGAATTTCTAAGTCAGGAAATACTCCCGTAACATCTTAAACACTTAAAACCACGTCAAAAACACGTATTTTTCAAAAAATCACCTGCGGCGCTGTTAGTGGGGGGCTACCCCCCAACACCCCCCCATTGTTTTGTTTCTCCAGTCCCTTTTCCCTTTTAGTAGATTGTCCCGGATTTTATGATTTCAAATATGGTCAGGGGAGGAGATGAAAGGTGATGAGAACAAAAGTTTTAAAGTTATAATATTTTTTCACAGGCAATTGAAACGTGGAACATTAGAAATCATAACTTAATTTTTGAAAATTTAATTTTAAAAAAAAAAATTACATTTTTTTGTTGATATTTAATCAAATATCGATATCGAAAAAATCGGCTCATATCGATATCGTATCGAAATATCGATTTCCTTGCCCAGCCTTAATTTTTACCAGTTTTCTCCATGTCTTTCTACCCTCCCAGAGTCTTTCTTCATTAATTCTCTCCCATGATTTCCCTCTTTCTTCAACGTTCCACTTTATTTGGTCCCTCCATCTATCTCTTGGGCATCCAACTCCTCGTACTACCCCCCATGTCCATTCGAATTCTCTTCTTGGGATTCTATCTTGCTTCATTCTTTGTACATGCCCATACCATCGAAGTCTTTCTCTTCCTATATTATTTCGACTTTCCACTCCTAGTTTGTTTATTGTTATTTTATTGTTTATTGTTTTGCTCCGTACCTTGTCCATTTTTGTTAAGGCTACAGAACTTCTTAAAAATTTCATCTCTGCTGCTTGTAATCCGCTGTCTTCCTTTCCTCCTATTGTCCATGTCATTGATGCATATTAGGGTGGGCCGAAAAACAACATTTTTTTATTTTTAAGTCGTAATACCGCGGAAAAGTTGCGAATTGTGGAGACTTAAAATTTTTTTTTTTTTTTTTGAAAATCGGTTCATATCTTCCGGTCGCGCATGTGCTCTAAAGTTTTCCAAAATTTGGAAAATTTTGATTTTTTTTTTTTTTTTTTAGTTGTAATACCGCGGAAAAGTTGCGAATTGGGAAGACTAAAAAGGGTAAAAAAAAATAAAAAAAATAGGTTTATATCTTCCGGTCGCGCATGTGCTCTAAAGTTTTCCAAAATTTTGAAAAATTCACATTTTTACGATAATTTTTAATATTTTTAACATAGAATAAAATTTAAAATATGAAGAATTCGATCTTTTACATTCAGGAAGAAGCTAATTTAAAAATTATCGTAAAATTGTGAAATTTTTCACAATTTTGGAAAACTTTAGAGCACATGCGCGACCGGAAGATATGAACCGATTTTTTTTTTTTTTTATTTTTTAGTCTCCACAATTCGCAACTTTTCCCGCGGTATTACAACTTAAAAAAAAAAAAAATGTTGTTTTTCGGCCCACCCTAATGCATATCATATTATTGGGAGAAAAGAAAATACATTTTGTTTAATAGCATCTTACACCTGGATGATATTTTTTCTTTCCATGATAGTTTACGTACACTTTGGTAAAATTTGTCTGCCAATATAATTCTCCTTGATATTTCAGCATCCATTTTTGCGTCTATTGTTAGTATACTTCCAAGGTATTTGAATGCTTCTGCGATGGACAGCTCTTCTCCCCGTAGTATTATCTTCTTCTGATTTCGTTTACTTTTCTTCGTTACTATTAGTGTTTTGCTCTTTTCACTGCTTATTCACATGTTAAACTTCAGTGTTAATAATTGATTAAAAATAGAAGAGGCAACAGTTAACAATACTCCGAGCGCCAGGCCAAGTGCGAGATCTCGCTTCAATGTCACCGGATACCTGGGCTACGTGTTACCGGGCGGCGATGCCTCGAATCACTGGTCCGCGCTGTACTGTGTTCCCTGTGCATGCTGCAGTTGACCTACTACTTAAAGCGGAGCGAATTGCATACATAAATAAAGGTAGCGTCTCTTAGGGCCGGTATTACAATCAACAAATAAGAAAGTTATTTGTAACAAATAAGCTAACTGTAGCAAATAGCGTTAATTCGGTCTTTCGAAAATAGCACTATTCTTAAGAATAGAAGCAGCTTATTTGTCGGATTCTTATTGGGAGGTTCAACTGGCCGATAGCTCAATTGATTATCTATCACAATAATTGAAAAATAAATAAATAATGAACAATTATTTATTCATTATTATTATTTTTTCAAATTCATTTTTATTGGGCCAATTGTTCATCTTATATTCAGCCTAATAATCGGGTTTGGTTTATTTGGATTAAGGATGCGTCAACCATTTGGTCATAATGCACCACTCTACTCTAGGGGATATGTGGAGGAGGGCCCCATGTTGGTCAGAACCAGCCACGGGTAAGGGGAGGAAGGGGGTTTTCTGACGTCGCGGTCGTCATCGTCGTCGGGGAGGTCGTCAAGGAAGGGGAGGTGTCCCCGACGACGATTGCTAGAGCTCGCCTCTAGTTTCAGGGAGTAATATATTGCCCTCTTACTTGCTGATGTTTGCGAGGTGGACTCTTTCTCTTGAATCGCCTTGTACGATTTGCAGAGCCATGCTCTGGGCCAATTCTACCCCGGTCCCATAGACGGTCATTAATTTAATTTGTTTATTTTGTCAGTATACATTGTTGAATTGATTTTATTATGCATATTTTACCTTGTATATAGATTATTGAGTAAGCTTTTTGGACTTATTTTAAATAAAGTCTATCACACCAAAGCCAAATATTTTGGAATGTGCTAGATGTAAAAAAATAACTAAACAATTAAATTTTATTAGTAATAAGAACCAACGCCCGTGGTAAACATATTATGTAATCAACGATCTGTAAATATAAGCTTCAATTTGAGGGTCGCCTTGGGTGTAGGCTTACAGACGTAAAGAGCAAATGTTGAGGGGTGTCTTTTTTCAAGTAAATTACATGGAAAAGTTATAAAAATTGACATTCGTCATTGATAATAAATAAGTGAACACAATAATGATGGGATGAGTAAAAAAAAAGTAAAAAACTTTTCCCAGACGGGACTCGAACCGGCGACCTCTCGCGTGCAAAATTAGTGCGCTAACCAGTCGGCTAGCAGCGTCTGCAGTCAGCGTCCGGTCTAGAGCGATATTCATGCAGCCCGGTAGATATACACGCTGACTTGAGTCAAGTGTAATAGCTTCACGATGACAATTAGGACACTTTCAATGCTTTTAAAACCTTCTGCCAATATTTCTTGAATGTAATTCACAGCTGTATACAGCATATGTTTGCAATTACTGCTTATTTTGGTATTAAACACTTCCGAGGTGGCAGTTCTCGCGACATGTGGACTATCCACTCGATCAGAATGTTCCAAATAGCTATCGGGAGGATTAACTTTCTTTGTAATACGCGAACTAGGTAGTTATTGGACGGATAGCTTATCCGACAGATAACTATTTGTTACAGTTAACATTTATTATTTGTTGATTGTAATACCGGCCCTTAGTCTATTATTATAGCAATACCGGTAACATGAAATATGAGTTGATAAAACTTATTACGTATTTGCTTTACTCGTTATTTTCAACCGGAAAATATAGTTAAGTGGAATTCCTGTGTGGAACACTCTCGGACTGCTCCTGACATTATTATTATTAGTAAATTAAGGGCGATTTATCATTGAAGATTATTCACACGTCAACCTTGCTAAATACTAGTAAATACTAATAGTAATTAAAAAAAATATATTGTAAAAAAAATTACATTCAGGGTGGGGCAATCATTAGCTCCAGTGACTTGGTCTATATTTTGTCTTTCTTAGCTACCGGTTAGCCAGCCAGACCTGAAGCAAATTCTTGAGCCTCCTCTGCATCCGGTAACTCTTTCATATTCTGCTGCTTGTTTACCAGGTCTTTGCATTTCTTCTGATCTTCCCAATTTTATCTCCACCCAAGACAAGTCTCTCGACTCTTGCTTTGTTTCATTTGTTCAATCCACCTATCTTTTGGTCTTTCTACTTTTCTCTTGTTCTTCTTTCCAGCTCTAGTTCTAAGTATTCTTTCCATTTCCATTCTTTTTTATGGTAACAAATGCATTTTGCCTTTAATGTATCTGGTTTGATATTGTTTTCTAGTGTGTTCAGTTTCATCCAAACTCAAATTACATAGCGACTGGGTCAAGTGATCGAACTGTTCGACTATGGGATTGTGTCACTGGGAACCACGTGCGACTTATGACCGGGCACAAGGTATGTACAATGGACAACATCAATAATGCTTAGGCCTACCTTAAAAATAATATGTACACCATCTATTATAACTAAGTAAATCGAGGGATCTGGAAGATACCTACCGTTATCGACCTCGCTCGTGAATATTCGGTTCGATCTGGCGTCGCTCGGTGCACTATATTCACAGAGCTATCACTCGCTGACGTCATCTAACAGATGGGGGGTGATATGTTTGGGTTTTGCTAAACATATTATACGTAATAAGGTATGCAATATTAGGTTGTAACGTACCTTGGTTTTATTGTGGATCGCACATTACATGAATCAATTACATTAGAACTAGCAAGGCTTGGCGTGGTGGGCAGCCATGTTTTGGAGAATGCGCTAGAGAGCGTAGTTCATAGTTTCAAAGTATAGGGGGCAGCAGTAAACAACTCGGAAGTGTCTATAAATATGGCGCAAGGTTGAATACACTTCACACCTTTCCTTGGGTTTAAGACCATAATATTAGTAAGATTATATTTTTGCTGAATACTACACAATACTACGACTATCACTCATAAGGTAGATTGTCTGATTGACAATCTACAACTATGGTTGTACATAATAAGGAATTAGATGTTATTAATGAGATACATGCTAAAAATATTAGGGATATAAGCTAAATGTTATAACTCAAAATTTGCAAATGAAATCTTTAAGCAAATTCTTAGGGCGTTGAACCTTTCGGGTAGAATGTCTCCGTCCTGGAGGTCCAGGTGAGCCTCTGTGCCCACTGGTACTAGGTTCACCTAGTCCCGGATCGGAATGTACTGGTGAGCCTCTGTGCCCACTGGTACTAGGGTCAGCTTGTTCCAGGTCTCCATTCGTCGTAGGTACCTGGTCTGTCCACCCTTGGTCTGCTGGGGCATTGAATACTGGTAATGCACTTCCAACGTTGACAACTGGTGGCGTGTCATGCTCGTGGAGTCCTGAGCCGATACTAGTGGTGACATTTGCGTACTTGTCCTCGTTCGTACAACGTGCACGCATCTGGTCCACGTGTCGTTTGTAGTTATGCTGGTTCAACCCAATGACATGGTAGTTACGAGGTCCTTCCACGGAAGATACTGTTGCTGCAATCCATGCTGGTCCACTGTTACTGTAGTTTCGGACGTAGACTGCATCTCCGACATGGAAAGTACGACCCCCAGCAGGAGGACTGGTTCTGGGCTGGTTGGTAGTTGTGTGATCAGGATGCAGCGCATCCAGAACTGTCCGAATTCTTCTCCCCATAAGGAGTTCTGCTGGGCTTTTCCCGGTTACTGTGCTCGGCGTGCTGTGTTGAGTCAACAGGTGCCTCGCAATTCTGTATTGGATGTCTCCTCCCTCTGAAGAAATCTCTTTTAGTGTTGTCTTGACAGTTTGCACCACTCGTTCTGCTTGTCCGTTGGTTGCCGGATGGTATGGTGCAATGGTCACGTGACGTACATGATTGTTTGTAAGGAAGTCTCGAAGTCTCTGTTGACACAAATGAAGTACCGTTGTCAGACACAAGGGTAGTAGGTAAGCCGTGAGTGGCCCAGAGTGAGCGCAGGTGGCGGATCACTGCTGTTGAAGTCATGGATGACACCACTCGAACTTCAGTCCACTTAGAGTATGAGTCGACAACGATAAGGAACGTGTGTCCTTGGAATGGTCGGCAAAGTCCACATGAATCCTACTCCATGGGTTTCCGGTGGTAGGCCATGGTATGACTGGTGCTTTAGCCGGTGCGTGTTGGTGTTCTTGGCAAACGGTGCATGCCTTCACATAGGTCTCAATGTCTTTGTCCATGCCTGGCCACCATACATATGTACGGCAAGCGACTTCATAACAACGATGCCAGGGTGGCACTCGTGTAAGATGTGTAGGACATTTTTTCTTGCGGTTACTGGTATCACCACTCTGTTGCCCCAAATTAGGCAGCCATTATATACGAACAATGCGTCCTGCCGTACAAGGTAAGGTTTGAACTCTGCTTCTGTTTTGGTAGACCATCCATGTAGGGTGAAATGGATTACTGACTGTAGCACCTTGTCATGGAGAGTGAGGTCAGCTATGTTAGCTGCATTGAGAGTCGGGTGTCTCGCTGCTTCTAGTAACAAGATCTATGTAGCGGTGGTGCTGGTGCGTCCCTGTCAGCCAGTTGAATCGGTAGTGGTAGGCGACTTAGCGCATCAGCATTGCTGTGTGCTTTGCCTGGTCGGTATATGATTTCGTAATCGTAGCCTGCAAGCATGAGAGTCCAACGCAGCATGCGTGCAGACAAAACATCTGGTATGGTTTCCTAGGGTTTGAACAGGCTTACTAGTGGTTGATGATCCGTGATGATGGTAAAATGCCGGCCATAGACATACTGGTGATAATGTTTCACCCCATAGATGATGGACAAGGCCTCCTTGTCTATTTGTGAATAATTCACTTCGGCAGCTGTGAGCGTCCTGGAGCCATACGAGATAGGTCTCTCCGTTTGGTCTTCAAACGTGTGTGAGAGAACTGCCCCAACGCGACTGGGATGCGTCACAAGCCAGAACAATATGTCGCTCATTGTCGTAATGGGTTAGTACATCCCTGCTGGTGAGGATTTGCTTGGCATCCTCGAATGCTTGTGCAGCCTCCAAAGTCCATGATAATTCATCTTTGGAATTTGTTACACTGGCTGCTAGACTGTACAGAGGTTCAAGTTTGGTAGCTCGTTGCGGTATGAATGCATTGTAGAAATTAAGGAATCCTAAGAAGGATTGTAACTGGCCTTGGTTTTAGGCTTCAGTGTGTTGCGAACAGCTCTGATTTTATCATCTGTTGGACTAACCCTCCAGCATGTATGCGAAAGCCTAAAAAACTCAACTTCGGGTGCACCAAAAATACATTTTGCACCATTGAGTCTGATACCGTGGTCTAGCAGTATAGTTAAGACTATACGTAGCCTCCTGTCATGCTCTTCCTTGGTAGCTCCGGTAATCATTATATCGTCTAAGAATGACGTAACTCCTCCAAATCGGCTAACATTATGTCCATTTCTCGTTGGAACACGATGGTGCGCTTGAGATCCCATACGGCATGCGATTTACCCCAAAAAGACCTCGATGTGTATTGATTGCTAGTATTTCTGAAGTTGTCTTGTCCACTTTTATCTGTTGAAAAGCTGTAGCCAGATCAAGCTTCGTAAACATCGTACCCCCACTCAAGGTTGAGAGTACAGAGGATATTGTCGGCAAGGGTACCTATCTGGTATAGATTAGAGTTAACCGTTGAACGGTAGTCCCCACACAGACGTACTGCACCATTCCCTTTGAGTACTACTACAACGGGGGTAGCCCATTTAGAATACTTCAGAGGGTAAATAGCTTTCTCGGTTAGCAATCGGTCAATCTCCTCCTCAACTTTATTTACCAGTGGGAATGGTACGCGCCTTGCTTTTAAAAACACAGGTGTATGCCTGGTTGTAGAGGTACTGATACGGGTGGTCCCTGGTAATGACCTAACCCTTCCTTGAAAAGCTCAGGGAATTCTACTTTCGGGTTCACGTCGGTGCTTTGGCCTGTGCATTGTTCTTGCACTTGGTTTATGCCGCTGATATTAATGCCTAGGGTCTTGAACCAATTTCGGCCTAGAAGACTGGTCCCCGCCCCTGCCACAACTACTAGAGGTAAGCGGTGGGTAGTGTTCCTATGGCAAACTGTGACTTGAGTCACTCCTAGAACCTTCAATGACTCTGAGACCAGGTCGTTAACCCCAAGTCTGGTGGATCTAGATCCGGTTTCCGGTTACCCCATAGATTAGGTAAGTGTTTTTCCGACATAAGAGAAACACCCGCTGCGGAGTCTACCTCCATTGGTAGGAGTACCCCGTCCACCGTCAGTGTGATAATATATTTACCGGTGCTTTCGAGCGAGTAATCTACTTTGTTTATTACGTTCAAACTCATAAGATCATACATATTGGTAGTGTCACTGGACCCACTGGTGACGCTAAGTTCATTTACCGCCTGATTACTCCTTGGTTGTTGAGTGTGTTGGGCTTGCTTATGCGAAGAATACCCCCTTCCATTTTTCTGTTTTGCTTTACAGACACTAGCAATGTGGCCTACTTTTTGGCAAAAATGGCATGTGGCATCTATAAATCGGCAAGTCTGTCCCTGATGGTCAGAGCCACAGCGCATGCACGAACTGTTCTGTTGGTGTGGTTGTCGGTGAGCTACCGGTCCTGGCTTAGCCCTATTGCGATTTTGATATTTAGGCCTAGTGTTAGTACTGCATGCACTTCGGTGTTCTGGGACCCTGCTGTATTATCGGTACTAAGCCTATCGCTATTGTGCATTTTCATTGCCGCCATGTTGCGTTCAGCAGAATCGCAGGCAGTACACATGTCTAGCGTTCGCTTGTATGTCAAGTCTGTTATTTCTAGAAGCCTACGTTGAAGGGATTCATTCGTTGTACCAATTACAAGCTGGTCTCGTAACCGGTCTTTTAGGTCGTTATAACCACAATGTTGGGCTATGGTACGTAGCTCAGATAGGTAATCTAAGAGAGATTCTCCTGCTTTTGGTGTCTACGGTGAATTTAAAACGTTCCACGATAAACCGATGGCTTGACATCGAACTTATTTTTATTATGATTATCAGTTGCTCGTAAGGTTTTGTCTATTACATTCTCTGGGTTAATGCTCGATTGTAATGCATCATATGATTTAGCACCTATAAGTGTAAGAAGGATTGCTGCTTTACGGTCCGATTCCGTAATAGCATTTGCTTTGAAAAAGCATTCAAGTCTCCCCTCATAGCTGGTCCAGCTAATTTTTTCGGGATCGAACTGGTCGACGGCTCCCCATAAAGCCATAATACTAAGGCCTAGCGATGCCTTTGAGTAGCCTTTAAATCTGGTGACCTGGTAGGCCTAGGGCAATAGGTTGATGCACGTAGGCCTAGGCCTAGGCTTTAAAGCACATGGTAATTTGTCTCGAGCCTAGCCTTACCGTCGGTAAGATCCGATCCTGCGTCGCCACTGATATGTTTGGTTGCTAAACATATTATACGTAATAAGGTATGCTATATTATGTTGTAACGTACCTTGGTTTTTTTGGGCGTTGCTCATTACATGAATCAATTACATTAGAACTAGCAAGGCTTGGCGTGGTGGGCAGCCATGTTTTGGAGAATGCGCTAGAGAGCGTAGTTCATAGTTTCAAAGTATAGGGGGCAGCAGTAAAACAACTCGGAAGTGTCTATAAATATGGCGCAAGGTTTGAATACACTTCAGGGGGGAAACATGGTGGCCCTATTTTACTTTAGCATCTGGTCTATTGGGACTTTTAAACACTGGTCGGTTAATGTGGTAGGGCCTAGTTTATACTAACACAAGATTTGTATATATTAGGGCTGTGCGAGTACTCGAATATTCGAGTACGGGTCGAGTTCACGGGGAGTTCGAAAACAAATTCGAGTTTCATTTATTTTGAACTCGAATATTCGAACGTCGGTTAAAAAACAGCATTTTCATTTACCGACCCGTCAAAAGTTACGTGTTTCTTCCGTTAGATAGCAGCATACGCGGCCAAAGTTCGTGATACACGATAGTCGAACTCCTTCTGACGTGAAACTCGTTATGATTGGCCGGCTGAACTTTGCGAGATCCAATTGGAGCTAGTCATACGTCACATGCGAGCGTTGATTGGCTGTTTTTTGTGAAATAATTCACGTCTACCGTGTATCACCACTTTTGTGTCCGAGATGTATGTTGACAAAAAAATGGCCACGATTCACGAGGCGAGAGCAGAGCAACCAGATGATTCGTAAAAATTTGCGGCGGACTAGGCTAGGCTTAGGCGTAATTTCTTCTCTAAAGCATAGGCCTAGCATAAAATACAATTTTGAAATATTCATGAGATGGAACACTTGTCACAATGCAGGTAAACATTCAAACAACACTGCGTGACAGTACCATTGACAACAGGTAGGGCCTAGTAGGCCTAGGCCTAGCACAGTACAATTGCTAGTAGGCCTAGCCTAGCCTAGTTGCCAGGATTTCTTCTGGTCAAGATTAGGCCTAGTATATTTTACCGATCTTAGGCCCTAGCTAGGCTTACAAACTCACATTGCCATACCAAAATGCACCCAGCACTAGACCTAGCCTATGGCACCCTTCAAACCAAGGTTAGTTGTAGGCCTAGCTAGGCCCTAGGTCTCCATAACCAAAAATATTTAACCCAGAAGGTAGGCCTAGGCCTAGGCTTTAAAACTGAAGAATTTGTTTGATAGGCCTAGTAGAAAGTCTGAAAAAAAGAATACATTTTCTCAATTTGGAAATAAACTCGATTTAAATATAAATAAAATAAATATCTATAAAATAAAATAAAAAAATAATTAGGCCCAACATCATTATAAATTAATTTTTAAATGAACTCGAATTGAACTCGAATTGAACTCGAAAACCGAACATTTGACTGAACTCGAACTCGTACTCGACTCGAATTGAAATCTCCCGTTCGCACAGCCCTAGTATATATTAATGGATTCACCAAACACTGCATAACTTTATTGCAGGCTTATTTTGTGTAGAAATCAATTCGGGCCAGTTTTTTTAGTGATATAAATAAGACAAGGCGTCGACTCCTTGCCCATTCCCTGAGGCTAGCTTTGTGACTATTTAGTACTAGCTTGGTGTGACTTTTAAAGGTGCCTTTTAGAACAAATCCCCAATTTGCCAAGTGAGTGTCGGTAAAAGATTACCCTAGATTTACTTCTGATCTGAATGATGGTGTACCTAGGTTGCAGTATCTAAACAATTCTTGCATACAAGCTAACTGTGGAGACCACCAGGATCCCTATTCTATAATGCGCTGTGATAATTTGTCGGTCAAAACAAAACGAGAGTTTCACTTTGGTATTCTATAAAGCCATTTTGCGAGTTGGCGTTTATGTTTCAACCGACAAGTTGTCCCTGACAAAAATATTTTGAAGAACTTTTTTAAGAGGGGACGCTGAGCTTGGCCCAACTCAAATGCGCGCATTCGGGTGTCGATGATTTCTGCTGAACGCTTAGCAAATTACAAAAATTTTGCATGGAAGTTAATAAGTACTTTTATATTGACATCCACACTTGGTTAGAAAAATAAGCCTTAAGATCCGTTGCGAGACAAAGTCCAAAACGTAAAGAAATTGGAAGTCCAAAACATGGATTTCAATTCTGGAAAATTCCCACCACCCCAAATTAACCTGCGCATTCACATTGATTTAAACATTAGCATCCAGTATGCAAATTGAGTTAAAAAAATCTGTACATTTGGAATAAATTCCTGAAGTTGACCAAAATTTAGTAAATTTTGATAATTTCACTAATTTTTTTATTCTAAATCAATTAATTAATTTAGGAATACGCGTACTGGATATCATAGATGTATTCTTTATTAACGTTAGTGTGAAATTTGATGACACTCATAAAGTCATAATACTAACAGTGTTATAAACCATTTAACCAAAAAAAAACAGAGAGCTGAGTGCCTAAAAGCATGTCCGCGCCAGCCTCAGCGACTCCTCTTAACACTTGCCAGCAAATCATGTTTGACGTTATTTAGTGTTATGTTTCGTTTGGTACTGGAATTATTTGTATAGTAGTTACGTTTACTCACGTACTTATTTCTCACAGTTTCATTTAAAAGAGGTTATGCTTGACGTACACTTTGACATACCATGCTAAATAGTAAATAATGTCAACAAAGAATCGACGGTGCCTTCCAGCAACAATTTCAAACCACCGCTAGCTGAATCTGCAAGTTTATATTTATTGTTTTATGAAGTTTTGATTGGTTGAAATTAGTTTGCTACGATTGCTCAGTCAAATTGAAGTTTCTCCTAAGTCCTAATCCCTGGGTTCCATTCCCTCCAACCATTAGTTCTCGTTACCAGTATAGAATTGCTGTTTTAACATATTGTCGTTTCGTGTGAAACGAAAAATACTACAGTACATAGTCAAGGGTCCAGCCATGCTGTACCAGGTGGTCTCTGTATACGCACAACAACACAACACAACACTGCTTACATAATTTTTTTGCTGAATGAATTAGCCTTTTAGGCTGGGCTTTATGTTCTCTTTTCTTTCCCGACCTGTCCATTCTTCTCCAATCTAGGCCTACACGAAATAGACATTCAGCGTTAAATAAATACATTTTTAAGCATGATACACTTCCATTATAAAAGTTAAATTGCTGAACTAATTTATATACCAGCCTACATGGAATTGAAAACACAATTACAATTTGATCTCAAAAGATTGAAGAAGGGTTGACAGGTTGGGAAAGCAAAGAGAACATAAATCCCAGCCTGAAGGGCTGGGGGCGACAAAACTTTTTACCTGCTGATGAGGACTGCAGCTAATTTAAAGTTGTTACCTTAATCCACAACGCGTTTTGTCCTTCTGGGACTCATCAGGCAGATGGTGGCCACTAAAAATCAGCTAACTACATGCAAACAAAACTCACAACACATAACCAAACCTGTGGTAGGGCCACGCAAGAAGCAAATTCTGCATGCATGTTGTCATCATCAGCAAGGTTACTTCAAACACCATTCATACTGAGCCACACCGTCAGCACAACCAGTAAGGGGGCTTCCCTCCCAACTCTAGTGCTCGGGAGACAAAACATCCATGACTCACCCAGTCACCCTGGATTCGAACCAGGACCCTTGGCAACAAGAGAAAAGCTGCCCCTTCTGTTGCTTGGCCAGGGTGCCTCTTCATTCATACTTTAAAAAAAAAAAATTATACTATATAAAAAATAATAAAAATAAAGAAAATAAAGAAAAAAGAAAAAAGGGGTTAGAGATAGGAAAGGTGGAAAGTCACACAACAGCACAACCAGTGAGGGGGCTTCCCTCCTAGACTCTAGTGCTTGGGCGACAAAACAACCATGTCTTAACCTGGATTTGAACCAAGACCCGTGGCAACGAGAGAGGCTGCCCTACTAATTGTGACTGAGATCAGAAAACGAAAGGAAAAGACACTACAAGTTGCAAGCTCTTGGCTATGGCACAGGCACATGTGCTATACTAGCTCTTAGCTGCAGGTGAAGAGGTTGAAGGAAATGAAGAGAAGGGTCTAACAGGTTCATCACCTGCTAGGGCCCCCCAGCAGGACAAAGAGTTAACCTTGTAAGGAACAAGGAAACTTGATTGATCTCAAAAGATAATTCTATTGTTCTGCTTTGTTCAGGCTCCCATCTACACATTGTGTTTCTCGGTGGAAGGGCGGTTCTTAGCGTCAGCTGGCGGCGATTGCCGCGTATTGTTGTGGGACCTGGCGCATGGCCATCTCTTAGCTGAGCTATCAAGTCACACAGGACCTATCCACTCGCTGGCCTTCAGTCGTGACGGACACATTCTCACCTCTGGTAAGTCAATAAAATTGATTTTTATCTTAATTTGTGGATACAAACTACAATGGATCCCAGCACTCTGTAGCATAAATGGAACTGAGAAAGCTGATTTTTTTGCCAAAAGGTGAAGCAAAACCAAGCAATTTGTAAAGAACATATATTTGTACAGATCCGCTAAAGCACATCTGAAATCAGTCTGCAACTTGGAGGTAAAGAGAGCATTGATAGGAGAAAGGCAAGGATAAAGTGTAGAGTGAGCTTGTTAACACAAGGAAAAGAAGAAACAATAGGTTTGTTTGGTTTACCTTGTGTAGTGTAGGTGTAGGCCTTCATATCAAATTACAGTATTACACTACACTTTATCCAGGATAACCAAACATTTTTTAAGCTACACTCTACACTAGATTGTCCCACATCGAACTGTCAAACTTCTAAAACATAATAAAACGCATACAGGACATGTTGAAGACATTAAATGAGTCAAATTAATTAGGTCTATTTTCAGACCATATCAGAGATGAAAAGTTATTTGGAACATAAACTTCATTAGTGCTTATCCTGTTTGAGGTTAAGAGTACCCTATGTACTTGCCCTCATCACAAAATATAGTCCCACATACATAAAATACTCCGAATCGGTTTCTAATGCGTAATATAGTAGACTATTGGTTGATTTTAGGAGTTATATTGATTGCCACTGCAAGAATGTGTAATTCATCATGTTTCAATCTGCTTCTCTTCAAATTTTGTGCCTAAATTTCAACACCTACACGACCTCCTAGAGCTCGTGTAGAAATTAGTGATGACGACGATTAATCGTTAACCGGTTAAGAACCGGTTAATTTTTGTAACCGGTTACGTGAACAATAACCGGATAATTTATTGACGATGTAATGTGAAATTTCTTTCTTTGTATTTACCGCGCGCGATAAAGAGAACCAAATTTGCCCTGTTATGTTGTTATTTACTGGTCCGAGTGCCGCCCGCTTTGACAGCTCAACACGTGCCGCCAACCGCATGGGTAATGCAGTCCCTTTCGAGTTGCTCTCCGTTCCCCCTCCCACCCATACAGTCGCAGTATTTCAGTACTGGGGCCTACCCACTCCACTACCGGCCTCTTTTCCCGACGAGATTGAATGATGAGCATATGAATTCATTTTCAAGCACATGTATATCTATCTATGCCATGTGATCATTTTATTGTGGTGACGAAATCGACTGCAGTCTTAAGTAGCCAGCCTCAGTTTAACAAGTGTTGTATTGACAGCATCATTGATTAAAAACAATGATCTTGCAAGTTGCAATTATTATCGCATAAGAAAAACACGGCACTGCTGAGAGAGAATGTGAAGTGTCACTGTGTCTGAGCTGGCAGACCGGCCGGCCGGCCAAGAGAGGAGAGTGAGAGCCGTGCCACTGGCAGTGCGAGTGGGAGGGGAGGGGTAACTGGTCTCATAGGCGGTAGCTGTCGGCTGGCGGGGTGGGGTGGGGAAGTGAACCTGACACACAGCTTCACAAAAGATCGCGCTCGCTGGAAGGAAATGGTGCTTCTTCGTCGGTTGCCGGTCGGTGTTCGTAAAAGGCGAAAATGATGCATTAGGGTCAATTTAACATTGAGAAACACAACATTTTGAACGATACGGTGAGGAAAACGATCGATTGAGGAACAGTGGATGCGGGAATTTTTAACATTGTGTAAATGGGACTTTTGCAAAAACTTTTGAAATATAGCGATCATGGCGGGAAAACGGACGATGCGGGAACAATCCATAAGGGTTTTACTGCATTTTATTTACTACGTAATAAACTTGGCGTGTGCACATTGAATTGAGATAAGTTATTAAAATGTTGTTTGTAGTTTATTTTTACGTCTGGAAGATTTGATGGAATTTCCAGCTGCTCAAAATGGGTTTTTCTGCTCATGCGATTTATTTCACGGAATAGATAATACACAGCATAATTACCCCTCCCCCTCCCGCGCGAGGCCGGCCTCCGTGATGTCGCGTAAACAATGCTGGCTGGCGACACTACACTCGTCTTTGAGAAGGTGAAGGTCGTTTTCTGTGAAGTACGAATTCAGCCTGTTTTAAAGATTCAACAGCGTTATTTAAGTGTCCAATATTTATTACGTGACACTGACAGCATTCGGAGATAAAATACATAGCGGGCGGGCGCGAGCACTAATGAATAAACTGATTACGTAAGTTCGGTGCGAGGGGGGGGGGGCACTGAGATAGCGACGAGGCAATTGACCGTGAGCTGCCTACGATCCGATATCGGTTACACTACGCAGATGTGCCACATAAACAATTTCGTAATCGGTGCTTGATGTTACTCCCAGTTACTCCTGCTTGCGATTGCACAACACGAAGCGAGCGCCGATAATGCGTGATTTTACGAGTTTTTGAAAATTAACCGGTTTTACAACCGATTAACCTGTTACAAGAAACCTTTGTCATCACTAGTAGAAATGCAACATTTTACACTACACAAAGTCAAACCAAACGGCTACACTTTACATTACACTTAATACGAAAACGCTTTTAGACTTTGTGAGCCTACTAGTGCAAAGTGTAGGTTCGTGTAGCAAAACCAAACAAACCTAATGGAACAACCATTGTGCAATGTTGAAAGGGTCTTATGAAGGGATGCTTAGTGGCATGGACAGGAATAAACAGGAGTCCTACTTTTGTTGGTTGTTGTGATTGGTATGCTGTCGACTGTTAAAAAAATGCTGTTTTGTTTTGCAGAATTATTTAAACTTGTCTAGACAAACCAATGATATCCTAGGTATGATGCCATGGCCCATCGGTAGAGATGTGCAAAAATGGTGACGAACAAAATTTGCAATTTTTTTTTCGTCGGGGAACCCCTTCCCTTTGACTACCTCCCCGACGGCGACGACAAAGACAACAAGGACGGATGATGACACAGACGGAGACGACCACGACGTGGGGGAACCCCTGCCCTCCCCATATGCTTGAGGCTGGTTCTGACCAGCACAGGCCTGTCCACCCCTTGTCCCCCCGCGTCATCCCTTACGTCCCTCCCTTCGTCTCGATTAGCCAAGTTGCATAAATATGAGACGTAAAGCAATATCCAATCTATCCAATCAATCAATTTTAAAGTTGCAATAATCGCTTCAAATTCAGTACCTATGCACATGAATCACCTGAGTTGTGATTGAATAATACCAATTTACAATTCACGAATTTTCGCGATATTTCGGTTGAACTAGTGGCGAAATTAGCAATTATGTCTATGCGAATTAGGTCACGAAATTTCAAAGTTTTTTCAAAGTTTTGGTGGAGGTGCCAGGTAGGTAGTCAAATCTAAATTATTCCTTTCTGGTACATATGGTGGAGGTGCCGGGTCATACAACGTGATTGTGAGATCGTAATAATCATTTGTACGCGAGTAAGCTCAAAATACTTCATATCAAAATATTGACATTGCACAAAAAATGCATAATTTTACCGGGTAGTGAAAATTAATCAGGTGGTGAAAACTGTCAGAAACTTTGAAAACTGAAGGCTGAAATTGAGCTTAAAATTAAAACTGATTCTCACTCTCACCTGCTTGTTTTTCTTTTAAATTAATCATAAATTGTCCTGGAATTTGTGATATTGATAAATTAAAACTTTTTTAAAAAGCTGTGCATTATTATTATTATTATTTTTTTTTTTTTAAATAAGGAAAAATCGCAAAATTTTATTTTTATACGCGAATTTTCAAACTTCTCTACCCATAGGGTGATCAAATTGTAATTGATGTCGTCGCATATCTTGAGGATATCTTGAAATGCAACCTTCAAAGCCTACTGGTGGCTCTACATTGTTACCTACCGTATATTATGCAATACTTCAGGGTCCACTAGATACTTATGCTGAGCTGCTGTAAACTGGGTCTTTTCACGTGATGTAAACAAAAGGCCATCTTATATCGCTAAGTGTGTTTTAAAAATTATCTGGAGCGCTCCGAACACGTTGTGTAATATTATCCGTAGCAGAATGTGCTGGTTTTGTTTTGTTTTGACAGATCATGGACAGATTGGGCATTATGGATTATTACCAATATTCAGTGTTGTAAAGCTACTTTTAATAAGTAGCACTGCTACAGCTACTTGACCTTTGAAAGTAGCTTAGCTACTTTTTAAGCTACTTTCATTTTTAAGTACCTTGCTACTTGTGCAGCTACTTTATAATAGTAGTGACGCTACTTTACACTACTTTCGTGTTTTGTTACCACGTAGAGTAAAATTTTATTCGTTGTCATTAGGGTGTAGGCCCCGGCCTGTCGCAAGCAATCCAATAATGCAACTTAGGTACGGTATGCCTTAAGAGTCTTAGAGAAAAAAACTGCCAATGTTACTACCGGTAGGTCTACATGGTATTTCTTTGAAGCAGTCATTAGTTTTTTTCAGGTAACGTTTTATTAGAGGTGATAATTTAAAATTAAAAAGTCAATAGTACCGGTAATGTTGTAAAATAGGTTATCAACTAAAACGTTTTCTTCATAGCACTGTTTTTTTATATTTTTTATGTATATATATATATATTATGTTAACCTGTATGGACTATAAAATTTCCTGCCTAAAACGTTCCTATTTAATACGTTTTTCCTGCTTCTACTTACAAAAAAATCAGTTAAAAAGCGTAGGCCTATGACTACTTTCGGTACGAAAGATACGTTATTAGTTTTTACCAGCTGCGCTTGCGCATTTTTGTATCTGTTTTCGGTCTGTCTGTGCCTCGGCGAGTAGCGCCCGTGCCTATGAGGCTATGAGTGCAAGAGAGACGGACGCGGAGATCAACTCGAACAAGGTGCGCGTTCGATCCACTTCCAGTCACAGCTGGCCAGTACGTGTGGGAACAGAATTTGCGATGTAGGCCTACATATTATTAGGCGGCGAGGCGGGTTTGGCCTAATTATGATTGATTTTTGCAACGGTAATGGTTTAATTGCATTTGCATTTTTGCAAAATAAGAGTAGCGTTGATTTTACGCTACAGTTACCTGTTAATAGTAGCTTGTTACTTGCTATTTTACTAAATTTTTAATAGTAGCGCGCTACCGTCCTCGCTACTGAAAAAAGTAACGTGTCGCAAGTAGCGCACTACTTAACAACAACAGTGCCAATATAACCTTTGTGTTTAGAATGTAGTTACAACTTTACGATAAAAGACTGTACGTGCATAAGCCTAGGCTAGGCCCTAGTCTTTTTGTGGGATTTTTCATAGAAGAAGATATGTGAGGTACAAGTGAATAAGTTTGGTGAGTTAAAAATCCACAAGGAAGATATCTTGGGCAAGCATTGTCTCAACGCTAATGAAGGCAATTTTTCGTACGACTTACTTCTCTTGAATGATATTGGTACGTGTTAACCTTTGAAGAAACCATATTCGTTATATTGCTCCAATTAGTATTGATCGGTGCTTAGTAATAATGAGATTGATTGGTGAAATTACAAAATTATTAAAAATCTGGTCTTTCGGAAAAAGATGAAGCGGCCATGATGAATAAATAATCGGAAGCGTTCGGCTATTTTTACGAAGTCGACCACATCTACGAAGATTGAATTAGTTGTTGCTGAGACCCAAAGAGAGTGCCAAGAGTAAGTTTGAAATATCTACCTGCGATTTTTGATCGAGACATAGCAAATCTACCCCCAAAATCGAGAACTATCCATGAAAACAAATCCCGGCTGACATAATAAAATGTTCACAAATCAGCAACACTAAGCTCATAAAAAGCAAGAGGATGTTAGAAGAACAAGAATGATGTCAAGTCAAGAGTGAAGAACTTTCTTTATCGATGTTCCTGAACACGTGTGGAGATACAACTGGTCGAGCCATTGACAGTTGAGTTGGATTGAACTTCAAATGTGAGCCTGGATTCTGAATGAATGGTATGCAAGTTGGAATCGTCAAAAACTCGAGATACATCTGGATCGAACGTGGTAATTGCCGAGATCGTCAAGATTGACTACTTATCGAGGCCCCGTTGCAACCACGTCACTCTGCAGTCTGATAAGTAGTAATATAAGTGCCTACATGTTTGGCCTTGTATTTTAAATTAATCTTTCTGTACACATGTACTTAACTTGGTGATAGAGCCAACCATCTCAGCTATGATCGATCTAGGTAGGACGTGATTATGTAAACTTGTTATTATATGCCAATATAGTACCTACTTTAAAGTTGAAAGCTTTAATTACGCCTACCTACTGTTTTTCTTTTTACATTTAGTAGTTTTTCCCTTTTTATAAAAAATTTGATTTGAAATCAATAATCTAAGCTAAACCCTTCATTTAGATCATTGATTCTTAATTCATTTCATTTCCTTCAATACCACATTTCTTTTATTTGTATGCCTTCGGTATTTACCGGTCGGTTTATTGAGTGAACTGAACGGGTTGTTTTATTTCAGACCTGATCTTGGAGGTAGTAGAGGTGTGTGGTGCGAACAAGTTAGGCAACATTAGTTGTCGACTTTTATTTTATTGATTAGTTAGGAGCTACAATGAGGTTGTAGTGGTCGACCAAGACTTTGTTCCAAGATCATTTAACTAAATATTAACTTCTTCCCTTCTTTTTACAATCTAAAAGTTTCCTCCACTTATAAATAATAATACGTAATAATAATTATTTCGTGTTGCAATTATATATGGGGGGGGGGGGGGGGTATTTTAAAGTATTGACTTTTTTTATCAACTGACATAATATATTATTCTAATTTCATATATAATTTTTCTTACACAACTTATCTATTTATCATATTGGAGAGTGTAGGAATATTGCGCGAGTTTTTGGGTTCTGTTGATGACGGCGATATGTGCGATTTTCAGGCGCAAGAGCGTTAATTTGTAGCTTTTGTTTCCCATTATTAAGTTTTTATTTCTTCCATAGTCGAAAATTCAACTTCACAATAATTGTACGAAGATGTGAAAAGTAGCAGCACCTTTTAAGCTTCCGCGGAAATAGTTGGACACGTTTCTTGAACAGACATCCATAATAGTGTCATTTTTGCAGTTGAAATTTGTTTTTAACTTTGTTTTTAACATTGAGTCATATTCAGACTAGGGCCTACACCGAGAATAGTATTTTTACGAACCGGATAATTGTTTAAGAAACCGGTTAAAAACCGGTTTTCGCTCCGCAAGATTTTGTGTGTATATCCCCCCCCCCCCCCCCCCCGGCACTGCACTAAACAGCTCTCAAGACGAGCGCTCATCAATTATCGTAATATCCCAAGACGTAATGCTGTCCCATAAACAATGACGTGTTGATGAAGTAGTATTTCATAATCACGAACGAGGAACAGCCGCAGGCCATTAAGATAACACTCACGATTCCTTGCATCTGCTTTTTATCTTGTCACAGTCTAGTCAAGGTCACGATGCGTTGGCGCGGGCGGGAGTGGGGGGTGGGGCTGGAGCCGGAATGCTGGAGAGTAAACAAGATAAGGAAAGGCCAGCCTCAACAGTATCTCTATTCCCATGTGATTAATTTCAGTTATTAGTTATTACCACTGGTGACAGCTTTGACATCTAGCAGATTGAAAACATAAGAATTGTTATGGTTGGTTATAAGATCGCAAGTGGTTAGACAGAAGGGTTGGGGGGGTGAGGGGCATACTCAACACACTGCCACAAGCCGGCGGCATGAACAAAGGACATTATAATTCGAAAGAAAATCGCCGCCAAGCACAAAGGAAATTAGAAAGCGCATGTTTACATTAACCTTCAGCCTACAATGTGACACCTGTGTTGCACGGGAAAGCGCGGCAAATAGAAAAAAAACTTTATTTTTGAATTTTCGAAAAACCGGTTTACGAAATGAAAACCGGTTTCCTACGTAACCGGTTTCAAACCGGTTTCCGATTATTCGATGTAGGCCCTAATTCAGACAGGTTCAAACAGTTCCGAACGGACAATAAGCCAAACTAAAAAACGTTTTTTTAAGTTATCCGACATAGTTTCTGATACTTACACCACCTTCCTGTGAATGTTGCAGCATTCATTATAAGGATGCAGTGCTATCATGCCATACATTAGCCAGAATTACCATGTTAATACCTTTTCATGGTTTAATTGTTTCAAATCATGACAACATTTTAGGATTTTCAAAACTTTCCGCGACCCACAGTTTGGGAAACGCTGGCATATCATTGGGATGGAGGCAAGCATTGACCTTGTGAGCGACGTACGGAAACTAGGTTGCAACACTCGACTGTACTGGCCTCCGGCCGGAACGAATACCAAGAAGAGAGTTTCCAAGGTTAGCAGGGAGTAAGGGAAAAGTAGGAAGGTGGATTGAACAAATTAAACAAAGCTTAGAAAAAATGGATGCAGCAGGATATGGAAGAGTTGTTGAAGAGGAGGCTGAAGAAGTTGTCAGGTCTTGCTAACAGGCAGCTAAGAAAGCCAAAATAGACCAATAAATGGAGCTAACTCTCCCCCAACCTGAGGAATAGTTTGGAAATGGGTATTGGTTAAAACTAGGGAAACGCCAAAGTCGTTGTTAAACGAGTGAGTGAGCTATGTGTTGAGTACCTGGTAACGTTCCCTTTCCTCCTCCTACCTAAGACCTCCCTAGCCTATTATTGGCTAGAGTGGCGCATAACACGCCTTACAGTTGACGCGCCCTTAAACCAACTCAACTCAAAACCCTATTAATTATAGGGCAACCTATATAATTATTATCATCAAACTTAAATGCAAATGTTCCCGGGTACTCAACACATGGCTTACTCACTCATCTATCTACGACTTTGGCGTTTCCCTAGTATAATCATTGCACAAACATTTGTGGTCACATACCCTCGTTCAACTGATACACACTAGGCTAAATGGGACGGCGAGCTAGTGTAGACCTACGATTGTCTCCAGCGTCAATGTAGGCTTATGAAAAATTAAAGACAATTTAGGCCTATAGGTGAACAGAGAAAATGTTTTTTAGTTTACGTATTTGGTTTCAGGGCGCGTTAACCGTTCGGTTATAATGCACCACTCTAGCCTTAGTGATATAGGGAGGAAAATCCTATGCTGGTCAGAACAAGCCACGGGTAGCTGTGAAAGAAAAAAGGGGGTTCTCACGTCGTGGTCGTCATCGTCTTTGGCATCGTTCGTATTATCATGGTCGTCGTCGTCAAGGAGGTCGTCGGGGAAGGGGTAGAAGTCCCCGACGACGACTGCCAGTGGGCGCATCTTTTCGGGGAGTAATATATACTTATCTTTTATACTAACCAGCTGATGTTTGCGAGATGGACTTACTCTTTCCTTGTCTTTTACGATTAGCAGAGCCATGCTCTGTGCCTTATGCCCGACCATACGGCTTAGGCCTACGTTAAGCATACACATATTGTAAGTTAGAATAAAGTAGGATGGTCTAGTCTACGATTTTAATTATACCTTTATACGGTGTAATACTGCGTATATACTGCGGTTTTGCACTGCTTCTTGTTGATGGTCATCATTATTAATTAGTTGAAAAATCTAAACAAGAATAATGACAGTTTTAGAGAATGACGTATTGACAACAAACCAAAAGAAAAGACACTGACTTTGAAAGATTTAACACTGATAGTGACTATCTGAATTGTTTTTATATCGACAGCTGTGGCCTATTTTTCATATGAAAAATCTAAACAAAATGCTATCGATATTTTAAAATATCACATTTTTATTTCTTGTAGGTTTAAATCACAATGGATCTCGCTGATTTTGTTAGCAGTTCTCAGTTAGTTCGTACAGGATGTCTGTTTAAAATTTCAGCGCAGTCTGTTCAGCGATTCGGCTGATTTTCAACGTACACACACGCACGCACGCAGAAAAACAATAAGGGCGGTTTAAATAGTAGTAGTAGTAGAAATCTTTATTTAGCATTTTGCTATTTTTACATACACATACACAAGCATTATACAATTTACTTTTACATATTCATTAAATTCAGTCCTCAATGGACCAGACTGTGCGTCTGGTATTTACATTTTAATCATTCAAAGCATTTTCATTTATCACATTAACTTGGTTTAGTCCAGAAATCCTCAGTACCAGTAACATCTCTATTCCATCCGCATCCTTTAACTATCTTACAGCAATCAACTCTAAATCTGTTTATCTCTTGCACGTTTCTAACTTCCAACGGTAGCCTATTAAATATTCTCATCCCTTTTGCAAAAATAGTGTTATTTCCAAATCGAATGGAGACCACTCCGTTCGCTACGCTCACTCGTTCAAAAATCAAGACTATTTTGGATTGTTATTCCATAAATTCTTACTCAGTTTCTTCCCATCATGACTTCAAAAGGTTGTCCGATTTAGGCCACTCGTTTACCTATGGTACTTTCTAATATTTAACACAATTCAAAAATAACAAAATCCATCCCGACCGGGGTTCAAACCCAGGTCTGTAAGCTGACTGATGAATGCCACAGCCCTCTCTAAGGTTGCGTTCCATAGAAGCGACCGGTCGACCACACTGGTCGTCGATAGGTTGTGACGTCGACCATCGTTGGTCGCTTTGGTCGCGACCTACAACGGAATACTTCCGAACTAGAAGCGTCTGAATTTTGCCAGCGGGAAAATGGCGATGGAACAAGCAAGAGATGCTGCTATTAATTAATTGTGACAAATACGACTGCCAGGCAATGTGTAGTTTTGTGTATGCTCTAGGCCAAATAAATATTTGATGCTTATGCCCTCTCGGCCCTAGGCCAGCGCTTTAGAACAACCCTCGACCAGCTTAGGCCTAGGCCTACTAGAAAAACAAGTACAGAAAATACACGAAAGCTTAGGCCTACCTCCACGTATGCTCCATGCTCTCAAGCACACCAATCGAGACTTAATAGCTCAATCAATTGATCTACGTATGAGTAAACAGCAAAATACACATCAGCAGACATATATTTAAAAAATAGCGCCATACTTCAATAAAACCACCACTACACCCACCTCAAAACGTTGGGCGTTGTGGTCGCGACCATTGGTCGACCAGAATATTAATGGTACGCTAAGCAATTGGTAGAGTGGTCGCCCAATCTGATTTACGAACGTTATAATAGAAGACTTGTCGAACGGTCGCTTCTACGGAACACAACCTAAGCACTAGACTGTGATTTAGGCGGGGTTTACTAAGCGATTGTTGATTTATATTTGTTTATTTCGTTTATGTGTTGTGTGAATACTGAATAGTCTAAGCTCCACTTAGCCAGGGATACTTAAATTTAGTACTTTTGTGCGTGACAAATGCGAAGAGCTTCTTAAAAATCATTAAGTTAAACTTGGTTAATGACAGATTTAAGTACAAGATATGCATGTGGCCCATGTATGTTAGGGTGGGCCGAAAAACAATTTTTTTTTTTTTTTTTAAGTCGTAATACCGCGGAAAAGTTGCGAATTGTGGAGACTAAAAAATTTTTTAAAAAAAATTTAAAATCGGTTCATATCTTCCGGTCGCGCATGTGCTCTAAACTTTTCCAAAATTTTGAAAAATTCACATTTTTACGATAATTTTTAACATTTTTAAATTAGCCTCTTCCCGAATGTAAAAGCTCGAATTTTTCATATTTTAAAATTTCTTCTATGTTAAAAATATTAAAAATTATCGTAAAAATGTGAATTTTTCAAAATTTTGGAAAAGTTTAGAGCACATGCGTGACCGGAAGATATAAACCGTTTTTTTAATTTTTTTTACCCTTTTCAGTCTTCCCAATTCGCAACTTTTCCGCGGTATTACAACTAAAAAAAAAAAAAAAATCAAAATTTTCCAAATTTTGGAAAACTTTAAAGCACATGCGCGACCGGAAGATATGAACCGATTTTTTTATTTTTTTTTACCCTTTTTAATCTCACAATTCGCAACTTTTCCGCGGTATTACGACTTTAAAAAAAAAAAATGTTTTTCGGCCCACCCTAATGTATGTACCGTGTTAAATTGTCTGGATTAATACAGTGCTTGGAAAAGTGCTATGTAATAAAACTAATAATAAGTAAGTTGCCATAATAAATAACATTACACGGATATCCAAAAGAAATAAGATGAACCAAGTGAAAGATATAGGGCATATTATTATGTAGGCCTATATACTACATATTATATTATTTATGTAACACTGACAAAGATATCTATGACTAGATATGACTTCCAACAGTACCTGTAGTACTATGTTCCCAACATTATGTACCAATATCCAAATAACAAAGGTCTGACTAGAGTCCTATGATGTTGACAGGATCGTTGGACTGTTCCATAAAGCTGTGGGACTTCACTCGACTAGCGGAAGAGATGGCATTGGAAGATGTGAACATTTCCCACAACCCAGATATCAAGAAAAGTGACAGTTACTTGCTGCGATCATATGGAACAAAGAACTCGGCATTATTAACCCTTCACTTCACCAGGCGTAACTTACTGCTTGGTATTGGCATGTATGAAGTTTGACAAGAATCGCTTAATGACTGCATGTTGTACAGAATGTAGGTCGATTTAGAAAATACACATTATGTTAAAAAATATTAAAATGGGTTTTGTACGGAAAATTGCAAATTCATTTTATACTGCATGTTAGCCTACCATTTACAAGTGGCTGTTATGACAAGTGAGCAAAGTTTTGGAACAACCATAGCATTTGTTTAATTGGATGATGGAAGTTAAGCGGTAATAAAAGCAAAATAAATTTAAACACCTTGGAACATATTCAAAGCCGTGCTTCTACAAAATTAAATTGATTCTAAGATTCTACCAATGATATTTAACATCAATCTAGCAGTAAGCTAGATCCCCAGTCATTGGTCCACTTCCATGACAATTTGAAACCATCTTGAAAAGGTGAGTTTGCATGTTAAGTATAGATGGGAGCAATTTGTAGCCCAAATATTTTTAAAGATGGTTGTCAGGTTGACAGCTGAGCATATTACTATTAGACATTACACCAAATGATTACTAAATTCTCTTATGCAATAATGTCTTATTGTTTCTGTTTGTGCATTCCCATGCTGCACAAGCTAAAACCCATATCAAACAATCCAGTTAAATACTTAATTGCATTGCAAAAGCATAAATTAAATGCCAAATCGCCATTTTGAAATGGTTAGATTGACGCTTCAATTTGGTACGCCCGCGCCTGTGTGGACGTATTGGAGACTGGGGATCTAGCCTACTATAGATGTTAAATATCATTGGATTCTACTATGTCTACTACTTCTACTGTCATTATTTTTATATGCACAACAATAATAATTTCAATTAGGGGCTTAATGGCTAGAATTATGCCATACAGTTTCAAACCTAACTATGTGGATTAGAAAAAACAAGAAATTAATTAACAGCAATAGCAAATAAATTAGCGAGTTTAAACTTTACAAAGGGTGGATCGGAAAACTCAAATTTGTGCAAGTGGTTTGTGCAAGTGTGGGCAGTATGAACCTATGAAGAGTGTTAACGTTTCCAACCGTTGACCCCCACCTAGCTGCGAGTGCCGGGAGTGGAGTGACTGACCAGGGGCTGGGCTGGGATCTTGAGGGGCAGTGCACTGAGACCGCTGAAAGAAGATAGTGAGTAGTGTCCTGTTTGAATCATGTGCGGGGAGATCGCCAAGTGGTTTGTGCAAGTGTGAGCAGTATGAGCCTATGAAGTGTTAACGTTTCCAACCGTTGACCCCCACCTAGCTGCGAGTGCCGGGAGTGGAGTGACTGACCAGGGGCTGGGCTGGGATCTTGAGGGGCAGTGCACTGAGACCGCTGAAAGAAGATAGTGAGTAGTGTCCTGTTTGAATCATGTGCGGGGAGATCGCCAAGTGGTTTGTGCAAGTGTGGGCAGTATGAACCTATGAAGTGTTAACGTTTCCAGCCGTTGACCCCCACCTAGCTGCGAGTGCCGGGAGTGGAGTGACTGACCAGGGGCTGGGCTGGGATCTTGAGGGCAGTGCACTGAGACCGCTGAAAGAAGATAGTGAGTAGTGTCCTGTTTGAATCATGTGCGGGGAGATCGCCAAGTGGTTTGTGCAAGTGTGGGCAGTATGAACCTATGAAGTGTTAACGTTTCCAACCGTTGACCCCCACCTAGCTGCGAGTGCCGGGAGTGGAGTGACTGACCAGGGGCTGGGCTGGGATCTTGAGGGGCAGTGCACTGAGACCGCTGAAAGAAGATAGTGAGTAGTGTCCTGTTTGAATCATGTGCGGGGAGATCGCCAAGTGGTTTGTGCAAGTGTGGGCAGTATGAACCTATGAAGTGTTAACGTTTCCAGCCGTGACCCCACCTAGCTGCGAGTGCCGGGAGTGGAGTGACTGACCAGGGGCTGGGCTGGGATCTTGAGGGGCAGTGCACTGAGACCGCTGAAAGAAGATAGTGAGTAGTGTCCTGTTTGAATCATGTGCGGGGAGATCGCCAAGTGGTTTGTGCAAGTGTGGGCAGTATGAACCTATGAAGTGTTAACGTTTCCAACCGTTGACCCCCACCTAGCTGCGAGTGCCGGGAGTGGAGTGACTGACCAGGGGCTGGGCTGGGATCTTGAGGGGCAGTGCACTGAGACCGCTGAAAGAAGATAGTGAGTAGTGTCCTGTTTGAATCATGTGCGGGGAGATTGCCAAGTGGTTTGTGCAAGTGTGGGCAGTATGAAACCTATGAAGTGTTAACGTTTCCAACCGTTGATTCCCACCTAGCTGCGAGTGCCGGGAGTGGAGTGACTGACCAGGGGCTGGGCTGGGATCTTGAGGGGCAGTGCACTGAGACCGCTGAAAGAAGATAGTGAGTAGTGTCCTGTTTGAATCATGTGCGGGGAGATCGCCTAGTGGTTTGTGCAAGTGTGGGCAGTATGAACCTATGAAGTGTTAACGTTTCCAGCCGTTGACCCCCACCTAGCTGCGAGTGCCGGGAGTGGAGTGACTGACCAGGGGCTGGGCTTGGATCTTGAGGGCAGTGCACTGAGACCGCTGAAAGAAGATGGTGAGTAGTGTCCTGTTTGAATCATGTGCGGGGAGATCGCCAAGTGGTTTGTGCAAGTGTGGGCAGTATGAACCTATGAAGTGTTAACGTTTCCAACCGTTGACCCCCACCTAGCTGCGAGTGCCGGGAGTGGAGTGACTGCCCAGGGGCTGGGCTGGGATCTTGAGGGGCAGTGCACTGAGACCGCTGAAAGAAGATAGTGAGTAGTGTCCTGTTTGAATCATGTGCGGGGAGATCGCCAAGTGGTTTGTGCAAGTGTGGGCAGTATGAACCTATGAAGTGTTAACGTTTCCAACCGTTGACCCCCACCTAGCTGCGAGTGCCGGGAGTGGAGTGACTGACCAGGGGCTGGGCTGGGGTCTTGAGGAGTAGTGCACTGAGACCGCTGAAAGAAGATAGTGAGTAGTGTCCTGTTTGAATCATGTGCGGGGAGATCGCCAAGTGGTTTGTGCAAGTGTGGGCAGTATGAACCTATGAAGTGTTAACGTTTCCAACCGTTGACCCCCACCTAGCTGCGAGTGCCGGGAGTGGAGTGACTGACCAGGGGCTGGGCTGGGATCTTGAGGGGCAGTGCACTGAGACCGCTGAAAGAAGATAGTGAGTAGTGTCCTGTTTGAATCATGTGCGGGGAGATCGCCAAGTGGTTTGTGCAAGTGTGGGCAGTATGAACCATAAGTGTTCCCGTTTCCAACCGTTGACCCCCACCTAGCTGCGAGTGCCGGGAGTGGAGTGACTGACCAGGGGCTGGGCTGGGATCTTGAGGGGCAGTGCACTGAGACCGCTGAAAGAAGATAGTGAGTAGTGTCCTGTTTGAATCATGTGCGGGGAGATCGCCAAGTGGTTTCAACAAAAAACCTGGTTTGTGTATCAGCATTTAGTTTTTATTCCAATACGTATTGTATTCATATATCTGTTGTCTAACATAGTGGTCGCTCCCGCGTGTGTCCGCGTATCGACTACATCTCTGGCCGCGTAATTGCAGCACAGCAGCAGCGGGTGAGTACCACTTAGCTGTCCTCATACTAGGCATTTACCACTGCTAGGTCACTAAGGTCACAAGTGTGAAAAAAATGAATCAGTTTGTATTAGCGAGTCAAAGATCAAAACTTCATAAGTAGCCTACCTAACTCGCATAAAATGTGAAAAAAAATCACTATTGCAAATTAAGAAACAAACTATTGAGTATCATCTTAAATCACATAATATATTTTAAGATGTTCTACACTTGTCAGAATCATCACTACCCTATCCTTACACCGGTGTCACAACTATTTCAAGCGGGGTTGAAAGAAAGCTACGTACGAGCCGCATCACCCTTTGATAGTATTTTTATGCATACCTTTTTTCCATAAACACCAGTCATAAAAAATACTTGCTTAAGGGGAATCTATCGCGAAATTGATTTTGTTTTTACTGTTTCCTTTGTATAAATAACAATTAATTACAATGTTTCCGAAGTAAAAAAAAAAAAAAAATGGCGTGTTTTGGGGGCTGTCCCGGTAATTTTAAATGCTAAAACTAAAAGTTCCATTCAAGATAAATGGCTGATTGGAATGAACTGCAATTTTTGTCACATGTTTAGTGTTCTTTTAGAAAAGTAACGATGTCTTTCTTATTCATCAATCTTATGCCGTTTAATTGTTGTGATTTTTTTAGTTTTTCTTTGAAATGTGACTAGAATTATGGTGTGTTTGGACCAACCTAATTACATTAAATGTTATCATAAAATTGAATATTTTTTACTCATCACGTACGCTGAACTGTCAGCTGCAATTTGAGTACTTCCCATTAAATGATATCACCAAAATTAGCTGAGTAGTGGAACTTTTAGTGCGGCCGTGTAACTACCTCGAAAAATCGTCCGCGACGTCCGATGTCAAATTGTTTGAACGCGTCAGATAGCGGGTGAGCGGTTGTCTTCTCAACTCGGTCGGCTGACCGGAACTGCGATGTAACCTTGAGTGCGCGTGCGCGAAGTTCAAGCGACAGTAAACAATTCGGTGAAAAGCGGCCGGGCATAATAAGGTTTTGAGCGACCCACTGTTTATATTTTGGGATAGGTGATAACATAACATTATCGGTATTTTTTTAACTGAAGGGCTGCACTCAATTCATTTTAACATAAGCATGCACTTTCACAGCTGCAGTTGTAGTAAGAGTAAACGATAGTCCAAAATGCAGTTGAGACCGCGTAACTCATATCGCACTCGCACTCCCCCTACATCCCTACGTCTACTTTGAAAAATGATTAACTTTCATGAAAACTGCACAGTTTTTTTTGTTTTAAAAGGTAGTTTCTTCTTATTATCAAATCTGTATCTATTGTTTTCCTTCAATCTTCAATATTGTCAACATCTTTTAGCTGACATGCCCCTCCCAGCTAATCGTCGACAAAAGAACTCTCACTCACCCCACTATCACCTTGTGATTGACATTCGTTCATTTAGCTCGCTCAAAACTTCTATTGATTGAGCCACAGATTGAGCACAGGCCTACATCCCTCTGCATTCTGGGGAGACGCTAGTAGTAATATTAAAAACGATTCAACTAGATCACCCAGCAACGCTAGTTACTATTATAAGTCCATGCTTAGACGTTTAGGCTACATACAATATTTGACATAGTCACTGTCCACTGGCTGTGAATTACGTCACTCGGTCATGACAGGGTAAAATGAATAAATGTGTCACCTTGTTTGAAGAATAAATTAATTGAATACAAGTCTTGTATGAACAGAACAACACAGCAATTGTTTTTTTCTTCATATATGAATCGGCTTTTTACCAAGTACATTGAGCAGCGTTGTATCGAATCCCTCTGTCCTATAAATGATTAATATTATTTGTATCAGCATTATACAACTTATAATAGCCTTTTTCGAGCTGAAACCCTAGAACGGTATAAGTTAGGGCTTGAAAGACTGACCTTCCCAGTTCCCCTCCCCCATTGTCAATTCCTGAATCCGATACCACTTCCAATGTTGTTTCATAATTAGGGACTAGGGTGTAATGTAAATGTGGAAAATATTGAAATCGAAAAATGCCATTTACTTGGACTACCCTTTGAGATAATTACCCTCTCACGAAACTAGAAACTGTTCGGGCCGACCCCGCTCTCAATAAGTCAAGACTTGATCCGACCCTGTTTATATTCCCTCAGAAAGTAAGTATATAGCGTCTTATACACACAAATATAATAGCCCATTATGTGATATCCATTGTTTATACATTTTGTGTCATTATTGTAAAGAAATTGTTATGCTCATGTAGAAGTTATTATATCGTATACCTTTCTTTGAATTTTGTTTATGACTATGCTAGTAGGTGTATTCTTCTTGATTAAGTAATATAACGATTTGTTAGGGCTTAGTACTTTTGTTTTTCTATACTTATGGCTCTTATGGTTTAGAATTTACCAAAATATTTCGACTGTCGAGCTAACGAGACAAAATCTGTGACAACAGACTTGTCTTGTTATCTTGTTTATGTTTTTATAAGCGGCATACATACAAATGAGAGTGAGTACAGGCACTGGCAGTCCCCTTCCCTTCCCCCTCCTGTACCGCACTATGCAACCACACAGTGATGAAAACAAGAGGCAAGAACGCGTTCTTATTTCAGTCTGTGACAGCTGTCAACTGACAAGTGACGTCGGTGGACGTGCTATTTTTGGTAATGGTTCCAAAGTTCCTATTACCCCTAACATATGCGCAAATGCCACGCAAGACGTTTCACAAACCACACTTAGGGTTGCCACTTGCCAGGTGTCAGTTCTAAAAAAATTGGGACGACGGGTTCCCAGCGACATGGGGGCATGTTTTATTTTGCTTTTCCAATTCACATTTCACTTTTTCTACCATGATCGTCAATTACAATTGATACATTACACGTGTCTTACTAGTTGCGCATAATATTATATAAAAAAATCATTTTTGTTAAATTTGAATACAAACTTGATTGTTGATTATTTATTACTTGATTATTAGGTGGATGAGCTTAGTGAACGATACAAAAAACCTCAATTTTTCAATCCATCAAGGCGAAAGTAAAAAGCGATCACAAAGCGTTCTACTGTTGTATTACGATGGAATGATAGCTTAGCATTGTGTAGCAAGGTCAACACTCGAATGCGAGAAGTGTCACGCTGACTATCACACTGAGCTCGCTCATCAACTACTTACAGTGCTACCCGACCAAGGTCAAGACCAATCGTCCATCAATCAATCATCAGTAAACCCAGTGGCGTAACAAGCCCTTGTTTTTTTTAGGGGGGCAAACATTTTAAAATCGGTTATTTGAGAAACCCCATTTAAGTCAAGTTTAAGTCATTGACTTGTGGGTTTCTCAAATAAACAAAGTATTCGACGGCTCATAATATATACAATTAGTTGGTGAGACTTATGGGCTTTCTTCAAGAAACGATGAGTTACCAAAAAAAAGTTTGATGTCTAACTCAAATATGCATTGTTGATGACTTATGATTCCTTTATAACCACAAACATAACCTATGTATCCTGGTACAATGGGTGTCTGGGGGACGGGGGTCTGGGGAACTAGTGTGGGTTTGGCAGTGGTGGATTTTCTTTTAGTACTTTATTTTTCCGACTAAACGTGTTGATATTGGACATAAAATTTCAATTGATTACCCAACTAAACCTCGAAATAGAGGATAACCCATAGGCCTACATTTCCCGTTTTTTTTTTTTTTTAAGAACCCAGACACGGATTTAGGGCCCCAAACATGAGACATGTCCTGGAAAACGAGTACAGATGTTCACCCTATGCTCTCATATTTTTAACCCAAAATGAGCAGTTGAGCACACAGAGCACTAATGTGTCTACATTGCAATATTCGTTGTAATATCGTGACGTTTAGGAAAAATCGGTGGGTGGCCGTATTATGTTTTGTAGATAGATAGGTATAGTTAGTAGGTAGATAGATATCTGATGTGACTACTACTTCACCTGACCACGGTGTGAATTTAACGAAGTTGATTATTCGTATTTATTCTTCTGTTATTTTTAGTTATTTATTTCATGAACACAATCCAGAAATTAAAAATAAATCTATTCTTCTTTTGGGGGACAAAAAGGGGTTAGCTAACATAACAATAACGTCGTGCGTTTGACCCCCCCCCACCCCCCCACTAATTGGCACAACTTTCAGCTAACTTCGATAAATCAAAATCTTATCCCAACCATAAAAATAAAGTGTAGAATGGAAGCAATTCCTTTTTTTTATAAAGAATAATAAAAAAAAGGAACAATATTTTATTGCTTTTTGTTGGAAGTGTTTGATGCCCTTTCTATGCTGCCCTCCCCATTCCCTCCCCCCCCCCCCCAAAGCCCAGGCTTTTTACACAGATAGGTTTGACAATTGGCTTTGTTATTTCTGTATTTTGCCCAAATTTTGTAAAAAATGCCACTGTTGCTGAAACTGAGTGGACAATCAATAAATACGAGATGGCACAAGTAGTCTAGTTTCTATTCTTTCTCTTTTCTTCACCCCTCGCTATCTTTTGTTATCTCAATCTCAAACGTTGACCATATACTGTGCCATCATATACCCTTATATCCTTCATTTCCATTTTCATTTCTTCATTCTCTACTGATTTACTTTATCTGCACAGACTACTACCTAACGTAAAGACATAGTTGTGGAGTAAAATTCAACATTCCTTCCCGTCTCACGAAGTCGATAATATTTTTCTGCTATGCTCCAATCTCCATTCTCATTCAAAGGACCTTTCATTCGCATGTTCTTTTTTTATACGAGCGATGTGTGATGTTCAGGCCATGAAGAGTGAGGGGGGGGGGGGGAGAGACGCTTGTAAATGGATACAATGACTCACTCGCCTTCGCCTCTCAATACTCCGACGCGCTTTTGCAGCTGTGACCGTGGTCGCTTCAAATTTCCCACACATACACACACACACACACTCAACCCTCAATATCCGGTTTTTACGTGGCGCATTCTGTCAGGAAAACACTGAACTCTTTCAAGCCAGTTTTATCGACGTTATGTGATCCGCCGAGCCAGCGACTCGAGTCTACAGCACTAGTTAGTTATTGTTCTGTACGCTAGGCGATGGATTCGCCTTAAATGGCTAATTAAAGAAATGAAACAAATGCCGGAAGAAAGTATGCCCAAAAGGAGACCATAGCAGGAGACCGACAGTCACAGGAGAGAGCTGGGAAGATGAGGAAGAGGCAATGATAGTAGGAAGATACAGAGAGAAATTTGCTTGCAAAACCCAAGCTGACCCTGCCATTAATAGGAAATCTTCTTCTTCTTCTTCTCAAATGCCCACATTTGGCCTATGATGCCATCATGCTTGATCTAGTCAACCAGTAGAGACGAGCCTCCCTTTCCTCCTTCTTTATGCCGTTGGGCATTGCGTCACGCTCATTTGCCAGACTGGCACAAGTATATAGATGTCGTTACATGTCAATGTTACAACATAGCAATGACGATGTAAAGAACATGGCTTAAATTAGGTATAGGCCTACTGTAATTTTGGGCCACGTGCATTAACCGGTTAACTGACTAGGTATTGTGGCTCTGAAAATCATGGTTTTTTACCTGGAATTTTTCCTTAGAACAGAATTTTTATTCTAAACTATCTTTTCAGGGAATAAAATTTTCTTTAAAAAAAAAATCCCTAGAGACTGCAAATTGCAGCTTTTGGAGCATAAAAATCAAAAATGCCAGTTAGATGGTTTAAGTACGCTGCCCATCAAAATATTGTTTGAATGTTTATTAGTTAGTATAAAATTGTACAATAACATACATACAGGTACTAGTTAATAAATAACATTTCCTAGTGCTCACATTATTAATTATTATGAATATAACTAGCGGTACATTCTGTACGATAATTCATTTAACACTTGAATGGTAACTCATTTACGTCTTAATTGTAAGAAACTAACTCTGGCTCAGCTAGTCTATTCTCTATATCTATAGTCCGTTTGTTGCAGTCAGAGCCAGGGGCTGAATAGGCATGGATGGTAGGTCTGCCTGTTGGTTGGTTGGTAGGTGAGTGAGGGACCAACACCACCTGCAAGCCATTTCTAGCCTTGAAATATTCTTATTATTTATTATGACTTATGATGATTTGATGAGCCTTCTGGCTGTGTTTAGGAGTTCTAGTGTTTCCATGGTTAGTCAAAGTCAAATGCAATCAAAATAATAATTGCTATAATAGTTAATATTTTTTAGTAACAAGTAAAATAATTGAATTTGAATTTGACTACTAATTTGAGACAGTTCCAGATCTAGCCATTGTGTGTTTTTCTAATTCCTGACAATCATTATGCATAAGTTACCGATAACGCTGCTTCCGATGGCAATTGTAACCTACAGTGAGATGTTGCACATTGAGATGTTGATGAGTAGTGAGTATGGTCCAATATATGCACATTTGTAGTGTACAAACAACTCTAACCTAGGACAGCATTGTAGAATAAATACACACTTTTGTAAAGTAGGTTGAAGACTTTGGGTTGAAAGTTCTTCACAGTTAAACAAGGCTTTCTTTTCACATGGTAAGATCCTCATGAAGAGGTGTCAGTACAGATTGTCACCGGAGGTAAATAGTGACTTCGTACTTGAGTGTGGAGTAGAGATATTTCAGGGTCATCTCTCTCCAATGCTCGTATTTGCTGAGCAAAACGTACTATACCTAGAGAATAAATGATTACAAATTAAGAAATAAAGTAAAGAAGGAGATAAAAAATTATTCATCATAATTATTCATTACAGAAGAATAATTTTTGGTGTAAGCCTAGGTCTAGGCTCAACTAACGTAAAAATTCAACTATCAGACTATGGTAGGCCTACCGTGTCTGCCATCAGCAAATCCATAGTTCTTTATTACTTCCATTTTGATCTTCATTACAATAGGAAATACAAATTGCATCATTTTTAGCATATCATTTCCAGCATTGTTTTTGGCTTCTGCAAGTTTCACAGCATTTTCGGGGAGTTCTATTTCTTCCAATATATTTGTCAGCAATGCTGTAAAAAAAAAAAAAACAATGCAACAAGTAGATATAGGGGCCTAGTACGACAAATGAAATAATATAGGCCTAAATTAGAATTAGGCTAAAATTAACAATCCTGGGCACTTAACACAAACCTGATCCGATCACTTCCCAACCTGGTCCCTAGCCTATCATAGGCTAGAGTGGTGCATTATGGCCTTACAGTAGACGTGTCCTTTTACCAACTAACCTATATCATTTACCTTCTATATATCAATCAACTTAAATGCAAATGTTTCTGGTCCCGGGTACTCAACACGTGACTCACTCACTCACCTAACAACGACTTTGGCGTTTTCCTAGTCTAGTTGGCTAAGGCGCCTTTATACCCGGAATGTTGGAGGTCTGGGTTCAAACGATTGGGTTAGATTTTTTGGATTCTATATAAAAATTATAGAACATGTTTTGAAATGCATAGAGACCTACAGTACCGGTAACATGGGGTGAATAGGAACTGTGGGGTGAATAGTAACAAAACTTCCTCTAAACTAGGAAACGCTCAGTTGACGCGTTGATAAGCAAGCACTGTGCTATAGCAGACCCACATGCAAGTTTTTTTTAAATTTTAAAATTTGCGATGTTGGCTGTCCACAGGGCCAGTTTCCACATACTGATTTATATATGCCAAGGTATTTGGGTAAACGCACTGGTGTAAACCTTTACTTTTGTGAATAAAATCCACCGCCATCTAAGAGGACCTGACTCCTTGGGAAAACTATTTAAACTCTTTGTTGACTAAATATAGACTGTCTTCCTCGAAAGTATTTTGATTACCCTAGGTGGCAGTGGATTAGAAACTTGCGCGTCTTTTCGTTGACATGGCAACGTTACTTTTGTCATAATGTAATTTCCATCTACACTACTTATCGGATCAAAATAAAATTAACATATTCGTGACCGGACGGACATTCTAAATGATTTGGCTATCTCAGATTTTGTCCCCGTTAAGTTTAGAAAAAAACTTTCGATTAACTTTAATGTAACTTTTTAACTTTTGAACGATTTTGTCACAAATACTAATGGCATTCAATCGAGAACGAAGCTTGCGGATGGTCCAAATTTCAACTCGATCCGAGCATCCGTTCGAACGTTATGGCGAGACATAGGCCTACAAACAAAAAAAAAAAAAAAAAACAAACAAACAAACAAAACAAACAAACAAACAAACAAACAAACAAACAAACAAAAAAAACAAAACAAAACCAGTGACTAATTTTTCCGGCAGAGTCAAATGGAAACGCTCGCTTCGCTCGCTTAATAATACTAAATTCGTAATTGCCGCTCTTTTTAAACGGCTCACATAAGGTTTTCTGTAGTTGGTACACTACATTTTGCAGTTCCCTCTAAAAATAGACTAAACTTGACAACCGCAGCCTTTATAATAGAAAATCAGCCTCAATGTTATGAAAAGCATTGGCACATTTAAGAGAGCTGATAAACTTTGTCATTTCTCTTTATCTGGCAAGAGTTACATATCTTATAAACGTAGGACTCTATTATCAACCTATATTTTTTTAAATTGTAATTTCTGTTCAGCCCTATTGACCCCTGGCTAGGGTTAATAGGAACAGCTAGCATATCTATATGTATTTTCAGGCATATTTATATCCCTGTTCCTATTGACCCCACATGGAGGTGAATAGGAACGTACAATATAAAAATAAAAATAAAATATAAATATTCATATCCTCTGTTAATGGTTGGTTATATTATTTAAAGGAACCACATAGCCATAATTTAAAAAATATCTCATTGGTTTACTATGATTCATGTTGAAATAACAAGAAGTTAACTTACGAAACTGTTCCTATTCACCCCACATTACGGTACTTTGGTAAACATAGCCTTGGTACAAAATACAAGTAAAGATTGCAAGGTTTACTCAATTGAATCTCCAAGCGGAATTTGGGGTAGGGCCTAACCTTGAGCGTGCAATATTCCGTACACCTTGGTCACCGCCTGACATAAAAATTGCCAATTTGATAAAAAAAATCTTCAATAACAAAAGCATTGCCGTTAAGGCTATTCGACCGCGTTTTTCTATTTTCCAAAATATGCTACCAAGTCAAAATATAGTGAATGGCTTTGAAACCTGGCTATTTTAGAAAATCAAAAATATTTTTTTCAAATTTTTCTGATCCGGTACACGGCCAATATAGCCACCTCAAAATAATTTACAACTTCAATTCTCCAAGGCACACCATTCAACGTAGGGTGTTGTGGTTTTGTGACATTCATTTTCAACTGTTTTTCTATGGAAAGACTGAGAGAAAAAATATTTATTTTAACAACTGTCTTTCCTGCGAATTTTTTCGTTTGGCGGTATTTTTTACCGATTTGTACCGCCAAACCAAAAAATTCGCAGGAAAGACAGTTGTTAAAATAAATATTTTTTCTCTCTGTCTTTCCATAGAAAAACAGTTGAAAATGAATGTCACAAAAACACAACACCCTACGTTGAATGGTGTGCCTTGGAGAATTGAAGTTGTAAATTATTTTGAGGTGGCTATATTGGCCGTGTACCGGATCAGAAAAATTTGAAAAAAATATTTTTGATTTTCTAAAATAGCTAGGTTTCAAAGCCATTCACTATATTTTGACTTGGTAGCATATTTTGTAAAATAGGAAAACGCGGTCGAATAGCCTTAAATTAAATCGTACACATTTTCAGCCTATTTTTTAATTTATTATTTCTTGTAGGTTTAAATCACTGCGTATTTTTTGATCACGGAAGTCTGTTTAAATTTCAAAATATCAGCTCAATCTGTTTGGCTGTTCGGCCATATGGGACCGGACAAACAGACAAATTAATTACGACGAAGAACCGTTCGACTTGTGTTGTAAGACTTTGTTCGCTGCGCTTACTTATTTATCTAGTAATGAAGAATTAATTACTAGGAAAACGCTAAAGTCCCGTCGCGTTGTTGAGCGAGCACCGGTACGTGCAACAACGACCCAAGTACGACATTCCCATAATGTTACATACCAATAAGTCTGGTCTTGACCGATTTAGCTAAAAATTTATAAAATTTATTTTATTTATTTATTTATTTATTTATTATCATGCATATTACAACAGAGTACAAATACTCCACAAGTGCAAATCATAGCATAGCCTAATGGATAGAAAACATAAACTTATTGACATTAAAATATACAATATAGGTACATAAAATAATACATGTAACTCTTTAAAATATTTGAAATTATCAATTTAAATGTGAAACTATCAAAATTATTAACAATGAAAATTAATAACAGATATTCTTGAAAGAAAAGAAATGAAAAATGCATATTAAAGAAGAGACTAATGGAAATAAGCTAGTGAGTAAATTATAATGTTAATATCCTAAAGCTTGAGTGATCACAGATTTAAATTTAAAAATATTTTGTGAGTAGAGATCAATGTCTGTTCCTTCAAGAGGTTTTAACATATTAAATGAATGCTGCAATCTGTTGATGCATGAATTTTTATGGAGGTCGAGATGACTTAGAGCTGGTTGAAAAGTTTTATGATGGCGTGTATGTTTGGGAGGTATATGAAAATTTAATTTGCCTAGAATTGAACTAGTGTTTGTTAAATTATTTACAATTTTGTAAAGGTAAACCATGTCAGAATAGTTCCTTCGGTTTTCTAACGTCATTAGGTTAGCATCTTTACAAAGTTGTGCATAATCTACTTTATGATATCGAATGTTACATTTTATGCATTGATGTTTTATGAAACACTGTTGGACCTTTCTACATTCTGAATTTTGGTGATTTGATATGGGTTCCAAATAGAGCTAGCATAATCTAAATGAGGCCTAACAAGAGAGAGGTACAACTTCCGCATTGTGGTTTTGGAGAATTCTTTAGAGCAGTTTCGTCTTAAGAAACCAAGCAACCTAAATGATTTTGGAATAATGTTAGAAAGGTGATTCTGAAATGATAGATCATGAGATATGATGACACCTAAATCCTTGACTTTAGTGACTCTTTCCAAAATCTGATCATTGAGAGTGTAGATATGAAATTTAACATGTTTCGTTTTTGTAGTAAAACGTAATGACTGCACATTTAGATACATTAAGATTAAGCTTCCATGTTCTGCACCACTCTGCAAGCGCGTCCAGATCTGACTGTAGGCAGGCACGGTCGCATCTCTTCGTATTGGACGATATATCTTAAGATCATCAGCAAACATTAAACAGCTCGATGACATAAAACAAGACGGTATGTCATTCACAAACAGGGTAAAGAGTAGTGGACCCAAAATTGAACCTTGCGGCACTCCAGATGTTACGCTTTCAGAAGATGATCTTGTTGTATCAATGACAACTGACTGAGTTCGTCCAGTAAGGTAGCTTTCAAGTAATTGATGAATTTTACCGGTAATTCCATAGGATTTTAATTTAAATAGGAGAAGATCGTGATCAACACTGTCAAAAGCTTTACTGAAGTCCGTGTAAACAGCATCAACTTGAACACCTGAGTTAAAGGACGTTGCAATATCAAAATAGGAGAGAATGTTGTACTTATTGACCCTGCAAAATTTCATAACTATTGGAACATTTTTATTTTTTTATTTTATTTTTTAATTTTTTATAACCAACGATCAGATTTTGTTTAAAAACTATACAGCAACCCGCCTAGGTGGTATATACATGTGTGAAAAATTTCAGGTCGATCAGAGAAACGGTGCGACCTGTATCGAAGCAGTAACAGAAAAAAAAAAAAAAACAGACGGACATTCGAGCCATAAGAGTCAAGTGGAGACGCTAGCTACGCTCGCTCAATTAACCTTTTAAGTGCTAGGTATGTTTAGCAGTGTTAAGTGTGTGCTGAGTAATTTTCCACACAAAGTAGGCCTACATTTTGAAAAAAAAAATCAGAAATGGGTGGGATAGTTCTCAAAATTATATATCATGTTTGAAAAACTATAATTCTCTCCCATACGATTTTAGGACCCCCCCCCACAAAAAAAAAAAAAAAAAAAAAAAAAAGGGGTATACTAGTTCACAAAATGATGTAACATATTTGTAAAATACATTTTTCTCTTACGTGATTGTGATACAACCCCAAAACTAGACCTACCCTCCACCCAAAAAAACAAATCTCCCCCTAAAAAACCCACAGATATGGGTGGGATAGTTCTCAAATTAACATGTTTGAAAAACCATAATTTTCTCTCATATCATTTTAGACCAACCCCAAAACAACTTCCCCCTTCTTAAAAACATAACACTTTTTATATATAATTTTTAATTTTTAATTTTAGTCATTGTTGGATGAGCGAAGCACTTCATTTTCACTGACCCCCCCAAAAAAATTAGCTCGGGTGTTTTTTTGTTGTATTATTGTCTGCGCTCTACTGGGCAATTGGCACGCGATCTTGATGAAAATTTTAGGGGACCTTTGAAATCTTTGAACTTAGACTTGCCACGTTTTTGGGTACAATCGATCAAATATTTGTTATGATGATTATCGTACTTTTACGTTTTTTCCTATGTTTAATGAGATATTTTTGTGATATTTGGCAAACGGCTACTCCGATCTTGATGAAACTTTAAGTGAACGTTTAAAATCACTGAAATTATATATTGATGGTGAAGAACCAATACCTTCTATCTGCCAAAAAGCAAATTGTTCAGGAGAGCATTAAAACTGATTTTAAACTAGGAATATCTGCCAAAAAGCAAATTGTTCAGGAGAGCATTAAAACTGATTTTAAACTACCCACATTGCACATTTTTTTAAATTTTAAAATTTGCAACGTTGCTGTCCACAGGGCCATGTTTCCAATATTATTTATTATTGCCAAGGTATTTGGGTAAACCCGTGTGTAAATCTTTACTTTGTAGATAAAATCCACTGCCATCTAGAGGACCTTGACTCCTTGGGAAAACTATTTAAACTCTTTGTTGACAAATAATACACTGCTTCTTCGAAAGTATTTTGATTACTTCTAGGTGGCAGTGCATTAGAAACATTGCGCGTCTTTTCGTTGCCATGGCAACGTTACTTTTGTAATAATGTAATTTCCATTTACACTACTTATCGGAACAAAATAAAATTAACATATTCGTGACCGGACGGACATTCTAAATGATTTGGCCACCTCAGATTTTGTCGCCGTTTAGTTTGAAAAAAAAAACTTTCGATTAACTTTAATGTAACTTTTTAACTTTTTAAACGATTTTGCCACAAAACTAATCGCATTCAATAGGGAATATTCCACTTCCGCCAAATACTGTACGAATAGATTTTTTAGAAGAAGTATTTCGTCCCGATTACAAATATGTACTTTGTTTTTCCGTGAAATAATAATCCAGTGATTTATAGCCGTTTTAAAAGCAGCAGTTTTTTAAAGCGGCAAAAACGACTGTGACGTCAGAACTGTGTTGATCCAACGCCGTCTGGATAAACATACATCCAGACCAAAGATGTTGGAATAGTATTATAGTAGGATCGAGATATACATCAAGACGGCGGTGTTTTAAACAAAGCAGCGCCTAGCGTAGCCTACAGTAATGTAAACAGATGGCGGACATTTTACATTTAACGCCTAGCCAGAAAACGAGAAAAGTTGACATTGCAATCAAAAAACAAAACTGAAACAGTCCTAGGTCTAGGCCTAGACGTAGAAAATTATTTATAATACAACAGTCTAGGCCAATCGTTCCTGTAGGATATAGGCATTGGTATGTGAATACTAAAATTTCTCACTTGACAAGCCCTAGGCTTAACTTGCCGACCCTAACCTGCACTTTCGTGTTCTGACACACACCCCGCTCAAAAACCTTACTTTGATGACTAATTAAAGCCTATTGTAGATAAAGAATACCCTGATAGTCCTAGAGCTATGGCAAAATTCAATACCAAATGCTCGTTATTCTTTATCACAATGATCTCGCGAAATCTCCTGTCACATACGAAAAAAGAAAAACAAAAGACGGTGAAAATGTACATCCTTGTGGAGTTGTTTGTGTTGAGCGGATGGGCGAGCACCGCCGTCTGTATGTAAATATGTACAAATATACGTACATTTAGTTTCCAATTGGCCTTGACTCAGCACAGTTATGACGTAGTACCGTCCAAAGATGGCGCACGCTCGTTTTTGGCGCGCAAACTGGGAGTCCAATTTACTTCTCGTTTAAATTACACAAAAAACCTTTTTTTTAAATAAAAAAAAGTGCAGTGACTATTAAGACATGAATAAGAATTAAAATAAAATATAAAATATTAACTGGAATATTCCCTATTCAGATCGAAGCTTGCGGATGGTCAAAATTTCAAATCGATCCGAGCCTCCGTTCGACCGCTATCATGAGCCAAAAAAGCTGCGCGACTTTCCGTTGCCATGGTAACCGTACTTTGTTATAATGTAATTTCTATCTACACTACTTATCGGATCAAAATAAAATTAACATATTCGTGACCGGACGGACATTCTAAATGATTTGGCCATCTCAGATTTTGTCGCCATTTAGTTTGAAAAAAAATTTGATTAACTTTAATGTGACTTATTAACTTTTTGAACGATTTTGCTACAAAACTAATGGCATTCAATCGAGAACGAAGCTTGCGGATGGTCAAAATTTCAACTCGATCCGAGCCTCCGTTCGAACGTTATGGCGAGACATACAAACAAAAAAAAACAAACAAACAAACAAACAAACAAAAAAAACAAAAAAACCAGTGACTATTTTTTCCGGCAGAGTCAAATGGAAACGCTCGCTTCGCTCGCTTAAAAAAGTAACTAGTTGGCGGTGGCAGATAGAAGATATTGATGTAAGGTAGTACTATATGTCTCTTTTGGAGACGTTTAAGCATTGTTAGATAGGAGCTATTAACATAAAAAAAATTCAAAATAATTTTGTGTATCCATAGACACAAAAATCTCATTTTTGCAGAAAATGGCAGATAGAAGGTAGGCCTATTGGTTCTTCACCATCGATGTGTTATGATTTCAGACACATTTAAAGAAATATTTCTCATAGAAATCGTACTTTTACGATTTTTTCCCGGTTTTTAATACAATATTTTTGTGATATTTGGGCCGATTCTGACCAAAAGGTGTGGGGCTACAATGTTCAAATTTTACATTGACATAAAGATTATGGTGATGTAGTGCCTTTTGAAAGAAAAAGTTGAAAAAGTTGGTCAAAATTCATAGCAATAAAGGTTTTAATATCAGCCTTTTACAGGTGTATAATTAACAAGTAATATCAAGTAACTAGAAAAAAGTAATGAGATCGCACTTAAAAACATAATCATTGGACAGAAATATTTTAAAAAAAGCTCATCCATCAACGGATTCAACGCGACTGGAAAAAGCGTTCGTGAAGTGGCCTAGTTGTACGCAATGGACATTGTTGGGTGTGTAACGTGCTATGCCCAAACTCGGGCGTAGAACTCAGGCTTAGTATAGAAAAGGTTAAGGTAGGGGCCTAGGCCTATACATATTTACTTTTTAATAACAGTCATTAATAGGTCAAACCCTCATTAAACAACACTACTTTTTGGCCACATCTATATGCCCGCTAGATCGACGGGGCATAGCTGCGTTGCAAGACTATACGCCCGCCAAACTTTAATTTGCTGTAGGCGGACGGACTAGACTTCCCTTACTATACGCTCATGGACGGCCAGCGGGTGTAGTGGTGTTTAGGGGAACAGGAAGCCTTCGTTACTCAAGTAATTTACACTGAAGGGTTATAAAAATTGTACCCAGATAATACATTACTAAGGGTGTGTCTGAATTATGGTCCAAGTCCAGGTCTAGGTCCAAGTCCAGCTCAATGTTAACGTCGTATACTAGCCTACAGTAGAGCTTCCTGACGGGAAAAGTCAACACTGCCTAAAGTAGGGTTAGGTGTGCATTCAAGTGTCCTTTGTATAGTATTTGCATAATAAAAACTATTTGTTCATCTAGTAAAAACAATTAAATATGTGATGAAAACAAATGCAACTTAAATGTTTACCTCCAATTAAAAATGCATTCATTTGTTGTTTCGCTCATTGTCACCGTCAGCCATTTTCAACCGGACCTAAAACGAGTGTACACTTTCGATTGCTCGGTCCATTTGCCGACTTGGACCAAGAATGTTCCTGTGTATTAGTCATTTAGGAATTATGTTATAGGCCATACCTACATCTATGTTTGTACATGTTTTTTGTTATATAAGACGTTACTGGTGGGGCTCTGCCCTGTTAACAATATATTGACAAATAAATAAATAAAACAATAGTGATAGAATGAGTAAAATAAAAGTAAACAAGTTTTCCCAACTGGGACCCGAACCTGCGACCCAACCATAAGGCCACTAGCGAACACAGTGTTTAGTCGGCTTAGAGCGGTACTAATGAGCTGACTCGAGATAAGCATGAAAGTTTTGGGATGGCAATTTTGACACTTTTAATTTTTTAAAGCCTTCTGCCATTATTTCTTGATGTTCACTGCTGTTTAGTACAGCATGTGCGTATAAGGCCTATCTATTTGGCCTCGAATCACTTTCGAGGTGTCAGATCTCCGTCTCCGTCAACAGTTGATGGGGGTGACACACACAGAATGTAGCCTTGTCAACAAGATGATAGTGTAACAGGTGCAACCAGGGGCGGCTCGTGAGTTATCATCGTGGGGGTGCACATAATTTCAAAGTCTTATTCTGCGGGAAACAAAGGGCTCTGGGGCGCAGCCCCAGCCGCCGGAGGCGAAATTTTTTTTCAGATACTAATGGTCGAAGTACCCGGAAAACGACTTAAGAGTATATTTTTTTGAATTTATTGGTCGGAAAAAACTCCCTGTGTAATTGTTACTTATGGAAAACCATCAAAAAAATTAATTATTAATGGTTATTAATTTACATACCCAATAAGTCCCTTCATCTCCTCGACACGCGCCTCAAAATCAATGATATTTATTTTAAAATGAAGTCATTCTAATTTCGTCGAAGTCGTTAAAAAACTGTTTATTTAGATGCTATTACGAAAGTCATATTATGATTTCCTTCACGCACGATGAATAATTTGCCGTTTGCTCATTCACCAAGCCCTAGTCGAACAACTTTCACTAGTACTGAGCGGATTTATTTGTGCGGGTGACATGAATGACGCGCCTGCGAGCAAAAAATAACGGTTTTGCCGATCGCTGCGCAATCTTCAACTTTTTCAGACTGATTTCAAAGATGCCGGCTCGTTCTGCCATGCGATTAGAAAACGTAATAAAATGAACTCACTTCGGAGACACCCGTGCAGCACTTACTATGCAGTAAGACTCCGCCGAATATGCTTGCTTTGGCCGGCAAATATCCAGAATCACGATTATTGGGAAGATTACGAGATTGCTGAACCTGTAAATTTGGGATTTAGTCGCGCAGATATTGGGTGCGCTGTGCACCATGTGCACCTAGTACACACGCCTGGGTGCAACATATTAGGCTACAAGGCCTAAAAAAGCTTAAATATAAAACCTTGATTTTGATCATCATTATCCATTGCCGTTTCCTGCTTCTGGCAGGGTCAGCTTGGGTTTATCAACAAAACTTTTCCACTTCTTTCTATCCTCCCACAATTGTATCTCTTCCACATCTTCCCAGCTCTCGCCTCTTGCCTCCAAGTCTTCTGCTAGTATAATGTCCTTCGATCTCTTCCATGGTCTACCCCGTCTTCTTCTTCCTTCTTCAATCCGTATTTCATACATTTTCTTGGGTATCCTATTTTCCCCCATTTGTTTCATATGTCCATACCATCTCAACCTTGTCCTTCCTATTATGTCACTTAACTTTTCTACTTCTAGCATTTCTCTAATGTCCGTGTTTCTTATTCTATCCCTTCTCGTCTTGCCCACTGTGCTCCTCAGGAATCTCATCTCTGCCGCCTGCATCTGACTCTCCTCTCGATCTCCTTTTGTCCAGGTTTCTGCTGCATACGTAAGGATCGGTGTGAAATAAGTTTTATATAGTGTCATCTTACAATGAATAGGTATTTCCCTATTGCACACTAGTCCTTTCACACACTGGTAAAAGTTACTAGCCTTTTTTATTCTGGTGTTAATCTCCTTTTCTATCTTTCCATTTTCCATTACTTCACTTCCTAGATAACTTAAACTATCCACCACTTTCAGGGTTTCTCCTACAATGTTTATCTGTGCTTAATAATTCCCTGTGTCCCCTTCTCCTGGCATAGTTACAACCTCACTCTTTACAACACTTATTTTCATACCTGCTTCTTCTATGTTTCTATTCCACACGTCTGTATATCTTTGGAGTACCTCCTCATACTCGGACCATGCCACCAAGTCATCAGCAAACAACATAACCTCCACATCTTCCATTGCCTCCATCTTTACCTTGTTGTGGATGTCATCCATCACGATTATGAATAACAGAGGTGACAACACACTTCCCTGCCATAACCCTGTTGTTATTTGGAACCACCCTGACAATCCAAATTGTGTTTTCACACAGCTTTCACAAACTTCATACATACTTTTCACCCTGTCTATCAGCCCATCATCCACTCCTTTTCTTTCCAGACTCTCCCATACCACTTCCCTTGGCACACTATCATACCATGTAGGCCTACTCTATTATCTGTGATCATACACTTTTACTATGTCTAAGAAGACCATACTCATTCTTCTTCCAAGCTCCCAACTCTTTTCCATGGCCTGTCTAAGTACGAATATAGGATCTATTGTAGATCTTCCCCATCTAAATCCGTATTGTTCCTCATTCAACATGTGGTCAACCTCTCCTCTTATTCTTCTGTCAACAATCCTTTCAATAAATCTTTGCTGTGTGGCATAGTAAAGTGATCCCCCTGTAATTACTACATTTTTTTCGATCACCTTTCTTATAAATCGGCACTATAACTCCTTTTCTCCAGTCATCCGGTATCTTCTTTGCTTTCCACACAACTCGAATAACTCTATAGGCCTACAGCCACTGCATGGTAACTGGGCCACCTGCCTTTATCATCTCTGCCACCAGTTCATCAACTCCTGCTGCTTTTCCATTCTTCATTCTTTTCAGTGCCATCTTCACTTCTTGCCAGGTTCGACCATTCACTTCCACATCTTCCCTCCTAACTTCCAATTCTTCATTCCTGTCCTCTACTTCTTCTGCTCCTGCATTTAACAATTGGTTGAAGTACTCTTTCCAATTTTCCTTTATCTCATCTGCATCAGTAATGAGTCTCTCTGAGTCATCCGTTATGTATCTTTGTCCCCCCCCCCTTACTCACTTGACAAGCCCTTGGCTTAAGACTATTTCACAGTGGTGAAAAGAAAGACGAGTGGTCGGATGCAGGTAAAGCAGATGTCTTTTCGATTTACGAGTGCGAGTAAACAAGATACCTTTTCGGCCGACATTCTTCCAGTGAGGGGAAACGTCTGTCTGGCCTCACCCCACAACCCTAGCCAGCTACCATTCAGGCTGACAAAGCTTTGCTATTCAATAACTGGCCAGTGGACTGCGGCTCACAGACCCTCATTATTCCACACTTACAATGACATTCTGTGAAAGGTTCTGTTGTTGCAAAAATTCGCGAGTAAATAAAAATCAGTTTTGGGTACCTCACGGATTATTCATCACGATTTGTTTCTATAATAAAAATATTTTCTTGTAACTATGCAATAAAAATCTTAAGATTTAAAGCACAGCAAGATGGCCATTGTAGATTAAAACATGTTACATAATCAACATTGTCTTGAAAATAATTATGCAACTAAAACTTTGATTGATTTTGAAAATATGTAGAAGACGAAAGTGTTAATTTATGAAAGTTTGTAAGTTATATGAATATTTAACAACTTTTCAGACCAGACATTCCCACACCACAATATATGTTAAATTGGTAAATGTGATGCCAATTTACAACAACCTCATTCACATTGATTCAACTCGAACAGAAAGAATACACAACATTGATTAAACCGTAACTAAGTATGTGCTAAAAACTCTTCTCAATCTAGATGAGCATCAATAGAATTAACCTAGTGAGAGAAGCGAAGCGAACGAAGGGAATACTTCAATTTGACTAGGCCCTACCCACGATTAAAAAATCTTGCATGATGTGTGTTTGTTTTAATTTTGAGTGCTTTTACGATGTTTTAGTCTGTTAGTTGGCTTTTTACCGGACAAGCTAATCCGATATTTCAGGTAAATAAATAAATCCGTATTTAGAGTCTACCCACTCAGTCACATAACTGATTTTCAGTGGGGACAGTAAACCAAAGTGACCAAGCCAACCCTATAGGCCCCGACGCAATCGACGAGTGAGCGATAACCAGCCAAAGGTTGATTTTTTTAATAGGAAATATAGCAATCAGTGGTATGGACAGTGCGAACACTCGCGGATCAACGCCAGAATCAACTAGGCCATTCAGAACAACTTTAAATGTATTATGTGCCTCGTTGCTAGGACGGCTCCAACGTCACCGTTTACAAATTCCTAAGACACGAACTGATGGACTTAAGTCCAAATCAGAAGTTAAAACTTCTGACTTTCGCGGGAATCGAACCTGGACTGCTGCATTGGAAGCAGATACGCTAACCACAAGACCAACGAGCCACACTATTTCAAAACCTTTGAATATGGCACAAATTTGAGTACAATCAAAGAAATGTATTTTATGGGCACTGATAGCTTTACTGTTTTGTGCCCTAAAACCCCAATAACTAACTAACTCTAACTAACTATTTTGAGGAAATCAAACTATTACAATTTATTAACAAATGAAAGATTGGTCAAACCACATCATTGCATTATGCAATAAACTCTCAAGTTGCTGTTTTGCAATTAAAATTATGTCTAAAATTGCTAGCATAAGGACCTTAATTACTCAATATTATGAAATGTTTCACTCGAAAATGAGTTACGGCATAATTTTCTGGGGAAACTCTTCACTCTGGCAGTCTGTCTTCATATTACAGAAAAGAGCTATCAGGAACATGCTTCATCTTAATCGCTTAGAATCCTGTAAAAATCATTTTAAAAATCTAAAAATCTTAACTATGCCTTGTTTATATATCTTGCAACTTTTGACATTTATAAAGACTAACATCAATGAACTGAAAACAAACATGGACACACACTCGCATAACACGCGTCAAAAAAACTTCCTCCGAATTCATAGACAAACTTCGGTTCAATGCCAAAAGAGTCCAGTTTACCAGGGAACCTTACTTTACAATGCTCTACCATGTGAGATTAAAGAATCCACTAGTGTATCCTTATTTAAACTTAGGTTAAAAAATATGTTAATAAGTGAATCTTTTTGTTCTGTTCAGGAGTACAAAGAAAAGTTCCTTAGCATTTCATGTTAAATAGTTGTTGTTTGTTGTTTTATTATGCTATTGCAAACAGTGATCACCTTTGATCACCACATTCTTAAATTCTACTGGGTATACTTCCTCATCTTAAATAATTATGTTACATGTTTCGTATATTATAAGTTATTATTGATATTGACTCTTTTCCTATTAGCATGTTATGTTAGTGTAATATCTTATGTATTGTATTATATTCCTACAGCAAGGCATAAGCCTGCAAACATGTTTACTCTATAAGGCACCCTATTATACAATTCCTTAAAAGTGTAGCACTACGTAAATTTTAGTTTTTATTATTAAGATTTTACTATTTTTTTTTTTTTATTGCTTGTCACATGAGGTGCTATCTGACTTAGCCTACTTGTCTCCTTACTCAACTTTAAATGTACCTAGGCCTACAATTCAACTGTGTTTGGATGGTTTAGGTACATAACTCTTCGCACATCTCCTTAGAGATTAGATTAATTTGTAAAAAAATTGTCTTAAATGAAGAATAAACTTATCTTATCTTATCTAGCAGGGAGATACGCCACATATGCTCGTCCATCAACGCGACTATAAAAGGCATTCAGGAAAGGGGGGCTTAGTAAAGTAGTACGATGGTGTGACACAGTTTGTGCAACAAAAGAAGAAAGTAAATTATACTATGGTCGTGTGACACAGTAAACAACTAAACAAGAAATGTAGTCAAAAGTATACAAGCACAATGGTGTAGCACAATTTGTAAACAAGAAAAGTAGACAATAATAAAGTGATAGTAAATATATAGTACGTCGGTGTGACTTGTGAGCAGTTTGCACAAAAGAAAAGCATGCAATAATAAATAGCAGCGTGTTCGTACACATTGAAAATATTTTTTTAAGTACGGCGGTATGATACAAGTTGTCAACATAAAAAGTAGACAATAATAAATTAGTACATCGGTCTGACACACAGCACGGTAAATTGGCGCAAACTTTAAACAAGAAAAGTAGACAATAATAAAAGTATGGTACGTCGGTGTGACACAGTTGGTACACATTGAAAGTATAGGCATTTAACGTAGCACGGCGGTGTGACATTCATACACGTAACACATTAATAAAATTACAGTAATTAAATTAGAGTTTGTTATAAAAGTTGACATATCTACATCTTTGTCCTCATTTGCCTTTTTTGGATTGGGATTTTTGTGTCTCTGTTATTGTAAGGCAAATCTCCATAACTCTCGCTGTCAAAATTCTAGGAAACCATTCATTGTCAGAAAGATGCCTGGCCATACACACATACCATTCTCTCTTTCTCTCGCTGTTGTCTCACTGTCTGAAGCGGATGTCAAAACCCTATCTTGCAATCTTGACCAGCTCTCAAAGAAATAAAACATGAATTTTATTTGCACAACATAGTTTTGCGTCATTTATGGAAACTTGTGGGCATGATACTAGAATTTACGTTTCTTAGATGTGTAGATTGAGGGGCGCCTTATAAATTATTTGATACGCAGACGACACTGTTTGTGTTTTATGACATTTAATTGTATCTTTATTAATTTGTCTTTATAGATATCTAATTTCATGTAATTGTCAACTAATATTTTAGATTTATATATGAGCATTTTGTCACATTTTTCTTGACATTTTCATTTTCATTTTCATTTCCGTTATTTTGTGTCTTTGTCACAACAATTAATACACTGCAGACAACATTAATTAATTATTAAATTCTATTCCTGTTGGGATGGAAATCGGGGCCAGGCCCGAACCCGGCCCAAAAGATGATGATCCTGGCCCGGCCTGAAAGTCGGCCCGAAAGCACGCGGTTCTTTCGAAGACTATAAAAATCATAAGGATTTTTGGGCTCTGCAAAGGCTCTGCCATTGTCGTTTTAAACAACAGATATTATAATGGTATTTCTTAGTTCCACTAATTTACTGTTGTAACTGGACCGAAAGCCCGAACTGGCTCGAAATTTCAATATTACGGGCCCGGCTCAAAACCCAAAAATAAATAGGATAAGCTGCCGGCCCGGGCTGGGCTTTTGGGCCGTCCGGGCAAAAATTCTCATCTCTACTAGCCTACGTGTTTTGGTAATAGTGAGGAGGAAATCATTTTTGACCGTGAACAAATAGCAACAGCAATGGTTCTTTTTGCATTCGATTCAGAAAATTCCCATTTAATAAAACATACTCAAAATTTAGAAAAATCAAAGGGGTCGAAATTAATGAAATTTGCATATATATTAAAACAATTGACAGAAAATAAAAATCATCGTATAAGGCGTAAACACCAACATTTTCACAAATAAAATACATAAATCTCCTAAAAAAGTGAAAATAGTTATTTTAATAGGTAGGCCTATTTGTGTTGTTTGTGCTACTAATTAATTAAATAATACAAATGTTAAATGTTAATAAAGATTTATAAATTTGAACCCTAACTTGATCGAAATATGCACTCTCTTACTTCTGTGGGGAAAAATATGAGTAAAGCCTAGTTGATTTGACAATAAAATACGATATTATTTATTAGTAGGGCCTAATTCATTAAAGACCATTCAATGAGATGGAGGCCTTGTCCTTTTGTAAATGTTTTTCTTAGACATAATTTGTTACAGTATCACATTAAAATTGTTATGAGATAAACGTAAATACACTTAGTATGGCACAATTAATTAATAAAATAGTAATAACTAATAAGTAACTATATATTTAAATAATTTATACAAAAATGTTATTTTTGCGTTGCAATACAAAATGTGAGTTATAGATAGCACACATATTACTAATGTAAGTTTTTAAATAGATACCTCTATATGCAAACAACAATATAAATAAATAAATAATAAATAAATTTTATTTAGAGTCTACCCACTCAGTTATATAACTGATTTTCAGTGGGGGACTTTAAATCAAAGCGACCAAGCCAACCCTGCAGGCCCCGACGCAATCGACGAGTGAGCGATAACCAACCAAAGATTTAGTTTCCAATGGCAATTTAACGCAATATTTACATTTTAATTAATTAGTAATAGTACAGTCATTAATACAGTGACTCATTTTTAATACGACTTTCACTTGGTATGTGGTTTTTACTTTACGTGCAACCAAAAACATGAACCTAAAAAAATGACACCAATCTTTGGTAATAATGGCAAAGTAAAATCAACTTTTTACTTCATTTGTCATCAGTTCGTTCTTTACACATAGGTATATTCAAGATTGATTTGTCAAATATTTTTGTTCAGACTAAGAATTTCTTTGATTTCCTACCACGTGATTGAGTTGCAGTGTAAATGATTTTTGAAGAAAATAAACAGCACTTTTTCAACGTTTTTTCAGTTACCAGTAACAACTGATTGTCGTGATGCACTAGATATATTTACACCCCGTGCCCCCTTTTCACGCAACGTAACAACGTCAAGTTCCTTAGATAAAAGTTCATTACACAATTAGACAAATCTATTTGATTACTGCAAAACAAACAACGCATATTGTTTCATTTTATCATAGAGTTCTCCTATTTATCTATAAAGTTATTGTCAAACGCGACCTTAGGTACCACAGTTTAAATTTCCAGGGAAAATATTACGAAACAAAAAATAAATCCACCAAACTTGCAACGCAAAAATACATCTCGAATACACACATATCAGCCTTAATAGTTTCAAAATCAACGCGAACCGCGTCTGTATTGTTGTTACTATAAATACAACGTAATTTCTCGATTTGGTTAGTCGGGAAACACTCCCGTATAGGTGTAATGATTTACTACAATTCAGAAAAAATATCCCGGTCGGGGTGGACTTTTTTAATTTCTGAATTGTAGTAAAAAATTACAACATATGCACGATGCACATACCGAAAATATATTGCAGGCATACATTTTGCACTGATAAAACTCTACAGAGTAATAAAAATGACTCACTTACAAGTAACACTGGCACCTTCTAGTTTTGCAACACTTCGTCCACCTATTCGAAACACGAATGGACTAAAAAATGTAACGACAAATAATTATACTCCCTGAAATTTGACATCCGACTGACGAAAATTTAGATTGTTAAAACATACTCTCCCCACTCCCCCTAACCTACTTTTCCCCTAATATCAGTGTTAAAAAAGTTGTTGTGTTGTAAAGGTTTTGTAGGTGGAGTATTAGCCGCTATAATACCCACGTCCGCTATACTGCACTATTACCCAACTTTTTTGACAAGGGGGAAAAGTAGTAGGGGAAAAGGGAACTCTTTCGGTTGGTATGGACAGTTTTTGATCAGTAGGTAGGGCTACTTTAGATTTAAAATAGCGACGTTAAAGGTTTTGTAGGTACTTTAGATTTAAAATAGCAACGTTAAAGGTTTTTTAGGTACCGGTACTATAGATTAAAAATAGCGACGTTAAAGGTTTCGTAGGTAGGCCTACACATAAAAAAACGGTAATAGTGCAGTATAGCGGACGTGGGTATGGCTAATACTCCACCTACAAAACCTTTAACGTCGCTATTTTAAATATAAAGGACTTTCAACGGAAAAGTACTTTCGCTTAAAATAGCGACGTTAAAGGTTTAGAAGGCACTTTAGATACCTACTTAGGAGTTTGTAAACGGTGACTTTGGAGCCGTCCTAGCAACGAAGCACATAATAAATTCAGAGTTGTTCTGAATCGGCCTTGTTGATTCTGGCGTGGATCCGCGGGTGTTCGCACTGTCCATACCACTGATTACTATATTTCCTATTACAAATATCGATCTTTGGTTGGTTATCGCTCACTCGTCGATTGCGTCGGGGCCTACAGGGTTGGCTTGGTCGCTTTGATTTACTGTCCCCCACTGAAAATCAGTTATATAACTGAGTGGGTAGACTCTAAATACAATTTATTTATTTATTTTATTTATTTAAAACAGCGACGTTAAAGGTTTTGTAGGTGGAGTATTAGCCGCTATAATACCCACGACCGCTATACTGCACAATTACCAAAAAAACTGTCCATACCAACCGAAAGAGTAGGCCTACCGGGAAAAGTAGGTTAGTTTCGAGTGGGGGGGGGGCGCGAAGCGCGTAGGCCTAGGCCTAGGCCATTGCCAATGTTTTACAATATTATTATTAATAAACGATACGCGCTTCGCGCCCCCCCCCCCCACTCCCCCTAACTTACTTTTCCCCTCGTTAGTTCCCCTAGGCCTAGGCTACTCCAACTGCAAAAGTAGGCCTAGGCCCTAGCCCCAACGAAGTGTATAATAGTATCCTTGGCCCTAGCCTTCTAGGCCCAGCCTAGGCCTAGCCTAAGCCCTAGGCCTAGCCTATACCCTCCCCTAGGGGCTAGCTAGGCCTACTACTTACCACGAGCTTTCTCTGAAGACAATGACGTAGTTTTTGTATCCTCTGTTAGGACAGAATTCATTTTTATAAGCTTTTTAAAGCTATTTGACTGGAGCTTGGAGCACTTGGTTGTATTTTGACAGAAGTAGTCTACACGCTACAGCGAACCGAGCGAAACCGTACCGAAGTTGGCTGCAATGCGGCCATCAAGCAGACTTTTATTTTTGCAGTTTTGCCAGAAGCGCTAGATTTAAACAGCGAATTCAGGAGAAAATATTGATTGTGCTTTCTAGTTTCTACTCCTTGGACGATATTTCGTACGAAATAAGATAAATTGATGAAAATCATTCAAATGACAATTTTCGTGTTTGATCAGTGGTGGGATACAAGTTTTAGGCCCCCAAAAGTCGACTTTCGTCTGTAAGCCATTTTGACCTCTTGTTAATGTCGTCAGTTCAGTTCAGTTTTGGTTTTATTTTATTAGCATCCATCTAGGTTACCATTGGGTTTGTCAATACATTATGAATATATATATATATTTTAATTTAAATTAAATTAAATTAAATTAAATTAAATTAAAATTAAATTTTAATGAAAATTAAAACAACAATACAATACAATTTGGTTTAATATAAACAACTAAATTAGTCCGTTACATAAATGAGCATTAACTACTCCGGGCTAAGTACCATAAACTTACATATTTACTAGGAAAAAACGCTTAAGTCCCGCCGCGTTGATGGATGAGCGTAATTTTTTTTAAACGAAAAAAGCGTAAAATTGTGATTTTTTAATAGATCATTTTTCGATTACGCTCAAATTTCACACGAATATATTAACTCATTAAATTAAAGTTCTGTGAAAAAATCATTACAATCGGATAAAGCATGTAGGTTTTATTCGTCGAAGAAATGTTAAAAATTAAAAAAAAAAACGGAAAATTGCGATTATCATGAGAAATGATTTTTTGATTGCGCCTCAAATTTCACACGAATATATTAATTCATAAAATTAAGGTTCTGTGAAAAAATCATTACAATCGGATAAAGCATGTAGATGTTATAAGTCGAAGAATTTTTTTAAAAATCGAAAAAAATCGTAAAATTGTGATTTTCATGAGAAATAATTTTTTGATCGATTTTTCCCCCCGTGCAGTTCTTCGTTCAGAGATTTCACAGACCTCCATAAAATTTCATCGCAATTGGAGTATTGGTTTAGCCGGAATCGTGTTCACAGACACACAAAAATACAAAAAAAAGAAAGAAAAAAAAAAAAAAAAACATTCCGGATTTTTTTCTCCAGCGGTCTGATTCTGTAAGATCGTTATGGAAGATAACGATCGTTATCCGGCACTTTAGCGACAATTTTGCGTGTCGACTGATTCTGTAAAAATGATATAACGATCGTTACGGTAGCGATCGCTATGATAACGAGAATGAAAAAGGTGTCGCTATGCTATCCACTGCCCCCTATGGCGGCCGTAGCGACTATTTTACAGAATCAGGTCGATAACGATAATTTATAACGATTGATATTTGAATCACTTATTTTTGAAAGGGCGTAAGTCCAAAAATATGGGTTTTGAGTTAGCTATGCATTTTTGTAGCTGAGACGTAGACGCATCGTTTGGCATTGAAAGGGCAGAAGTGCCATTGCTCTTTCCATGTTGTTTTTCCATTTGAATATATCGTTTAGTTTTGAAAGGGCGTTAGTCCATTACTTCAGCCCTTTCAAAAGTAAACGAGAATATAAGTTGGTGCAACTGTTGATATAAGGTTGGTGCTACTGCCTATATTTATTTAATGTATTTTTTTTTGTATTTACGACAACTTTGGGTCAATGCATTCTGCGTAAATAACTTAAAAACTGGGAAGGCAACATTTTTATATGTACCATGAAGGTATTGGTAACAAAGGACCAAACGAAGTCTGTAGTTTTGTACTTGATTTTCTCAAGACATATGTACCACCTACAGTTAAAAAGTTGTACATTTTTTCTGATGGATGCGGAGGACAAAATAAAAACCACACAATGATCCGATTTCTTATGGCTCTTGTGGATACTGGAAAATTTGAAAAAGTTGTCCATTATTTTCCTGTAAGGGGTCATTCGTTTTTACCTTGTGACCGTACATTTGGTGTGGTTAAAAGAGTAATCAAAAAACACGACCGTATATACACACCAAAGGAGTACTGCGAGATTATTGCCAATGCTTCGAAAAGTAACAACATTGAAATAACTAGGAAAACGCTTAAGTCCCGCCGCGTTGTTGGATGAGCGTAATTGGTGCATTGAGCTGCCATACGTGTTATGCGGATTTTCTGTTGTTTCTGTGGCAAAATCGTTACTAAGTCCTTTGCAAGTAAAGAAAGATCCCAGGTATCAAGAAATTTCCCCTCCTCGTTACCACCTCCACTCGGCACGGGTGACAGTACTCGCGAGACGTTGGAATGCGGTAGGCCGCATGACCCATTCATCCAGGTGTCATTGTTAAGAAATCAATTTTTTGATGTAGTTAAAATGTTATAATTTCTCATTTATTTTCAAATATAAGGAATAATTATGTAAAATTAATATAAAATAAACTTTGTATTTTTTAAATTGCTTGAAAACTGCCGTAATTATTGCCTGTCGTAATTATTCTGATTGTAACCATGAAGTTACAACTAACTCTAATTACGGCAGTTTTCATGCTATTTTTTAAATACAAAGTTTATTTTATATTAATTTTACATAATTATTCCATATATTTGAAAATAAATGAGAAATTATAACATTTTAACTACATCAAAAAATTGATTTCTTAACAATGACACCTGGATGAATGGGTCATGCGGCCTACCGCATTCCAACGTCTCGCGAGTACTGTCACCCGTGCCGAGTGGAGGTGGTAACGAGGAGGGGAAATTTCTTGATACCTGGGATCTTTCTTTACTTGCAAAGGACTTTAAATTGAAGATTTTTTTTAAAATTAATTTAAATTAAATAAAAAATAAACTTTAATTTTTAATTTTTTTAATTACCTAATCGTAATTTAAAAAAAGAAAAAAATCGTAAAATTGCGATTTTCATAAGAAATAATTATTTGATTGCGCTCAAATTTCACACGAATATATTAATTCATAAAATTAAGGTTTTGTGAAAAAATTATTACAATCGGTTAAAGCATGTAGGTGTTATAAGTCAAATAATTGTTTAAAAAAAGAAAAAACCCGTAAAATTTCGATTTTCATGAGAAATAATTTTTCGATTGCGCTTAAATTTCACACAAATATCTGAATTCATAAAATTATGGTTCTGTGAAAAATTCATTAAAATCTGATAAAGCATGTAGGTGGTATATGTCGAAGAAATTTTTAAAAAATCGAAAAAAATCGTAAAATTGCGATTTTCATGAGAAATAATTTTTTGATCGATTTTTCCCCCCGTGCAGTTCTTCGTTCAGAGATTTCACAGACCCCCATAAAATTTCATCGCAATTGGAGTATTGGTTTAGCCGGAATCGTGTTCACAGACACACAAAAAAAAAAAAAAAAAAAAAAAAAAAAAGAAAAAAAAAAAACATTCCGGATTTTTTTCTCCAGTGTAGTGAAATGGAATCTTCGCTTCGCTCGCTACGCTCGCTACGCTCATCCAAAAATGGTTCTCTCGGAAGATATAATAGATTTTAAAAGTGGTGGCCGAAGTCTACAAAAAGACAGTTCTCTCCATTGAGACCATGGGCCGTAAAGTCCGCAAAGAACAAAAGGTTCACTTCAAGCCAACCGAGTACATGCAGTTTGAGTACTCAAATCAGCTTTGTGGTACTGTCACCACAAGTTCATGCATTGGAGGACTAGTGAAACATACTTTTTCGATGATGCTTCCCACCCTTAATCGGACACATGTTGCATTACCCCATGAACTCGCTTACACAGAGCTTGGGGTAACGATCAACGAAAAGAAGATGGATGATATTAGATCCGTGATCCGGTATGTAGAGCCACAACACATGGACTTTTACAGAGAAATTCTGGATTGGCAAACGTCGGGACTAGAAACCGCTGAACAGGATGTCGAATGAACAATGTTGTATAAGAATAAAATAAAATAAATGTAAAATAAGCATTTACAAAATGTGATTTCATTCAAAAAAAATTCATAAACCAGGTTTATTTTTGAAAGGGCGTAAGTCCACGACTTTTAAAATTCATTTCCCGCCGACACGTTGTGATTTTTAAATTTCTGTTTTCAACGTTATAAAGCTATTCCATACCTTTACTGGAAATAAAAGTAAATTTGAGCCTAAAATAATAAGGTGAATTATAAAGAACATTTACTTGATTATCTCAGAACTATGTTTTTGGACTAATGCCCTTTCAATAATAAGTGATTCATTTCATATCAACCGTGATCGCTATCGCTATCATAGCGACTATTTTACAGAATCGCACTGCAGTGTAGTGAAATGGAATCTTCGCTTCGCTCGCTACGCTCGCTACGCTCATCCAACAAATGCTTTTCCACAGCAAGGATGTTTGTTTGTTTGTTTGTTTGTTTATTAGCCTTCTTTGGTACACTTATGCGTCCACCCACTATTGTGGTGGACAAGTTTTGGAGTTGTCAAGAAATGTAACAATACTATCTATTAGTATTACATATAAAAAATTTAATTTAAAAAGTACAATGTCAATAAATGACTACTGAACATTACTACTACAGATTAAAAAAGGTTAAAATAATACAGAGAGGCATATTCAATAAATGTCTACTGTACATTACTACAACAGATTATAGAAGGATAAAATAATACAGAGGGGAATATTTACAATAGTACAAATATACAAGATCACTATTACAGATTAAAAGGTTGATACCAGCCAGAGACTGAGGCCAATGTTCAGTCCCCCCAGCTGTAGAATTCTGACAATGAGTAGAATTCTTTATCCAGCAACCATGCCTTAACCTCCCCTTTAAAGGAGCTTCTCCCAATGTTGGCTTTGATGCCCTCAGGCAGATGGTTATATACTTTTATACCTGCTTGAATAGGATCATTCATACTTATTTTAAGTCTACACTTATGCAGGTGCAGGTCCTTCTTTTGCCTTGTATTGTGATCATGAAAGCTTTCATTTCTTGGGAAGTATTGTGGATTGTCACTCACAAAGTTTGCAATTTCGAGGATATAGAGGCAAGCTACTGTCAGTATTCCCTGTGACCTGAACACGTTTCTACATTTCTCAATTTGGTTGGTCGGGAAACACTCCCGTAGGTGTAATTGTTTTTATTTAATACAATCCAGAAATTAAAAAAGTCCGCCCCGACCAGGACTCGAACCACGGATCTCCCGCATTCCATTCCATTCAGATGTATAATGCAACTACAATTCAGAGATTAAAATGTACCCGTCCTGGTGGTCTAGGGGTTAAGACGCCTGTCTGGAATGCGGGAGATCCGTGGTTCGAGTCCCGGTCGGGGCGGACTTTTTTAATTTCTGGATTGTATTAAATACAAACGTTTCTACATGATGCTCTATAATGAGGTGGGCAATAATTCTTACAGCTCTCTTCTGCAGTCGAAAGACTGATGTTACACTAGTTGCATTACCCCAAAACATAATACCGTATTGAATTATTGATTGGCAGAATGCAAAATATACCATTTTGGCCACATGTGGGTTACAACGCTTTATCACATTACTCAGAACAAAGCAAGAAGTGCTCAACCTGCCACACATCTTATTCACATGTTCAGCCCATTTTAGCTTGTAGTCCAACACCAGTCCAAGGAATGCTGCATGCTCCACTGGTGTGAGACTTTCTCCCTCATAATTAAAAGGCTCCTGCAGAAGATCTCCCTTTGTTTGAAAAGATAGAATCTGAGTTTTGGCACAATTAAGTTTTAGTTTATTGGCCTCAAACCACTCAATTAGTGCTTGGAGAATTTCTAGGAATTTAACTTCCAGGCCTATACTACTTACACTCGTGTCGTCCGCAAAGAGAATCACCAGCCCATAAGGACGTTACCTGGTAGATCGAATAATAAAAAACACCGGTCCAAGGATCGACCCCTGAGGTACCCCATGTCTGACTACTCTCCAAGGCGAGAGAACTGCCGAGACGCCTTTGCCTATTGAAACCCTCTGCTTCCTATTCAATAAGTAAGATTTGATCCAGGAAAGGCTCAACCCTCGCAACCCTATATGTTCGAGTTTACTAATTAATAGGCTGTGGTCAATAGTGTCGAAGGCTTTGGAGAGGTCGCACATGATTGAGCCTACTGCCTCCCTGTTGTTGTTATGTTAAAACAATGATTTCTCTTTGTTAAATCTGTGCTTGCAACATGCAACAGCTATCTTTAATCAGTTATCATTTTATAATGAGTAGCCAGTAGACCCAGAAGAAAAAGCTAATCTAACTTTTTCATCTAATTAATATAAAACTATGTTTTATTTAATTCCGTAGTAAAACCATTGAGTATAGAACATATAGGCCTATCTATTCTCAATGGTAAAACTATCACAAGACTATTTTATACCTGGTTAAGGATAATTATTAAGCAATTACCAGGTTTAAAAAGTAGTTCACGCCTGAGCCCGCCCGAGCAACCCTTCGGTCAGTATTGCCAGTGACGAGAATTGAACCCAGAACCTCCCCACTACTTTTAGTTCGGTGGCATGTCCGGGTTCTCATCTCGTATCGGAAATCGAACTCTGAACCTCCTTACGTACTATACTTCTAGTTCTGTGGCATGTTCGGGTTTTTATCTCGTATTGGGATTGGGGAATCGATCCCAGAACCTCCCCACTATTTTTAGTTGTGGCATGTCCGGTTTATCTCGTATCGGAATCGAACTCAGAACCTCCCCACTACTTCTAGTTCTGGGTACTCCTTCGGTTGGGGGGGGGGGGGGGGGTCCAAATGCTTTTTGCTATGTTTAGCGTGAAGTACGTTGGTGTGAAATGAAATATTGGTATTAGTACATCGTAAAAAGCTTTTGGACCCCCCCCCCCCCCCCCCAACCGAAGGAGTTCCTAGTTCTGTGGACACGTCCGATTTATTTCTTATCTCGTATCGGGACGGGGCATATCGAGCCCAGAAACCCCACTACCTTCTTTGGCATGTCCACGTGTTCGGTTTTTATCTTGCATGTAGTAGTAGGTTTTATTTCCAATACAATACAATCTTGTTACATACATTTAACATTGCAAATTTTTACCCATCAATCTTCCGTGGAGGATTACTTTACTATAATAGGGTGACCTACGTGGTGTGGTACTGGTGGGCGAGTGGGTAAGAGAACCTACTAGAAAGGCGAGTGTTGACGTCACGCTAGCTCGCTGACGCACAGACGCCGCTTTGTCTGGCTTTCTGCAGTCATTCAGTTGCTGCTAGTCAGACGTGGAGGTAGTCGCAACTCGGCGAGGTAAGACAGCTAAGGCTTCATTTCTACTTGCATGCCTTCAATACCTTTCATACAAGTCTTATGATGGCAGTTTTTACTTCCTTGGCGTTCTCTTATACATTACTTAAAATGTTATAATTTTTTTTCGCCTGGGTGGCTCATCTGAGTCAGTTATCAATTATATTATTATTGGATAAGCGAAGCGAAGACTTCAATTTCACTGACCACCCCAAAAAATTTAGCTCGGGTGTTTTTTTGTTTTTGTTTTTTTGTCTGTTTGTTCGCTCTCTACCGGGCAAACGACATATGCGATCTTGATGAAAATTGGAGGGGACCTTCGGAATCTCTGAACTTAGAGCTGTATTGTTTTTGGGTACAATCGAAGAAATATTTCTCATGAATATCGTACTTTTACGATTTTTTTTCGATTTTTAGTGTGATATTTTCGTGACATTTGGGCCGATTCTGACCAAACGGGTGGGTACAACGTTCATATTTCACACGGACATTAAGGTTATGGTGATGTAGTACCTTTTGAAAGAAAAAGTTGAAAAAGTTATCCAGAATACATAGAAATAAGGTTTTAATAAAAGTTTTTTGAGGAATATAATAACAATTAACAAGTAACAATAGAAACTTGACAACAATCACCTACAATGCGTTCAAAAAGCACTCAAAGAAGAAAAGAGATTCCACTTTATCTAAAAACTTAAAAAAAGCTCATCCATCAACGCGACGGGACTTAAGCGTTTTCCTAGCAACATGGCCAAAGATATCACTGATGTAAAAGTAATGCCCAGCGAGTCTCTAGATGGAGACCACAGACTACTTTGTAAGCCTTATGAGAGTGAACAATAAAGACCAAAATCATGGAATATATCCCAGGAGGAAGATTCCAAAAATCAAGACATGGAAACTACAAGAGGAGACTAACATGCTGTCCTTTAGAAGACAGATGGAGGAAAAGTTTCCAACACATGATTTGTTATCAGTAGATGAGGAGTGGAAATTACTTTAGTCAGTAAATAAATAAATTGTATTTAGAGTCTACCCACTCAGTCACATAACTGATTTTCAGTTTCAGTGGGGGATAGTAAATCAAAGCGACTAAGCCAACCCTGCAGGCCCCGACGCAATCGACGAGTGAGCGATAACCAACCAAAGATCGATATTTTTAATAGGAACTATAGCAATCGGTGGTATGGACAGTGCGAACACCCGCGAATAAACACCAGAATCAACAAGGCCGATTCAGAACAGAACAACAATTTATTAGTAGTGCTGAAGAAATATGTGGAAGGGCAGGTGGCATAAGAAAGGAAAAGGAAACTGTGTGGTGGAATGGAAGAGTGAAGACAGCTGTTAAAGGCAAAAATGTAGCCCGAAAGGAAAAGGATAAAAACAGGACTAAAGAAAATGAAGAAAAGTACAAAAAGTATAAATATGAAGCTAAGAAAATAGTAATGGCAGAAAAGAAAAATACAATGGAGATATTTGCAGACAAATAAGAGAAGGACTTTGATGCAAATAAGAAATTATTATATGGACTAATGAGAAGCAAAAGAAAACAGAAGAAATCACAAGATACCTGACCGACAACAATGAATTACTTGTTACTGACCCAAAAGAAGTGAAAAACATGTGGAAGAAATATTTCAAAAACCTACTTAATATGCCTAGGTTACCTGATACTAACTATAACCAAACTCAGGAAGCGGACCAAACAATAGAAATCTTTCAGAACACCAATGAGGAAGAAATAGAAGAAATAATAGGAAATGAAATATCAAGACGGGAAGTAGTTGAAGCAGTAAAAGCCATGAAAAATGGTAAAGTTTCGGGAGAGGATGAAATAGTTGTAGAGATGATCAAGGCTGCAGGGGATGCAGGCATAGATTGGATGTGGAGAGTGACCAGTGCAGCATGGAAAGAAAAGAAGGTACCAAATGACTGGGGGAAAGGAATTATAGTGCCAACATTTAAGTAAGGGGACAGGAAGAAGTGTAAAAACTATAGAGAGATAACTCTGATGAGCCAGTGTGCAAAGATATATGAGAAAATACTAGATCAAAGACTACGACAACAAGTAGAGCCAAGTATGAGAGAGGAACAATATGGGTTTAGAGCTGGCCGCTCAACCATTGATCTCATTGAGCTCAGACAAATAATGGAAAAAAGTGGGAAAAGGGAAAAGAAATGTTCATGGTCTTCTTGGATTTAGAAAAAGCATATGACAGTGTCCCAAGAGCAAAAGCTTGGGAATGCTTAAAAGCTGCAGAAGTAGAACAGAGTCTAATAACAAGAATTCAAAGCACATATGTCACAACAAAGAGCTGTGTTCAAACACCATTTGGTAGAACCACTTGGTTTGAAATAAACAGTGGACTACGGCAAGGTAGTGTGATGTCACCTACATTATTTACCATTGTTATGGATAACATACTGCGTAAAGTTGAACCCACAGAAAGTGAAACGTCTAAAACGATGATATTTGCAGATGATATAGTGAGATGGGGAGATTCCATTGAAGAAGTCCAGAAGAGCGTAGATAGATGGAATGAGGAAACACTGAAGTTTAACATGAAAATAAGCATTGAAAAGAGTGAAACATTAATAGTAACGAAGAAAAGTAAACGAAATCAAAAGAAGATAATACTTCATGGAGAAGAGTTGGCCATTGCAGAAGAATTTAAATACCTCGGAAGTATACTAACAACAGACGCAAAAATAGATGCTGAAATATCGAGGAGAATTATATTAGCAGACAAATTTTACCACAGTGAACGTAAACTATTATGAAAAGAAGAAATATCATCCATGTGCAAGATGCTATTGTACAAAATGTATTTCCTCCCAATAACAATAGGAGGAAAGGAAGACAGCAGATTACAAGCAGCAGAGATGAAATTTTTAAGAAGTTCTGTAGCCTTAACAAAAATACCAAATAGACGAGGTACGGAGCAAAACAATAAGGAACAAACTAGGAGTGGAAAGTTTATGAAATAAAATAGGAAGAGAAAGACTTCGATGGTATGGGCACGTACGAAGAATGAAACAAGATAGAATACCAAAATGTGATGAGACAGCCCTTACAGTCTTTTCACCGCCCAATTTTTCAAATTTAATATTTCATAAATGCACCGCCTACTGGATTTTTTCAGTAATCCTAGTAATTTTATCTGTTTCGGAAGTATAGCAAGAACAAACTTGACATGGTTAATTTCGTCGTAATTAATAAATTATTTCTATCCAGAAACCTATTTATTTATCACTCTACAGTCAATAATTGAGTAATTAATTAGATCGCGCGGCAAACAGTTGTCTTCTTTGACCGCCAACAGCAGCACTATGCAGTATGTCCGGTAAATAACTCTATTTGGGCTAACCTTGAACTCGGTTCACAGCAAATATTAAAAAAAAAACAAGAACGTCACTAGTTTTAGAATAATTTAGTTAATCTAATCAAATCATTGAATACCTTTATTAATTGTGCCTGTGGATAAATCTTGACTGGGGCAAACAATTTCTGCACATTCTGATTGAGAGGAACAGCAACCCCATTAGAATAGCATTGACAACGGGGGGTAGGCTCACTCGGGGGCGGAGCCATCTAGCTTTTTACCACGATTTTGCAGGCAGCCGAATGCGGAAGTGAGTACAGCGAGGGAGAATTCTTCAGAACGCAGGCGAACTCGAGCTAGGAGAGGCAGGTTAGACCTATGGGTCCTCCTAGGTCTTCGCGATAAAGTACAGTTTGGAACGATTTAGCTAGGCAGGAATACTGCCACGGGAGTCTATTAAGTGACGTGTGTATTTTGAGATATTGAGAGCCGAAATCCGTAGAGGAGTTTAATAGAAAACAGCCGAATTAGAATACGTTGGGAAGAAACGTGTTGAAATAGCTAGATAGCGGAGTCTTTTGAGGACCACGAGGAGGTCATCAAGTATAAAAGAATTACGTGCGAGTTTCCGAGGTTAGGAAAGCGAGTCTACGTGACTACAAGTAGTAAAAGTACAGGGAGCAAGGTAGATTGAATTTACGTTGATTTTGAGAACACGAGGGTGCAAAGGCACACGGCGAGCGCAGGGTGCAAAGACATAGTGACTACGAGAGCAGAGTGCTTGTGCACTACCACGAAATCTTTGAGTTAATGAGACTTGTTAGGGTTAACGCAAAGTACGCGTAGGGGTTCGATTGAGTGACTACGAGAACAGTTTGGTACGTGAACGCATGTTAACGAGGGTGCAAAGGCACACAGCGAGCGTAGGGTGCAAAGGCACAGTGACTACGAGAGCAGAGTGCTAGGCCACTATCCCGATATCCGTGAGTTGTATGAACTTGTTAGAATTGCATGAGACGCGAGCTTTAGTAAGGAGTGACTGCACGAGGTCGGTGCGACGCACGGGCGAAGGTTCACGCGTAACCGAGGAGACAAGGAATCTGTAGAGAAACATTTCAAAGAGATACGGCGCGAGCAGTGACGTTACGAGATATCACGGGTGTCGAACATTAGAGATTAGCGGAGCTGTAAGACTAGGCTATCAGAGTGACGCAATATCGAGGGAACTGGGTCAGCGTGCGTGCATCCAGAGTAAACGCTAGTAAAAAACTGTACGAGTATTATTTGGAACTTTCCGGTGACGAGACGAACGTGGAAACAGCAGGCAGGTGTTCAAGAGAAGGGGAGATTGGTGATATCGTTATATCAGAGGGCTACACATTTAGAATATCGAGGGAACGTCTTCAGTACGGACTGAGTCAAGCTTACGACTGCAAAGATTTCGCCCTACACCAAATTCCAGTGTCGGACGTTGGCGAATCTGGTCGTTCCTTGATGATAGTTGGGTCCTTGCTGTTCCTCTACCAACGTTGAGTATTAATGTTGATCATTGATTGACATTTTTATTATTATTATTATTATTATTATTATTATTATTATTATTATTATTATTATTATTATTATTATATTTTGCTGTATAAGGCATATTTTGTACCTATACTAACATATGGGGCAGTAACATGGGCAGTGGGAACAAAAGAAGAGAGTCAGCTGGAAGTAGCAGAAATGAAGTTTTTAAGAAGTATCAAGGGAGTTACAAAGATGGACAAGATAAGAAGAAATGAAATAAGGAAAGAACTGGGACTGGAGAGATTGAAGTTTAAGCTAGGAAGAGAATGTCTAAGATGGTTTGGACATATGAAAAGGATGGGCAGAGAGAGGATTCTAAGACGAGAATTTGAAGCGGCAGAGGAGGGGAAAAGAAGAGTAGGAAGGCCAAGAGAGAAATGGGAAAGATTAATTCAAGAAGACGTTGGAAAACGGGATGAAGTGTGGGAGCATGTGGATTGTGTGGCTCGTTGGTCTTGTTGTTAGCGTATCTGCTTCCAATGCAGAAGGTCCAGGGTTCGATTCCCGCCATAGTCGGAAGTTTTTTAACTTCTGATTTGGACTTAAGTCCATCAGTTCTTGTCTTAGGAGTTTGTAAACGGTGACTTTGGAGCCGTCCTAGCAACGAAGCACATAATAAATTCAGAGTTGTGCTGAATCGGCCTTGTTGATTCTGGCGTTGATTCGCGGGTGTTCGCACTGTCCATACCACTGATTGTTATATTTCCTATTAAAAATATCGATCTTTGGTTGGTTATCGCTCACTCGCCGATTGCCTCGGGGCCTACAGGGTTGGCTTGGTCGCTTTGATTTAAAGTCCCCCACTGAAAATCAGTTATATAACTGAGTGGGTAGACTCTAAATACAATTTATTTTTTTTTATTTTAAGAGTAAAGCTGTGGGAGGACAGAAGAGAGTGGAGTAAATTGGTGGAGAGGAAGGAGTTGGAAGATGTGGAAGAAACACTGAGTCTGGCAAGCTTAGTATCTACAGTTTCATGCCCTAGATAATGGTGAAAAACCACCACTCAACCCGACATAGTTGGAACTGAGTTATGATGATTATTTATTATTATATTCTGTAAACTGTCACTTTTCATCATTTTATCACAAGGTGGTTTCACAATACGTACCACGAAACTAGATAACTAAACCTGAACAGAGCTAGGTAGGGTTTTGTACCTGTATTAATTGTCTGTTCATCATACAATATAACTGATAATTAACGCTTTAAAAATAGCATTGTTTATAGTAGTTACCAAACCTTGAATATCCCTAGTATATACTGTTTGCCATTCAAAATATTTTATCTTTTACTTTGAAATCTAATCATAATCATTAATTTAACAAAAATAAAAACTCTTCAAGATATTCTTTCATTAAACTCATTACAGGTGACCCCAATATAATTAGTATTTAGATTATTGTCTTTCCAGGATAAACCTTTCATCGTTCTCCGACTGCAGACTAGACCGTGGGCATTTTAATAACAATAGTTCGGTCATTGAACTTTTGTACCTTCATATTTTTTTTGAAAAGTTAGATATTTTTTATATTCTTTGGGCGCGGAGCTTAAAATTTACAAAGTAGTAGAAATTTTAAAATACGCAGAAGGCTGTTATTTGATATTTGGTGCCCAACAGTAGGGGCTTTTGAAATCCACAGTAGCCGTTATTTGATAACCAAGAAGAGAATTTAAATGCACATGGGGGGGAGTAAGAAAGGTTGGATGCCCAAGAGATAGATGGAGGCACCAAATAAAATGGAACATTGAAGAAAGAGGGAAATCATGGGAAAGAATTAATGAAGAAAGACTGGGAGGATAGAAAGAAATGAAGAGAACTGGTAGAAATGCCTGTCATAGAAGACATCAAAGTAGATGAGGAGGTGTTGAGCCTGGCTAGCAAACACTGTAAGTCCACAGCCCGAGAAACTGGTGATACGTCACCCCCCGACCTGACTTATGTTGGAACCGGGTGTTTGATTATTATTATTAATGTTTAATTCGTTTCACATAACTTCACTTATCACCAGTCGTTTACACAATACACACACACACAATTACGTGGCTGGCATAGTTGCATACTTTCAACATCATGCATTAGCCGTGCGCAGTAAGTATTCATTCGGCATTTTATTTAATATTATTGCTTTGTATCCACTATATTTCGGGATTTTATTAAAATCTCGTAGTAATTATAATTATTGTAGGCCGCACCCCAGTTATCAGATGTCTCAAGAAAAGCTGGTTTGCATGTGAATGAAGGTCACAGTTAATTTGTGGGATTGTGAGTATGGGTAGACAAATACCCTGAAATTTTACTTGAAAAGTTCAAAAAAATATTAAGTTAAAAATAACAAGGTAAGTAACCCTTCAACATCACATCAACCTTGTAATTGTAACCAAAGAAGTCCTCGGATGATGCCAAAATATTACACAGTTGGTAAGACTTGTGCAGTGGTATGTAATTTTATCACAATTTGGAATTCAAATCAGTATTTTGTTAGCATACTAAATGTGTCCTCACTATTGTGTAGTGCGCCGCGCTATCTTTTTTATGCAACACGTCGCATCAAGCCGTGCCGGGGCCGTGCATGTAGATTGCACCCTAGTTTTATGCCTTTTAATTTTTAATTCTATGTGCGACCTACAATCGAGAAAATACGGTATTGGGTATTGTGATTTTTTTCAGAATATAGTAGTCGAAGAATAAGCCAAGTAAAGTTCGAAGTACTCGGACTGGAATAAGATTCAATATTCGGGTAATTTTTAATATTTGCACTCAATGCAAATTTGAAAGGTGGACTTGCATCCCCCCTAATTATAAAAAAAAACTTTTATTTGTCAAGTCAATATGCATAAATACTTTATTAAATAAGATAAGAACAAAACTGTTGCAGAAAACAGATAAGTAGTAATACATACAGTAGTACAGTAATGTAATATAATAATATTCATTGTAAAATTATTAAAAAAAGAATAAGAATAATACTACTCAGCAACATATTACAGGCATCACAATAAGTGAGTACGGAGGGAAAGTAAACTGCGTGCCAATATCGCGTTTGGGCGAATTTCATTTGCTTTACAATGTTTGTAATAATGTCAGCCCTGGTTTTTTTTTTTAAACACTGGATTTGATTGTAAGCAATTTTTGCAATTACAGAGCCGCTGAATTTCGTACGAGCCTCTGTTATCAATCACTCATCTACTGATAGCGGCTTAGCAATTCTGTCAAGTACTTCTTCCACCCATGAATCCTCTTGTAAGGTGTAATTACATCCCTTGTAAGAACCTGCAGTCTTGGAATAGGCGATTAACTGCACCCAAGTTTCGTTCGTCTCCAAGATATGAGGACATCCAATCACAATCAATAGAGAACGAGCACGGGTGATGGCAACATTGAAGCGCTGAAAAAGAGACACAGTTTCTTAGCTTAAAATGGGGGCATATATTTACCATCTTTTTAAATAATTCTTGCAAACAAAACAAGCATACTCAACATTGAAAATGTGGGGTTTGTTTTAACACTACTTGGGAACGCTTCAGATTGAGGGTGTTTAGATCATGTTTCTAGGCCAATATGCACATCATGATATCCTTATAGAAATTGTAATGTGATGCTAATTTGTTACTAGGCTCAACATATTATGTGCATTTAATAAATTTTCAATTGTTTAATATGGGGTCGTGCTATGTTTGATGCCATGCATATATTCAGGCTTATATGTACCATGAATCTGTGTCAAACCAACCAACCAATCAGACACCAAACACATATTATTTTTAAATTTAATTACCTTTTTGTTTACAAGAAATCCCATATTGTATTTTTTGTCGTAATCAAGCAGGTTTCGATTACTTCGCACTGTAGAAATCAGGATGATTCTCTTTTCGCGTCCCTGGAAGGTCTCTGTGGTTCCCACTTCAACATCGGTCCAACCCTTGGACTGCACGCACTTCTTTAGCTTGTAAACCTAAGTATAGAAGGTTTTACATTAGTGAGACAACACTTCACCATTTCTCATGGGCTTGCCTTGCTATTTTCTAGAGTAGATATGAATCCATATGTTTTATCTGTAGATGATTCCCAACAATAAGTTAACTTCTTTTATATATATATTTATTGCCTACTTCCTGGAAACCTGTTCTCCTACAACATCAACAAGAAGCCCGTGTTGCTACGTTCTAACAACCCCAACGTCGTGACGCCCAACACAAGACCCCAGCTCCAGCTGTTGTGTTGAAGACGTACTATACCCGAACGAGGACCTATGACGCGTAGTCGATCCAAACTTGTTTCACTACGAGATAAGCACGATGACGTAGACATACACGCGAGAGTGACAGCAACGAGAACAGTCAGTTCGCGAGTGAGGAGCTCCAGGCAACACATCGTGGAGTGAAGGCCTCTGAGGATGGAGATGCGACTTTCCCGAAACGTCAGGAGAGGAGGGGTTAAGTCAGTGCCCTCTTCTTTAATAAATTATTCGCGGCAAAAAGCCCCAGTAAAAAACAATATGTTTATATATATATATATATATATAATATATATTATTTTTATATATATATTTTATATATATTTATATATAATATATATTTATGTATATTTAATATATATATATGGAATTTCTGAGGTTTTTGTGGTTATTGTATGTTGTTACCATCTTTAAATAATTAAATTTACTTTTTTTGGTTTACCACGTAAGATATTCTTTATTTTGTCTGACGTTTCGATTGGATTTCACCAATCATTGTCTAAGACTAAAGTTACTCAAATATAAATACAAAATACAAAAACACTTCAAGAGAGAAACTAAAACAAAAACACAAGAATAACATCAAACAAACATAATAAACAAGCAATTTTCAAAGAAGTTAACAAACAGGACTATTATAACATGTAGAAAGAGCTTAGAAAAACATGTCATGTTATTGATTATGCAAAGCAGTCTGATGGACCAGAACCTGTAGGATGATTCCTTGCTTGACTTCTTGTCATTGGGCCTTGACTTGTGGAAGGTAACACGGTCTTGTAAGTATTTTGACCAGTATGGTTAGTCTGACTTCTTGTTACGGGTCGTAGACTTACAACAGGTATCATAGTTTCGGGAGCATTAGCAAAGTTGGAAGAGTCTGCATGAATGTTTTTGGTTTATGACAAAGGTTTATGATGGACTTCCATGTCTGAGGTAGCGTTTTCCATCATCCCTTTTGTTCAAACTATGAGGCCTCTTCTCAATTTCTATTGCTTCCCTTATAATCCTGGAATGAATACGGTCCGTAGATGCAATTACTCTTGTACCCTCAAAATTAATGACATGTCCCTGATCTGCCACGTGTTGTGCAAGAGCTGATCTTGGTTCATTCTTTTCTACTGAGAGTAAGTGTTCCTGTCGACGTTGAGAGATTTTTCTTCCAGTCTGCCCCACATACGTTTTTTCACATGATCCACAGGGAATTTCGTACACACCATGGTTTTCCAATGGTATGGCATGCTTTGGTGATCTTAAAAATGAACTAACCTTCCTGTGTGGTAGGAAGACAGTTTTCACCTCATGCCCAGACAAGATCTTGCTAATTCGATCAGTAGTGCCTCTCATGTAGGGCAAAAATGCTACTTTTCGTGGCTTCACAGTTTCATCATCTACATTCGCTTGAGTTTTATTAGGTACACGATTAAATGCATTATTTATGCTTACATTAGAAAACCCATTCCATTCGCCCATTCATCCACTTCTTTGTCGTCGAGCGCATCACAGCCCGGTAGCCGACGTAACATATTCAGAAATGCTTCCGTGTGGCTATTGCATTTTCATAGTCACCGTCATTGTCACTCAATACAATGTCCATTTCTTCATAATCATAGCCAGCCTCTATCATGTCGTCTTCAAGGCCATATTTAATCTTTTCTCTCTCTCGTCCGCCGTTTTCAAGCAAGGTCACGGCGGCGGCGAGCACTCACAAAGACGACCGCGCTCTGCAATTCTTACGTCATTGTAGGATGACATTCAGATGTAAAGAACATAACATTTCGGTCAAATTAAAAAAAGAGAAGCGCGCCTGAAACCAGCTCGGATAGCCTACGATCTTCCATCAGGAAACTGCGACCTTGCGCCGGGTGTCGGGTGGATGCGTGACCGGCTGACAAGGCTACCATTGCCGCGAAACGGAGAATTCTACGGGCGGCAGGCGGACATCTTCACTTCCGCGGACGTATTCACACGTTGAACAAGACTTATTTAATTAATTACTTACCGTTCAAATAATTTTTTTTGACTCTTGCTCGCAAATGTGTACGTAATATTGATACAATTATATATTATAATTTTATTTTTTTTCGACTTTGTATAGTCATATAGGCCGCCCTCGTGTAATGGCTGCACCCCTGTTTTTGAACTTCAAAATTTTAAATATACCTGCGGCCTATATGCGCGTAAATACGGTAGGTACCTAAATAAAAAGTTTAAATACACTTCTAACACTAATTTGACTTGAGTCTAGTATCTAAAGAAATGCTTGACTCAACTTCCTCCAATAAATGCTACTCACACCCCCCTAAACTAGAACAATCCAAATTTGAGATAGAAACTGAAATGAAAAAAAATAATAACATATGCCTACTTGTCGTATGTACGGTGAGATGACTCCTATGTCCGATTGTTTCACGGTCACCAGATCCGACCTACTGTTGTTAAGTAGTGATGTGATGTACTGCATCACTACATCTAGTTCCTGCTGATTGTAGAAGCTGAAAAACACAATGTATCAGTAGCACCACAATGAAACAAATTCATCACCATAAAAATAATATAGTGATACAAGGCACCGCAGTCAGTCAATAAGTAACATCTCTGTTACTTTACTGCCTAATTAGATCTCTATTGATTAGGTCTACAGTAATCGAATGTTTAACCTACTGTACTTCTCCCTTTTAAAATTTAAATATCTAAAAATATCTAGTTCATGCTTATTGTAAGATTCACAGTAAACCTAATGAAACTTTCAGTGAGTGAGTATGCCTTTTATTTATTTTAATTTTTAATTAGTACTGGATTTAGAAAACATGATGACATGAATAATGTCTATTGTGGACAAATGAAAAAAGATATTAAAAATAAAATAGACCAACATAATTTGTATTTAGAGTCTAGCCGTTCAGTCACTAGACTTACAAAATTTGTATTTAGAGTCTAGCCATTCAGTCACAAGACCTATCGTATCGGACCGAATATAGTGCAATGTTTTTTTATGAAAATACAATCTCAAAAACGGCACTCGCGTTATTTCCGCACTCTTGCATTTGAAACTGCGCCTGAACATAGGCCACCCGCAATACAACTCCTGCGCATCGCCCGCCTACCCACTCGACGCCAGCCGAATCTGAGTCTAGCCGCTCAGTCACTAGACTTACATAAATGTATTTAGAGTCTAGCCGCTCAGTCACTAGACCTACATAAATTTGTATTTAGAGTCTAGCCGCTCAGTCACTAGACCTACATAAATTTGTATTTAGAGTCTAGCCGCTCAGTCACTAGACCTACATAAATTTGTATTTAGAGTCTAGCAACTCAGTCACAAGACTGGTTTTTCATTGTGGACTTTAATTTAAAGCAGGCAGAGATAGTAATTGAACGATACACAATTCCTTGTATTTTTTGGTTATTCGATTATGTATTCAATTATCAATCAATCGACAATCGTACATAGATTATTACTTGAATGAGAAATTTGATTATTAAAAGTTGCATTAAATGACAAGCCTATTACTTAGCCAAGTTGCATAAATATGAGACGTTAAGCAATATCAAAAAAAATAAAAAGTAACACCATGTATGAATAAACACTATGCTTCATTCTCAGTTCTCACTCTACTATAATACCGGTAGGTAATTATACACAGTCTGCTCCCTAGTACCAACTAAATATTATCGGGTTGCTACGCAATTCGCAACTCAAACAAATAGTACATCCCCCGTCCTTCTGCTAGTATACTTTGCCCACGTCCACTCTCACTTATCATATGGTCTGCTTTTCTGGGGAGCTTCTCCCCCAGCTAACCGAATCTCATTCTTCAAAAAGAGAGCCATCCGAATCATTGCAGGTGTATCAAGAAGGCATTCGTGTAGAGAACTCTTCAAGAAACTGGGAATTCTTACCCTAGCATGTACCCTAATCCAAACAGCTGCATTATTTGTCCGTACCCACAGCAATCTGTTCCCTCTGAACACCTCTGTGCATTCTCATTACACTAGAGCCAGTCTCCATATCCATCGGTCCTCTCATAACTTGACTCTCTTTTCCCGTGGCCCTGAATATCTTGCATCCACCCTCTACAATAAACTCCCTAATTACATCAAAACCTCCCCCTCGCTGTCCTCCTTCAAACACAACTTGAAATCTTTCCTTGTGACCAATAGCTTTTACTCCATTAACGACTACCTTGCTGACGAGTAAGCTTGCGTTTTCTCCTCGTATTAATTTCTATCTTTAATAAAGGCCTAAACAGTATCTTTCAAATTGACATTTATTCATGTGCTGGCCTACCAAATATTTTAATTTTGTTAAATTAGTATAAAGAGCTTGTAACCATTGTAACTCATTTATATTTTTACTCATTTTGAAGGCCTACTATTGTATATATTGTATATATATTGTGCGTATGTGTGTGTCTACTGTCTACTGTGTATTACTATTTTCTATCTTTCCTGACGAAACCTATATTTGTATTATGTATGAATCCATGGTGAATAAATTATCTTATCTTATCTTATCTTATCTTACCACATTAAAAACACTTAATCTAAACATGACATGATTAAGATGGCTACCCTATCTAGTATTAACCTAATCAGTATATTGGACATAAAAGTACTTATGTTAAATTTGTATCATTTGTCTCCTTACATATATAAGGCCTACCGTATCAGACCGAATACAGTGCGATGTTTTTTGTCAAAAATACAATCTCAAAAACAGCACTCGCGTTATTTCCGCGCTCTTGCATTTGAAATAGCACCTGAACATAGGCCACCCGCAATACAACTCCCGCGCATCGACTGCTGCGCATCGCCTCGCTCACCCACTCGACGCCAGCGGAACCAGTGATGTGAGGCAGGTGACGTCATCGCGGGTTCCGCGGAAAAAGATCGCGGGAAAATTGCTGCGTATCATGGGTTCCGCGGAAAATGACCACCAAAATAACTGTGCGTATAATTAAAAAGTTTCCTTGGGAATTGATTCCGAATAGATTCTTAGGTTGATGTCATCCCTAAATCGGACTGGTGAATTCTGTGGTTGGCCTAAGCTTGTGCTTGGCCCTACACTGTTAAAAAACATAGGACTAGGCCCTAACATTGTTCAAAATGTTTTGTTGTAAGAGTGAAACGATAGGCTATTCATTCATTGTATTGTAAAATGACCACCAAAATAACTGTTCGTACAATTAAAAAGTTTTTTCTTGGGAATTGATTCTCAATCAATTGTTAGGTCACAATGATCGATTACAATTTTTTGGAATCGATGTCATCCCTAAATGGGACTAGTGAACTGTGGTTGACCTATATGAGCTTGTGCTTGGCTGTACACTGTTAAAAAACATAGGACTAGGCCCTAACATTGTTCAAAATGTTTTATTGTAAGAGTGAAACTATAGGCTATTCATTCATTAAATGTAAAATGTTTCTTGTACATTAATTTTCTTTGATTTTTGTATTTTTCTTGAAATGATTCCGAAAAATTGGGGGTCGTGTTATATTCGAGATCGTGCTATATTCGGTCCAATATGGTATTTAAATTAGGGTTGCCGTTCGATAATAATAATAATAATAATAATAATAATAATAATAATAATAATAATAATAACTAATGAATTTTAACATCGATAATCGCGTATTTGCAATCAATTATCGATTGATAAATATTGATACTTTTTTACCTCGATCAATAATCGAACAAAAATTAGGCCTATACTTTCTTGCATACCGACGCGGACCGTGGACCTTTCCAGAGTGCATCCTTTTGTTCTTTCTATTTGCTCAAAACAGGGTTTTTCCATGCTAACGATGTCTTTCAGGAGCGCCACACCTAAAATAGGCCCTAGATTATTTCCTAGGGCTCTAGGGCCTTGTTAATGTTTAGTTTTAGGCCCTAGGTCTAGGCTACATTTAGACCTTTTCAGATCGAGACAATGTTTTTAAACCCAACATGGCAGGCTCCTCGGTTGGTTTCAAGTAGGCCTAGGCCTAGTTTTTCATCAATTTTGTCCCCAAGCCCAAAGATGCTGCTTGCCTCACATAAGCCTAGGCCCTAGGCTATGCAGAGTTGTATGATACTGATACACTAGACTAGGCCGAAGCCTGGGACCAAACAGGATCTAGCACTAACACATACTCTCACTGGGACATGACTTGAAGGCTCAGTACCATAGGGAAAAGCTTTATTTACATGGACTGGACCTAGGACCAAAAACCTGAGCCCGGGGCTAGGGGCCTAGGTTCAAATCCCATCGTGACCAGCAAGTTGTATCCTAGCCTAGCAAGGCCTAGACCCTTTTGCCTGGTATGGCCTAGGCCATGCCACACATCCATTTTGACACTTTTTATTGCTTCAAAACACAATTACAGATTAAAACATTTATGTATTCAACAAAATAGCGAAGCAGTGTATACATCGCGAGCGTAATTTGGCATCTAAGCGGCCATGACAGTGACGTTGAGTGACGTAGTGATGATAAGTCGATCATGCTTTAGTTCGACTATCGATATTATTGGTCGACTAGTCGAGCAGGAATTGACCTTGAACTGATGTGTGCTTGCCGCCAACAACCAACAGCGCATTCACATGCCCGCGATATTTAAAATCACGCGTTTAAATAATCAGCAATATTTTACCTAGTAATCGGTGAACCGATCATTTGCCGATTCACTCAATAATCGGCAAAACCGATGCATCGGGATCGTAATCTTCCCATCTCTAATAATTTTGAAGCTTCACACACCCCTAGTATCGATCGATATATCGATTATCAAACGGCAACCCTAATTTAAATCTAACAACCAGAACCAATCTGACAGAAAGTTTTTATGTTGCAAAATCAAACGTCTCATCTGTAAAATATGATACTGAAACTAACTGACCTCGGAGACTTTCCTTCCCTTAGTTCTTGTCCAATGACTCCATGGAAAACACACTTGTGGACCACGCTATTTTTCTTGCCGAGAAGATGGACAGAGCCAACATCATCATTGATTATTTCAGGACCACAGGAAGCCTGCAACAGTTTCTTACTTTCAACAAAGATAAGGTAATGTCGGAGCACAGTAATGCTCATGAGTTTTTGTGGGGTATTGTTTATTCATAGCCAGTAAAAATATCTACTTAAAATTGGTTTTGCATTTTCTTGGAATATTTTCAATTTCACTTTTAGCTAGTATAAACAAAGTACCTGACTTGCTATGCTACTTCACCCATGAGCATTAAAACCTATAACAACAAACAGATTACAGAATAACCTATCTAACTAAAGCATTCAGAACCTTTTTCCTGCCACTTCTCCCTCTCGAGTCAAGCCCATCTGTAACTTTGTTTAGACAGTATAATTATCACAAGGTAAACAGTAAACACTAAACATAAATAATGGCCCAAGGAAGTGGGCTTAGTTTTCAATACCATTACTGTACTGTATTTGTTTTAGCAAATGAAATAATATAGATGATGAATATGATTACGTATCATCTTTCCCCTTTTCCTCTCCAATTTCAATATTAGTAGTTTCACAACACAAAAATTAAGATTTTGATTTCAATCTGTTCAACAGCTGCAGTGGCCCTTGTACGATAGAGCTCCATCAAATGGGTTTCATTATACTGGGTGTAGGAGGGACCGAGTCATTTTGAGTAACGTACAGCATGGATTTTTGGATGAGCATAGGGAGCGAAACAAAGATTCCATTCTACTACACTGGAGAAAAAAATCCGGAATGTTTTTTTTTTTTTTCTTTCTTTCTTTTTTCCTGTTTGTATTTTTGTGTGTTTGTTAACACAATTCCGGCTAAACCGATACTTTAATTGCGATGAAATTTTCTGGAGGCCTTCGAAATCTCTGAACTTAGAACTTCCACGTTTTTTAGCGCAATCGAAAAATTATTTCTCATGAAAATCACAATTTTACTTTTTGTTTTTATTGAAAAAATATTTCTTCAACATAACACCTACATGCTTTATCCGATTGTAATGATTTTTTCACAGAACCTTTATTTTATGAATTAATATATTCGTGTGAAATTTGAGCGTAATCAATAAATTATTTCTCATGAAAATCGCAATTTGACGATTTTTTTATTTTTTTGGATGAGCGTAGCGAGCGTAGCGAGCGAAGCGAAGATTCCATTTCACTACACTGGAGAAAAAAATCCGGAATGTTTTTTTTTTTTTTTTTTTTTTCTTTCTTTCTTTCTGTATTTTTGTCTGTTTGTTAACACGATTCGGGCTAAACCGATACTCCGATTGCGATGAAATTTTATGGAGACCTTCGAAATCTCTGAACTTAGAACTGCCACGTTTTTGAGCGCAATCGGAAAATTATTTCTCATGAAAATCGCCATTTTACGAATTTTTTCAATTTTTTAAATATTTCTTCGACTTATAACACCTACATGCTTCATTCGATTTTAATGATTTTTCACAAAACCTTTATTTTATGAATTAAGATATTTGTGTGAAATTTGAGCGCAATCGAAAATTATTTCTCATGAAAATCGAAATTTTACACGTTTTTTCTTTTTTAAACAAGTCTTTGACTTATAACACCTACATGCTTTATCCTATTGTAATGAATTTTTCACAGAACCTTAATTTTATGAATTAATATATTCTTGTAAAATTTGAGCGCAATCGAATAATTATTTCTTATGAAAATCGCAATTTTACGATTTTTTCCTTTTTTAAAATTACGCTTCCTCAAAAACATTAAAACATACAGTCACTTTTTTTATTTAATTTAATTTAATTAAAAAAATTATTCGACTTTGTAATAATTTTGTCACAGAACAACAGAAAACCCTCATAAACACATGGCAGCTCAAGCACCAATTACGCCATCCAAAAAACGCGGCGGGGGACTTAAGCGTTTTCCTAGTTAAACATTTCTTCGACTTATAACACCTACTACATGCTTTAACCGATTGCAATGATTTTTTCACAGAACCTTAATTTATTGAATTAATATATACATGTGAAATTTGAGCGCAATCAAAAAATTATTTCTCATGAAAATCGCAATTTTATGATTTTTTTCTTTTTTAAAATTACGATTTAAAAAAAAAATTCTTTGACTAAGTAATGATTTTTTTCACAGAACAACAGAAAACCTGCATATCATATGGCAGCTCAATGCACCAATTACGCTCATCCAACAACGCGTCTGAAAAAGCGTTTGCGAAGCTTCCTAGTTAAAATATTGTATACATGTAGTCATGTACTGAGTGTGGGCACCACCTCTGCAACAGCTGCAGCATATAGGATTGGACACAAGGTGCGCTCGGTAGGCAGTTTCTGTGCTGTGAAAAAAGAATACATCTGCACAAGCTCAAACACCTGCTCGATACAATAGCTGGTTAGCCACATGTTGATATAAAGACTGCCTGGGAGATCTATGAAAGTGGGGGGGGGGGGAGAGCAAACGCTTATTTACAGGGAATCATCATTATCCATTGCCGTTTCCTGCTTCTGGCAGGGTCAATGACTCAGCTTGGGTTTAGCAACTGGATTTTTCCACTTCTTTCTATCCTCCCACAATAGGGAATGTTCCTTAATTTTTTTAATCACTCCATTACATTAATGGCTTTATTCTGAATATATTAATCATATTTTTTAATTATTTAGATAAAATTTTCATTTACAAAAGTAAGCTGAAAGTTGCACTAATAATAATGTAGGGAAAAATGAGCCATTACGGCACTAGAAGTTATTGTTACGAATCGGCCAATATGGTAATGCCAAACACTCAAACAGTGATATTAACTGTGTAATCTAGAAGGCGGTAGTTTATTCATTGATCCAAAGACATAGAACATCTTTGCGCATTGGTCAACAGTGCTCTAGAGTCTAGACCCAAATCTTCACATCAAAAAGCTATTATTTACTACAATTCAGAAATTAAAAAAGTCCGCCCCAACCGGGAATCGAACCACGGATCTCCCGCATTTCCAGACAGGCGTCTTAACCACTAAAAAAAAAAAAAAAAAAAAAAAAAATCAAAAAGCTGTTTACACCGGAAATAAAATACTACAAACTTTGTGCCTCAATAGAAATTAAAATATTTACTTTAAATTGGTTTTAACTGCAGTAATGGTGTTTATAAGTGTTTTTCTGTCCATTTCTTACACCCTCGTCAATATTTGAACTTAGCGAACATTTCCTATTGTATCTCTTCCACATCTTCCCAGCTCTCTCCTCTTGCCTCCAAGTCTCCTGCTATGATGTCCATCCATCTCTTCCTTGGACTCCCCCCATCTTCTTCTTCCTTCTCAATCTGTCTTTCATATATTATCTTGGGAATCCTATCTTCCCCCATATTATCTTGGGCATCCTATCTTCCCCCATTCGTTTCATATGTCCAAACCATTTCAACCGTGTCCTTCCCATCCTGTCACTTGCGTTCTCTACACCCAGCAATTCTCTAATGACAGTGTTTCTTATTCTGTCCTGTCCCTTCGCTGTGCTCCTCAGGATTACTGGGAATACTGACTGCATGACAAGTGCTGTTCAAAAGTATCCTAAACTTGTTAGCTCAAATTTGTGGATCTCTGCAAATGTGAGTCGGACACCTCAACCTCAAAAAAACTTTATATTTAGAGACATAAGTCAGTGCGTGTTTTTATCGATTTACATGTTTGAATTAAAGAAGCACTACCTATCCTAATCGTTATAAGTAGAGGTAATGAGAAATGGTGATAAAAACCCAAATTTCGTTTTGAAACCCAAATTCAAGTTTTTTTTGCAATTTCACAAAAATGGTCAACAACGTTACTTTTTTTTATTTTAAATAGAGCCCCCTTCTTAATATGCCGAGTAACAATCGATCACTGTGACCTAAGAATCTATTCAGAATCAATTCCCAAGAAAAACAAATATTTGTAGGTGCCGTTATTTTATTTATTGCCACCAACAACAGTTATCTCCACAAGTGCAAAATAGGCTTTTACATAAAATTAATTAAATACAAAAAAAATTATAAAAATCAAACATGTAAATAGGTCTACTCAGGTGCACAAAAGAACATTAATTAAATGAAATTCAAATAGAAAACTATTTAAAAAATTTTTAAAACATGGAAAATTTAGGTGATTTATGTCAAGATCTGGATGGATGACAACGAATTGAATTGGTTATATGTATGTTGGATCCGGTTAAATGGTGAATTACTAAAAATGTCTAGTCTGCTTCTTTGGCGGACTATATCCACGAAATCCTTGATACGCACTGTTATTTTGGCGGTCTATTTCCACGGAGTCCGTAAAGACTTCTCCCACTTGTAGTACGTCACGGAAGATGTTGCGTCATCATCTGTTTACTGTACCGCCTGCCTCACGATGGTGGATTAACAAGCTAACGTAACGACGTCGGAAGTGAGCTAACAGCCAATCAGGTGACGGATTTAATTTAAGTGATTTTGTCTTTCAAGTATTAACTAGGGATGACATCGGGTACCCGGGTAGCCCGGTTCCAGAAATTACCCGGAGCCGATTTTAAGATCCGGGTATATTTCGCGGCCGTTTTTAGGCTAATTCACCAGTTTAAATTACGCGCTACGTGGTTGCGGTCTTTCCCGCGGAGCGTGCTCGCTGCCTAAAGAGTAACTGGAGTTGACGACAGAGCGCGTTGTAAGCTATCACGTGCTTCCGTCCGTCTCGGCGAGTCGCGCCCATGCCACAAGTGAGTGCAAGAGAGAAAGATGCGGCAATAAATCTTGGTCACTACCGTCCTGCGCCAGTACGAGATGCGTGTACGATCCAACCAACTCACACTCACAGCGACTGACAAAGAGGGTTTGGGGGTGTAGTAGAAGAATTCGCGATGCAATCATCTTTCACCGATTCACGAAATTCGTAAATCACGACGCATAGGTTTGTTTTTTCCCGGGCTTATCTTCTTTCTTTCCTAGGCTTATCTTGCGACGAGAGCTTCAGCGCGGGATATGGTAGTGAGAGATTTTCCCACATTCGATGGGGTGTTTGTTTTCCCTTGCTTTCTGCGCGTAGGCCTAGGCCAACCTACAACGAGTTTCACTGCCTGTACGGGTTTAATTGGAAAAACTAATCTTTGGTGTAATGAAGAATGAAGATCATTGCCTGGTTATCAAAGCGGTTCTTTATTTGAAGGTTATGAAAAAAGTTTCCAGAGACGGATACGTAGTCAGTCGGTATGACCTTCAAACCAACTAGTAGGCCTAGGAAACAGCGTTTCCACACATCGTGACGTAACGGGACCCGGGTACCCGGGTAATTTGAGTGCTGGAACCGGTTCCGAATTTTACTACTTGATGTCATCCCTAGTATTAACATTATGCTGGCAGCGACGGCGATTTTTCTAATTTTTCGATTCAATTTTTGGGGAGTTAGCAAGTTTAGTTTAGGGAGGAAATAAGGATTTTTGTTTCTAGATTTATTATATTTCACCCACGTTTCCACGTTTACTATATAATTGTAAATAAACACCCTCGCAGGAAACCTTACACACTTTGGTGACTGTAACCACTAACACACTTGCAGTCGTCAATCCTCCCATATTTGTAAGTAATGGTACTGGTACAGAAAGTGCAACTCTTCACTCACTTTGAGTTCCTCATCATAGAACAGTCTGTTCGGTAACAGGAGAAGACTGGGGTGAGAGCGGAAGTTCTCGAGTAGTTTCGTAATGTACAGTGGATTGTAGTGTCCATTGTTCCTTTCATAGAGGGGACAGTAGAGCATAAGCCTTTCCAACATTGAAACACCTGAAAACAAATATATGTACATTTATTTTATTGCCCAGAGACTAAGAATTTAGCTGTCTGTACAAACATTCACTTTCACTATAAGAGCCCTGTTTTATTTTTGGTTAATTAATTAATTACATTTATTACATTATTTATTACATTTAATATAATATTGGGAAAGGATTAACCAGGAAAGATGTTGGGAAGAACAAAAATATGTCAAAAACTGGTGGAGGTCCCCGAGGAAGAAGACAGTGGAGAAGAAGAAAGGGAAGTAGATGATGCAGAGGAAGAATTTCTTTTTTTTCTTTCTTGTGCAAAGTTGGCCTCTTTAGCCATTCTTCTGTCTTGCTATCCACTATAAGACTGCCTCCTTTTCTATCCTGCTCAGTTCATCGGGCAGGGAGTCAATGTCACTCTTGAGGGCGGCGCATCTAAAGAGATGCGCTCTGTCTTGGTCTTCTAAATTACAAAGTTTACAGGTGGCCGGTTCGTTGGTAATATTAAAACGGTGCAGGTGGTGTTGCAAGACGTCGTGACCGGTTGCAAGCCGGAAATGGGCGGTGGCCGTCTTACTCAACCAGTCTTTGTCTGGCCCTTTCTTGATCTCAGTTCACCAGTTCTTTATTCGTGAAGTCTCTTCTGTGGTCTCTTCAGATCTTTTTTGTGGTTGATTTGATCTTAGTTTTGACATTTTTGAAGGAGAAAGGCTGGTGGTTGCAGTGCTTTTGTGGCACTTTTTGCCAAGAAGTCTGCCTTTTCATTCCCCATGATCTTGCAGTGGCTAGGGATCCATTGAGCCTCTTAATAGTTTGTTTTGCTGACGGAGGCTGGCAAGGGAGTTTTTGAAAAGCAGCCATTTCGGATGTAGGTTTGCTGCTTGGGTGATAAATTGGAAGGCCGAGACACTGTCGCTTAGGATGACAAATTTCGTCTTGTTGAAGGGGAAGGCGGGGGTCTCGGCGATTTTTTCGGCCGCCCTGGCGATGGCTGCAACCTCAGCGTCAAAGTATGTTTCACCGGCTCCCATTGGAGTGGCTTCTTCGAAGAAGATGCAGTGGATGCCGTAGCCCATTCTGTTTGTAACCGATTCGTAGGAGCCGTCCGTGAAGATATGCACCCACTCTTGAAGAGGAAAGTGCTTTTCAGGTGCTCCTCGGCAAGCTTTTTCAGTTTTTTTGTGGTCATGGTCATCTTTTCTTCTCGATTTCCGTCAATTTTTGTTCCCGGGACGAGCTGATTGGACTTGGTCTGGGAGAAGCTCTGGGTGTGGTTTCGTCAAGTGGTGCTTCTAGGAGGATAGGACAGTTTTTTCTCTTCAGTTGGTGGACTGTTTCAGCAAAGTTTAGTGTGCACCTTGACTTTTGAGGTTGGGTAGTTGAGCCATTTGTCGGGATTTAGGCGCGCCAGTTTTTCGTGCAGTTGGACGCGCGCTGCTCTCTTCTTAGCTGTAGAGGCTCAATTTGGCTGAACCACTCAATGGCGATAATTGGGGTGGTTTTCACTGCTCCCGTGATCAGGCGAAGGGCTCGATTTTGGACTCTGTCGACATGGCTGGCGTGCGTTGCAGCGGCGGGGAAGACTTCGGTACCCTACTCAATGGCTGGTCTGATGTACGTTTTGTACGTCAGCGCCAGAGTGTCTAGTTTTGCACCTCAGGACACACCGGCTACCCTTTGAAGGAGTCGTAGTCGTTTTTGACCCTTCTCTGCTGCCTTTTCAAAGTGGATCTTGCCGGTCATTTTATTGTCGAAGGTCACAACGAGGTACTTCATCTCACTGTCTGTTTAATCTGTTTGCCATCAAGAGTGATGTTGAACTTGAAGGGATTGGACTCATCGTGAAGTAGGTGCAGATGGTTTTGCTACAGTTTATCTAAAGCCGTGCACTTTGATCCAGCCTGCAGCTATGTCATGGCGTTTGGGCCCCTTTTTTTTTTCCAGTCTTACTGGGCATTTTCCTGTGAAGATGATGACAAAGTCGTCGGCAAAAAACTTTTAAGACAAGGCCAGGTATGCGATTCAAGAGTTTGATGAGTCCATTGATTGCAATTTTGAAGACGGTCGGCGCCGTGATTGTGCCTTGAGCCACTCTGGCTCGGTCTTACGTGTTTTGCTGTGGGGCCTTTGTTGGACCACCTTGATACGCCTCTTGTTAATGAAGTCATGGAGCCATCTGACAATGTTATTTGATTTCTTCATCTTTGATCATCTGCTTGACTGCCCACGGACCGGTCGGTGGAGTCGAAGGCCCCAGAGAGGTCGATGGAGACAGCCAGTGTGGGTTTCGCCTTTGCTGAAACTCTCTTTGACTGTCTGCGCGATGTAGGCGACTTGGTCTGTGGTGCCTCGGGGAATTTTTCGAAAGCGTGCCTGGTCTTCGGCGATGATGTAATTGCTTTCGAGGTAATACTCCAAGCGTGCATGACTATTTTTTCAGCGGTCTTTGCAAAGGGCGCTTGTGAGGGCAATTGGACGGTAGCTGGCTGGGTCAGCGGCGTCTTTCTGAGGGTTCAGAATTTGGCGTGATGTAGGCCAATTTTCCAGCTTGATGGGACTTCGCTGGTCCAGGAACTGTTTATAACGTCGAGAACTTAGGTCCCAAGTGTTTTGAGGAATTCAGCATGAATCTTGTCAGGTACAGGCGCTTTTTTGTTGTCTAGTTTGATGATTGCATAATCCAGCTCCTGGGAGGTGAAAGGCCGATTGTAAATGAAAGATGGTGTGGGAGAAGTGTCAGGCATGGCTAGCCGGCTTCGATACGCCCGGGGAGCCAAGAATGTGGTGGGAACCTCCCACCCCCTACCCGACTTAGTTGGAAATAGGGCTCGATATTAATTTAATCTTTTTTGAATTTGTTACCAAAATGATTGTGTTTTAAATTTTTATACCTTGTTGTTGTTAAATTAGTACTATTTCAAATTTACTTAACTGTAGTTCATTGTTATGTCTGCATCTATGTAATTACTAATTAGTTTTATTTAGTTGTCCTCCTTTGTAAATCAGTTTTTTAACTGAATAGGATAAACGTTAAATAAAATAAAAAGCAAGCTCCGGCACTGCTTTTTCCCAAACAAGTGTTTCAGCATAACAATGCCAATATTGTTTAAAAATGTATGGCAGTAAAACATAAGCAGGCATACACATACATTTTTGGGAAATTTACCAAAGTTAGTACAACTTTGTAATTAATAATTTTCAATACATTAATGTTTGTAAGACTTCACAACCCTGTAGTTCTCAACAAACCGGTTACAATAGAAGTGACACGAGTATATCGATGAGTTTTAAAAACTATCAATATACAAGCAGAAACAAAATAACTATCATAGATACCTACCAACTAGGGGTGGGCAAACGTTTGAAACGTTTGAAGCCAGAGCTGAGGGTTTTTTGAAATTCGGCTTGGCTCGGGCTCGACTTTTTAGGCTCGACTTTGGTTTATATCAAGACTTCAAACTTTAAACGAACTTCGTCTTGAACTAACCCAAAAACTGATTTTATACATCGTTCGCGTAATATAACAACAAAGCAGCGATCGCCATATTGGATATTTCTAACAGCTAATTTTCAACGCCTTGAAAAGTTCTCGTGTTGCCACGGCGTAGCTATTCTGTGTCTGTGATTGGCTCGATCGGTAATTTTTGGCATGGAATTAAAGGAAGCCTTTTCTTCTTATACATAGTACTTTATTATTACATATTTCACCGAAATCGATGATTATTTTTTCTAAATCGAAATAGTAACCACAATGAAAAAACAATAATGATTCATTTTACCTAAACCCTAGTTTGGAATGCGTCAGTTATGCTCCGCATCCGGCGTGTGGGCGGAGCATGGGCGGGCCTAAAGCTCGCAGCGCGTTTTCTTCTGCGCGGTCAACTTGTTTGCACTTGCATAGCTACTGTCAAAGTTTCTCTGGCCTAGGCCTAGTCCGTATTTTTCTCGTGTTTGTTAATAACTTAATAACTAAATATCAGTCGTGGACAGCAGTGAGTGTGACAAAGCGATCCGGATACTACACATACTGATAGGACGGTCTATGATAGCAAACAGAATGCATTAATATTTAATATGGCATTTCTTTAAAAAGATTGATGATATTGATGGCATTTATTTAAATAATACCAAAATAAAGGGTATCTAATGAGATATTTAATTTATTAATAACATTTCCAGTTGTAGCGATTTTCCCTTGTTCCCGTGTTTGTATGTCTATTCGTTACAGTATAATAATGGATTTGTGAAAGTTCGGCTTGAGTTCGAAGTTTGAAGATTTTTGGTTCAAAAGTTTGAGTTCGGCTCGAAAGTCAAAAACCCAGGTTCACCCACCCATACTACTACCAACATACTGTACTGTAAGGTGTTTAACTAACTAACTAACTAAATTTGTATTTAGAGCCTCTCAGCCTACCCACTCAGTCACATAACTGATTTTCAGCGGGGGACATTACATTTAAAGCCGACTCTGTAGGCGCCGGCCCCATCGACGAGCAAACAATAACCACTAGATACCTGCTTATTTAAGAAGTTAACATCGATCAATTAAGCTGGACACGATTTCACCTGCGGACAGTGCCAAAATCAAAAAGGGGCTACTTTGGAACAACCTTAGAATTTATTATGTGCCTTGTAGCTGGGACAGCTCCAAGTCACCGTTACACATTCCTAAGCCAATAACTGATGGACTATAGCCTAACTAAACGTTTATCATTCTTCAAAATTGGTGTTGAAACGTTTTTAAGCCCTATTTTCAATTTTTTTTATTTTTATTTTTTAAATTAATTTTAGGTAAGCGTAATCATAATTTTGTACTGATGACCGGCCTTAAACAGCCTTAATAGCCGGGGGACCCTGCACCTAGCCTGTGTTCTTATAGGCTCCAAAAGTAATCCATCCCTAATTTAAAGTTAAAAAAAACGTCTGATTACAGCGGGAATAAAAAACCCTAGACCTTCTGCATTGGAAGCAGAGCCTTAACCACAAGACCCCAGATAATCAGACCTATTAGGCTATGAGTAGAGGTGTGTTTAATTTAAAAGGTTTTATTTTTTCCTAAATTTTGTTCTAGAGATGGTAAAAAGTAGTGTAGTATATGTTTTTTTGTATTTTCGTATTTCTTGCATTGCAAAACAGTGTTATTCCTTATAATGTTTTAATAAATCAATCATATTAGGTACTTAAAATACAATTACCAATTACTCTAAAGTACTCAAATAAAATCAAAAAAAAAAAAAGTACTTAACGCGGTACAAATCGGTACAAAATACATCCAAACGAAAAAATTCGAAGAAAGTTTAAAAACATATTTTTTTCTCTCAGGTCAGCCTCTAGAAAACCAGTTGAAAATTAATGTAAAAAAAAACACAATGGTGTGCCTTGGCAAATTGAAGTTTGAAATTATTTTGAGGAGGCGATATTGCCGTGTACTGGATCAAAAAAATTTGAAAAAAAAATAGTTTTGTTTTTATAAAAGAGCCAGGTTTCAAAGCCATTCGCTATATTTTTTTGTTTGGTAGCAATTTTGGAAAATAGAAAAATGCAGTGGGAATAGCCTTAACCTCACCAAACAAAATTAAAAATGGTGAAATAGCCTCGAGATACACCACAAGTGGTTATTTTTAGCTCATTATCCCGACTTGTCCCTTTAGACCCGCTGCCTCGGCCAGCTCGGACGCACAGCCCGGGGCCGAGCTGCTTGGGGTCTCCTGCCAGTATCAGCTGACCCCCGGGACCTTGCGCTGGCTTGCAGGGCCCCGGATTCCCGCCAAAGCCACTAGAGTCTCGGGCTCCCCTAGCTTGGCCAGCCTCGTCAATGAACACATGAGTGTAGTGTAGATGGTGCGATACAGGTCGTCACTCTTGGCTGACAGTTTACTGTAACAAACAATATTACCTTTAAAAACATATTGAATACATTTCTAATTAGGGGTGGGCAAAAACCAAACTTTTAAGGGCTTAACCAAAACAAAAAATTTTTATCTAGAAAGTAGAAACAGTTCAATCTTTTAAGTTCAAAAACAAAAATTAAAACTTATGGTCCGGATTCCTCCTTTTTTTACCCTGGGTTAAGTGGAGTTAAAGGTTGTGGGTAAAAAAAAAGGGTAGTATTCGACTATTCGCGTACACTTCCGGGGGGGGTTAATCTTCAAGGATACAGAAAAAACAACAAACAAACAAACAAAACAAACAAACAAAAACAAACAAAAAAAACATTTTACTACGTAGGCCTATACAAGCGGTTTTGAAATTGATTTTAAAAGGCTTGAGTATTGAAATCCTCGGGTATGGGTTCACAACTGTTTTCAAAAAACAGTCAAGTATATGTACACCCACTTCACTGCCACCCTGATGAAATAGGCCTAACAACTAAAAAACAGTTTTGAAACTAGTTCAAATATATGGACGTTGATTCAAATCAAAACTTATCGAAACCACATGTACGTATATGTAATTGTTATTTGGACCTCTTGCTGACTGGCGATTGGTTCAGGTTAGCACGGGGTACAATGTTGCGGTTTAGGGGTTAAGAGTTAACCCCGGGGTAAAAGGTACAAAGGAATCCGGCCCCTGTAGGTTAAGCTACTGTGTTAAAGGTATCTAGCCACATGTTGTAGCGGCCTCAGTTATCTTAAGTGTTCTGGGTTTGAACTAGCTGGACTTATACATCTGTAAAGGTCCCTTTAATATGGCATTGCAAAAAACAAGCCCTTCATAACAAAAGTCATTGGGTGATACTTCACAACACAATAAATCAAAGAAATTAAGATAAATTTGTAATTGACATGATTAAATTCATATAAAGCAACAGGGATGGAAATAAACGCTCACATGAGGCTAGTGAAACTTTGTTCGGGCTAATCAAAATCTCAATTCACTAATCCGACGGTCGAGTACTTTTTCCAGCGTTCCCAATTTTCTGTTCAATAATCATAATATTTTGCACCCATAACCTAACGAGTTTCCAGAATTGTATTCAAACTAATATGGAAAAACTTAACTTTAACAACTCTTTGCACAGTATGTACACAATATAAAAAGCCCCTTAATTTAGGCTAATTGTCTTATTATTATGGCGAAAAAAATTATTTCCAGTCACTCCCCAGTCCCTCACACCCACATGTCAAAACTGGCAAAAAATTGTGACTTAAAACAAAAAAAAGATTATTTTACAATCAATTTAACCTATTTAATTGCAGGCTAGTAATAATGCTCTCGGGCTAGCGGGGCTATTGTTGCCACTAGCCCAGTGACAAAAAAAGTTAAATTTCTACCCCTGATTAGCAATATAGTACCATATCGGGGCCGAATAAAAATGCAATGTTGATTTCCGAAATACAATCTCCAAAAAACAGCACTTGCGTTATTTTCGCGGAAAATGACCCCCAAAATAACTGCGTGTACAATTAAAAAGGGTTTTTCTTGAGAATCGATTCCGAATCGATTTTTCGGTCACAATGATTTGATTTCAATTTTTTGGAACCGATTCATCCCTAAATCAAACTGATGAACTGTGGTTGGCCTATGTGGGGTTTTGCTTGGACCTACACCGTTAAAAAACATTGATGGGGTGGGTAGACCTCTAAATAAAATGTATGTATGTATGTACTAGGCCTAACATTGATCAAAAATCAAAATGTTTTGTTGTAAGAGTGAAACTTTAAGCCTTAAGGCTATTCATTCTAGGTGCCGTTAGGGCGCCGCAGCCAAGCCGTGGCAGGCTACACACTCAGGCTTTTTATACACGCAAGCTGAGTTGGGGGTGATTTCGAGGTGTTACCCAGCCTTTCATTGAACGTGATGTAAAACTTAAAATTTTTTAAAATCGGGGGGACTTAGGTACCTGACAAACACATCCCAATTTTTGGTTGGGGTACAAGCTTTCCTTTTCTTGGTAAAAAAAAAAGGGCTTAAAAACATGCTAAAAAATCACTTTTAGGATGTTAGGTACTGCAACTACTGCAAACTGCTACTACTGTCAAAATTGTCATTTTAAAATCGGCTCGCGATTCTGACCAAACGGGCGTGGCTAATAACGTTCATATTTTATTTTTATTGTTTATTATTATATTATTTATATATATATATATATATGATAAAAAACAAGGATCTTGGGAAAAAAACCCGTCGAAAATAAGATGAACCAGGGCAGAACCTGGGCGTCCACCGACGTTTCGTCTGTACTACGTCAGACATTTTTCAAGGTTGGACTGTGACTCTACGGAGGTTTGGAGTCACAGGGGTTTGGCAAGCACGCAGCGGGCCCCCCCAGGGTTGCCAGATATATGAGCGCTGATGTCGCCGCGCCAACTTTTGAAGTCGCCCAAATGTCGCCCAATCTGGCGCGGCGGTCCAAATGGGGGGGTCTGGGGGGGAACGCTCCAGAATTGCCTCGCAGGGCTTTTTTTTCTTTTTTTTAAAGGTGTATTTTTGACTCTACGGAAATGTTGGAGAATTTAAGTGAGTATATTTATTTATGGGTATATTTACTTGGCACAATAGATTTAAAAAAAACTCTAAAATCAAAAGTTTATTCTATTCAAAAGAGTAGGCTATTCTGTACTCACGTGCGGAAACGATAATCTTGTTAAAATTCGGAGCACAAAAATGAAAAAACAACACCATCAACAGTTTCGGGCACAAACTTCACGTACGCGCACGTGCGGTCAAAAAAAACTGAGCTTCTGTACACAAATAACAAAACGATTAAACGACAAAACGAGACAGTTTAAAGATCAGCTATCTTCGACATTCCACGTCTTGTATCCTGATGTGACATTTAACCAAACAAAACGTCGCGGGTCGGGCAAAATGTAGCCGGTTAATGAGGATTCTGTATGACTTACCTAATATTTAAATTACAAAATACTATTTAACAATGGAATAATTGCTGATAAACATTTTATGTGTTTAAAGCACGCTGTAGATTGAGAAATTTTTGGAAAGTTTGGATTTTCGTGAAGTAGCCCATTTCGGCGACAGGCGACTTCGAAATATTTTGGTCGCTAAAAACATTGCTTGGTCGCCCAAACGGCGACAAATCGCCCAATGTGGCAACACTGCGCCCGCCTTATATAGCCTCGGCTGAAGGTGCGGGGCGGCGAGGTATATAGAAAATAGGTGCGGGGCGGCGAGTCATATCGAAAAAATATATACGGATGGTGGCAATTGAGAAACAAAATAGCACAGCTTACTGTAGTGAAACCTTTTTAGTCCGGCTTCTTGTCATAGGGCCTGATTGGTTGTCTTTTGAAAATGTTATTCGTGCTTGGACTTATGTATATATTATGCCCTGGTTCATCTTACGAAACGTCGGTGGACGCCCAGGTTCTGCCCTGGTTCATCTTATTTTCGACGCGGTTTTACCCAAGATCCTTGTTTTTATCCTATGACGGGCCGCGAAAACCTACAACAATCCATATATATATATATATTAATGAACTAGGTTTTTCGGTTATAATGCCACGTTTATTTACAATAGGCCAACGTTTCGATGAAATTTCACTCATCTTCTTCAGGGCCAATACAACTTAATATATAAAAACCGAAAACTACATTACATTGATAAATTCAGAACAAAACTGGGAAAAACAAAATACAACAAATATAAAACAATAGAAATCACTGCACATATGGCAAATTAAAACAACTCAAAGAATCACTGCAAAGCTTGACGTTGCAAAGAAAGAAGAAAGTCACTACATGTCCTTCATATTGCTTTTCGTCATAAATCTTGTCACTCTGACTGTCGATGTATTTACTTGCAACAGATCATCTGCAGGAACTAACTGGGGCGTTGGTTGTTGGTCCATTGGTTTCACAGCCAGCCTATGTGGCTGTACATGTATCCCTGAAATTGCAGGTTTCCACGTTACAGATAAACGTTGGCTATCTTGCTGTTTATTTAGACTGTGAGATCGTTATTAATCTCAATGGCTTCCCGTAACATTCTAGGAAGAAACTCCTCAACGGTGGCAATGGGTTTCATGCCAGCAAAGTCGATAACATGACCACTTTCTTTAGAATGTTGAGCAAGGACTGATGTTTTATCCATGTGCTCAACAGCTAGCCTGTGTTCCTGTTTTCGTTGAAACATGTTTCTTCCTGTTTGACCCCACATAGCATTTGTCACAATTCCCACACGGAATTTCATACACGCCACTACCTTCTAGGTGAATGTGGTCCTTACTGCTTCTTAACAACTCTCCTATCTTTCTGTCAGTGTTAAAGACTGTTTTGATGTTTTGTTTAGCAAGAATTTTTCTATGCGGTCTGTTACTCCTTTGACATATGGCAAATATGCAGTTGCAAATGGTTCTTCTTTTTCTGTATCTACATCTTTTTCAGAGTTAGTTTGTCGTCTTAGGGCCTTTTGAATGATTCTGTTTGAAAAAACCATTCTGCTTGAGTCCATCTCCAAGTATACGAAAACTCTTCTTCAGCATGATCGGCATCAGCTATTCTGCGAGAACGTATAGCTAATGTGTATGCTACTGAACGAATCTGAGCTGGATGATGATGTGAATTAGAATTTAAATATCTGTTAGTGTGAGTAGGTTTTCTGAAGACCGTATGCCCTAGACTGTGATCCGGATTCTGTATAAGTTGCACGTCAAGGAACAGGAAGTCTTCCATCTTCTTCTATCTCCATAGTGAATTGAATATCTTTGTGAATGCTATTTAAATTTTAAACGTATATATTTAAAACATATATATATATATATATATATATATATATATACTAGTATATATATATATATATATATTTAAACATATATATATATAATATATATATACAAACTTTTTCAACTTTTTCTTTCAAAAGGCTCTATATCACTAAACCTTAATGTACATGTACATTTACATTTACATGTATTTACATGTACATTAAGGTTATAGTGATATAGAGCCTTTTGAAAGAAAAAGTTGAAAAAGTTTGCTTGAAGGCTTCCAAATAAAGGTTTTAATATAAACCTTTAACAAGAATATAACCAACAAGTAACTATAGTTACTTGACAATGGTCACTAACATTGTTTACAAAAAAACAAGTCTTTGGACCACTAGATAATTTTAAATTCTATTGTTGTAAATTGTTGTAAATTCTATTGTTATTGTTGTTAAATCGACTGATAAAATTATTGTATTTTAACAAATAATTTTGTAATGGAACTTGAAAAAGTAATGAGATCCCACATATAACAAAAAACTTGTAAAAAAAACAGCCAAACCTTACACAATCAAAAGTAATGAGATCTAAAAGAAATGCCAAGCTTATGTAACCTCCTAAATTTTCGCAATCTTAATACATAAATTCACTTTTCCCTGTGACGTACCCTAGAAAGTTTAGCAAAATAAATTTGCACAAACTTTTACTTTTTAAAACAATATTTGCAAAAAAATTTGCCACGTTTTGTAAGGATTAGTCCAGGGAAAAGTGAAGTATGTATTAAGTTTGCAAAAATGGGAGGGTAATATGTTTGGGTTTTTCTTTTAGATCTAATTGTTTTGGGATTGTGTAAGGTTTGATTTTTTTTTTAAAAGTTTTTTGTTTTATGTGGTTCATTGTATTGAAACAAAAAATTTTTTCTTGTAACATTTTAATTATTTGATTTTTTTTTAAAAATGTTTTCCAAAAAAAATTGGGGTCGTGTTATATTCGAGATGGTATATTGGAAAAAATACATTTGTTTTTGGGGCAGCCAAAAAAAAAAGGTAGTAAAGGGTTTAAAACATTATTTTTAAACTCACCTTCCCTGCATTGTTTTTGGGGTCAACTACAATGCGAAACTTCATAAGTCTTTGGAGGAACTTTTTCCCCAGCCAGACAGTTGTTACTTTGATATTTTTGGGAATTGTTTCATGAAACAAAATAAAAAAAAAACTATATAGGCCTACAAAACATACTATAAAACAGGGGGAAAAGGACCAACGCTTTTTTTTCTTTTTACGCTTTCCCAAAAAACTTCAACCTTCCCCAAAATTTAAAATAACAAACATAAAGATTAAATACATTGTAAATTGTAATATGAAGTAGGTATGGGGGGCTTAAAACCAGAAAATACTAGTATGCTGTCCCGGTAGGATTTTAAAAATTGAATAAAACAACTAGGTATTTTGGCCAAATTTTTCCCATTTTTCCCGCTTTCGTACCACTTAAGGGAACATTTTTCCGTTTTTCCCCACAATGTATAAATAAATTTTAGTTATTAGTTTGAAAAAATAAAAAAAATTTCATAAGCTCCGCCTCCCTTGGTCGGGCCCAGTGGAAAGTTTTGGACGTAGGCTGGTGTGGTCTACGTCGGTCTCTAAACTCCCTCCAAGTCAAACCCCCTACCCCCAAGCCCAAAACCAAAAGACTAAACCCCCAGTCACGATCATTTTTGCAGTTTAGCTCAAAAAAGGGGGTGACGCCAAGGAAAAAGGGGGGACCCCTTCAGGGAAAAAGCGAAATAGGTTACAATAAGAAGCGAGTGTGAGCAAAATTGTTTTCAAATAAAACAAATAAGCAAATTGCTCAATTTCATTAATCGGGAAAAAACATCCCTGGGTCAAACCGTGGTTAAAAAACCCCGGTGTGATAGTTTAAGTAATTTTCTGGATTGATTGGGGCATCCATGTCAAATCAACCAAGCCGAGCATAAAAAAAATTGACCATCTCCGTTTTCGGCGATTTGGTGAAATTGACAAATTTCTTACTATGTAGAATATCGGGAAAAATGTTGTAAACCTGAAGGGGCTTATTTTTTCAAGAACGTGTTTGAGAAAAGACAATTTTTTTTTTAAAATTAAAGATTTTTTTTAGGGAAATTTTAATTTTAGATGTATTTGAATGCTTTCCTGATTGTAAAAGCCGGGGAAAAAAAAATCAAAATTTTTGTTTTTTAAACCTACTCTAAAGAAAAAGTATTTTTTAAATAAAAATAAAAAAAAAACGGTTTTATATAATTTTTTTACACGACAAATTTTTGGGAGGGGGAGGGGCATTGGGATCATGTTTTCAGTTATATCAGGGGGTCATGCACCAAATGTGTTTTATGGTCATTTTACCTTCCATTTTTTGTATTTACAATTTCAAATTTGCCGCAAAAAATTTCTTTGAAAAATAAAATAAAAACTGACACAAAAAAATTTTGGTGCATGACCCTGTGAATATTGATCCCAATGCCTTCCACCCTTTTTTTTTTTTAAAAAGTAAAAAAACATTAACAAAAACCACATACTTTTTTAAAAAAAAAAATATTTTTCTTGCAGGGAGGTTTAAATAATTTTTAGATTTTTTTCAGGGGTTTCCCAATCAGGAATGCATTTTAAGTACTACATATAAAAATTTAAATTAAAAAAAAAAAACTCTTTTTTTTAAAAAAAAAATTAGATTTTTTTGTCCCAACGGTTTAAAAAAATTTTCCAATTGGGGGAGCCGTCGGGGTTTCAAATTTTAGTTTTTGAGTGGGGCATTACTAGAAAACTAAGCGCGTCCGGGGAAACAAAATTTTCCAAAATTAATCTTCATTCTAGTACTTGAGTAGATTTTTCCAAGTTTCTCAAAATCCGAGATGGGGCATGGAATTGGGCCCGTTTATTTGACATGGGGGTTATCCATTTTATTAAAAAAAAAGGTTGAATAAGCAAACTTACAGTGAATTATAATTTGAAAATTTTTTTCGTACTTCCTTTTACCACAAAAAGTGTTTATAAAAATTTAAATCTGTTGGCGAAGGTTTTTTACAACCTATCTTTAAATATGTAAAAACTAAAAATGCATAGCGGGTTTGTTTTTTGTTTGGAAAAGAAAGGGGGGGGGAATTTGGGGGAACAAAAATTGGGTCTAAAAATTTTTTTGGTTTTAAAAATTAATTAGGCAAATTGAGAAATTATTTTCTAGTTTGGAATTAAAATTTTTTAGGTAACTTAAATTTAAATGTAAGAACAAAAACTTTTTTAAAAAAAAAAAAAATAGATTTGGGTACATTTAACTATTTTTTGTAATTAAAAAATGTTACTAGTAAAAAAAATAAATACATTTATCAATCTTGCAAAGTTAAAAAAAAAAAATTTGCCCCCTTTTTAACTTGAAAAAAAAATGTTTTCTAAAAAAAAAACATGTAGACATAGGAAAAGAAAAAAAAAAAAGTTTAAAAAAAAGGGGGGAAAAGGGCCCGTCCTTTTAAAAAAAATATTTTCAAAAAAATGTTTACCAAAAAAATTTATAAACTGTTACCTAGAAAAAGAGAAAAAAAATATATTTTCCTTTTTTCAAAGGAAAAAAGGTTAAAATTTTTTTCCTATTTTAAAAAACAATACTTTTTTTCGGGCATAGGATGTAACAAAAAATCATTTAGGAAAATTTTGTTTTTTTACCTTATTTTGTAAAAGGTTTTAAAAAATTACTTTTTTCCCATTTTTTTTAATGCAGGATTAAATGTTTTCCATAAAACCCCAAATCCCTTTGGGACTTTAATATTAATATTAAAAGGGTTTGCAAGGGGGGATTAAATAATAATATGTATTTAAATTTTTTTTTTGGGAGGGTTTTGAAAATCGCTTTTTAAAAATTTTAATTTGCATAATATGTCTATGGAAAAACTCACTGATAATTTTGGACTTTAATTAAAAATTTTGAATCAAGCATATTGTGTGGTAATTTTAAATATAAAACATGCAAAAATTCCAAAAAAAACAGCTAGCCTGCCATCAAAAATAGGGGGATCGTGTGCAGCATTTACAGTGGAGCCACGGCTCAAGTTTTTAGTTTGGGTATCCGTTGTGGCCTATCCGTGACTCAGCCCCGCATTTTTTTACCTATCGGAATGTGTGACAGGGGTTTAAATTTTACCCCAGTGGCGAGAATTTGAAAAACGGTGAAGCCTAACGAAAACGCAAATCGGGAATGTCATTTTTGAAAACGATTTAGGTTTTCGTAGTCCCCCAATGAAAGCCCGAAAAAGGGGGGGGCCGGGGAAAGCAGCCTTTGAATATTGACAAGGGGGAGAGGGGGAAAGCACCCGACCGGTGGCCGCTTTGCAAGCCGGGGCCAAAAAAAGACTGCCGGTTACTTCTTGACAAGCCCCGGAGAGAAAGCTCTTGACCCCGGTTCCAGGGTTTTGTCAAACCACCCCTGCCTCTTCGAGAGCCATGGTTTTAGCAAGGCCCCGCACACAATGGGGAGAGCTATGTGGGGGAGGGAGGGAGTTCGTTAAAACACCCTTTTAAATTTCTTTTGATTAAAACGGAGTCGTTTTGGTGATCCATATTACATGGTGAAAACCTTAAAAAAAAGCGTTTTACATGACGGGGGGGCCACGGGGACCACATGGTTAATTCTTAACATTAAAAAGCTTCAGGGAGCACAGTTCATTAAGTTTTCTTTACGATTTGGATCATTATTGCGGTGAGTGGTGGGTGCACGTGCAATGTCCCGTAATTAGCGAACCCCGTGTATTTCATATACCAACCATGCTGGCGTCTATCAGAACTCTCCTTCCCTTCCAAACTTGAGGCCATTTTTTAAATTGGGATCTGTTGTGTGCCGTAGCGCCCGAAGAGAGTCGTCGAGACGAAGGTCCCGTCCCCAAAAGGGGCGCTCTCTCGACGCGCCGACCACCACGGGGAAACCCCGATTGCATATCACCATTATCACCCCCCCCCCACCCCACCCCCGCGCAACCAGAAGACCAAGAAAAGGGAATGGACGATAGCAAAGGAAAAGTGTTGATAACAGCAAAGGGAAGGTTTTTACTTTAGGTAATCATGTTTACTGCATAGAAGTAAGGAATTTTCTTTGTTTGGGAAAACCCAATTTACAAATTTATAATTTTTTTTAAAAAAATTTAAACCCACCCTAAAATTCAAATTCTTTTTTGGAGGGAAATAAAACCGTTCCCCAAAAATATTTCTTTTAAAAAACCCTAGGCGATCTGACGCAAGAGGAACGAAATGACTGGCAGGCACCTGACGTGGATCTCCACGGCGCGGTTCAACGCTGCACAAAGCCATAAAGAGAAGTATTTATGACCAGCGGAAGGGTCACAAATGATACACTAAAAATAGGGCCGATAAAAACATTTCTGTCTAATCCGGGGTTTCACTAATTCGGGGCTATACCCGGACACAATTAGCCCCAATTTGCGGGGCTCGACTGTAATTGGATGAGCGAGCGAGCGAAGGGGAAGATTCCGTTTCACTACACTGGGGAACAAAATCCGGAATGTTTTTTTTTTTTTTTTCTTTCTGTATTTTGTCTGTTTGTTAACACCCATTCCGGCTAAACCGATACTCGATTGCGATGAAATTTATGGAGGCCTTCGAAATCCCCTGAACTTAGAATGCCACGTTTTGAGCGCAATCGCCATTTTAAAAACGTTTTTTTTTAATTTTTAAAATTTTCTTCGACTTAAACACCTACATGTTTAATTTGTTTTTTAAGATTTTTTTCACAAAAACCTTAAATTTTTATGAATTAAATATTCGTGTGAAATTTGGCGAATCAAAAAAATTATTTCTCTGAAAATCAAATTTTTCCCTTTTTTTTTTTTTTAAAAAATCTTTGGCTTTTAAACCAAACATTTAATTATTGTTTTTTCCAAAAGAATTATTTTTTTAATATTTTAAAATTTCTTTTAAAAAATAATTTTTTTAGAAATTTTTCGATTTTCCTTTTTTAAAAAAAGCCAAAAAAAAATTAAAAAAAAAATCCAATTTTTTTTAATTATTTTTTTAAAAAGTTTTTCGTTTGGGAATAAGTTTAAAAACCAAAAAACTCCCCAAAAACCAATGCACCCCCAAAATTTTAAAAAAAAAACAAGTTTTTTCCAAGAAAAAAGAAAATTTGTAACAAAAGAAGATAAAGACCAAAAAGGGGGGGAAAGGTTTTAAAAAAATGGGAAGAAAAAATTTTTTTTAAACCCGGAAAAAAAAAATTGGATTTTTTTTATTTTTTTTTTTTTTTTTGTTTTTGGGTTTTTAACCATTGGAAACGATAACCCAAGGATAAAAACTAGGCCTTGCTTTTGAATTTGAAACTGCCAAGTTTTTTGGGGAAAGGAAAAATTTTTTCCTTTTATTTAAAATCGCAATTTTTGTTTTTTTTGGGGGGGGGGGTTTTTTAAAAACATTTCTTCGATTAGAAACACTACAGTTTTATCCGATTTTAATGATTTTTCAAAACCCCTAATTTATGAATTAAGATTTGGTAAATTTTGAGCGAAATCAAAAAATTATTTTCAAAAAATCAAAATTTACGTTTTTTTTTTTTTTTTAAAAAAAAATTCTTTGACTTAAAAACCCCTAATAATTAAAATTTGTGTTAAATTTAAAAAAGCGGCAAATCGAATAAATTATTTCTTTAAAATAGCAATTTTACAATTTTTTTCTTTTTTAAAAATTTACGAATTAATTGCTTGTTCACGCAAACTCGCGCAGATCGCCCCAACCCGCACAACCCCCAAACCAAAGTCCTAGATACAATTACGAGCTGCTTTTTAGGTATATGTTTGGACCTGCCCAAAGACCTTTGGCGGTGGTTTGAAATAAACTAGGGTATAGAGGTTCTGCATTGTAAATCGGGTATGCTTCCTAGATTGTTTTGTTTACGTATTGTTTTCCCTTTCCTTCTTTCTTAAATCAATGGGTTTTACGTAATAGTCGTATCCTTTTTTAAAGTAGTAATTATTCAATAGAAATTTGGTTGTTTAAACTTTTAAACAATGAAAACGTGAACGATAGGAAAATAATAAGAGCTGAAAGCACATGGATGGCGCCCTTGAAGTCTAAACCTGGGGCCTAGCACTGTTATTGAGATTAGACCTAGGCCTACTTGGAATAAGGCTACTAAGGACTAGGGCCTAGGCTTTTCTCAGCATTAGTGCAGACTAGGCATAAACAATATCATGGTATCATAAATTAGCAAGTATAGGCCTAGGCCCTACTTGCATACGCCTCAGCAAAAGCCAGGGCTTAGTCCTAGCCAATGTTGATTTGTTGACTGAGAGAGGCATACGTAGGCAGGAGGCCAAAAAAGACAATTGTCAGTATATTTATGTGTGGGAATGTATTTATTTGTAGTAATAAACACGACCAGTATGCCCTCCTCTCTCCTTACAAAGAATACACACAGCAATTGGGCATTTTGCTTTCAACATAAAACTATGCAAACTGACAGGGAAAAACAGTAGGGCTGTGACAGCTATGAGCAGCCATGACACCCGCAAGTTGGGCTATCACCGCCGTCTACACTCTAATCCGCCTTTACAGGCATCCAGCGGCGGGGGGGGGGTTAGTACAATAGCGCAGCGTGGTGAGTAAAAGTCGCAGGAACAAGCCAATTAAAAAATTTAAGTTAATTTTTTATTTAATTTAATTTTAATTAAAAAAAATTTGACTAAGTACTGATTTTTTCACAAAAAATAACAGAAATCCGCATAACACATGGCAGCTCAATGCACCAATTTCGCTCATCCAAAAACGCGCCTGAAAAAGCGTTTGCGAAGCTTCCTAGTAATATGTAAATAGGTATGCCTACTATAGTCCCTGGAAACAAGCGTAAAAACATTTTCAAATCCGGAAACCAGCACCAAAATTTAGAAGCAGGTAAAAGACATATTTAGAATTTTTATTTTCACGGGGGACACGCATGGTAGCAAATAAGTCACCTGTCATGGCTCACAAGATGGCCGCCAAAATAAATTCTTAAAATTGCTGTAACTCAAGAAGAAATCATCAGATTTGGATAAACTAGGTTTTGTTTTTTTTGGTTTTTAAATGCTCTACAAAAATGTCACTAGAAATTTTCCTAAATACAATAGTTTTAATTATATTTATATATTATTACAAGTTTGCTTATAGCATTTTTTTGGTATATATCTAATTTTTTATACTGGGAAATTCGCTAGTTTGTCATAAAATTTTCAGAAAAAACTAAAATAACGCCAATAAATCCAAAATTTAAAGTCCCCGAAACGGAAATTCCTGTAACTTTTTTGATTAATTAATTAATTAAATTTAAACATTAATTCAAATCCCAATTAAAAGTTTCTTATTCACTTACCCAAAATCACGTAGTGTATCACACAAGAACAATATGACCACAATGAACCAAAAAAATATTAGTTCCAAAATTAATTCCAATTACTTTCCTATTAATTCAATTAATTCAATTAATTAAAAATAATGACAATAATCTCAATAAAATTTTGTAAAATTAACACAATGTAGTCCCACCTTGGAATCTTTTAAAGCTAGTTTAAAGGCGAATAAATGAAATGAAAAAAATTAATAATTAAATTAATTAATCACCGAATTAATTACATTTTAGATAAATTATCCCACTTTTGACAAATGTATTGTTATGTTACCTAAAAAACCGATCGATCGTCATAAAAATATACTACTTTACTGGGCATAATGCCAATGAATCCGAATTGTCTTGTCCGAAACAAAATTCCTATAACTTAACCGATAATTAGGAAATTAAATGAAGAATTACTTATATCTCAATAATTGTTATGTCACTCAATTAACACATACAAAATGCCAACAGAAGTATACAAATATAAACAATGCGAGTATAATTTTAAAAATGTATAGTCCCAAATTAAGTTCATGCTACTTCCCGTTAATTAAATTAATGAATGAATAAAATTAATTGATTTAATCACCATTTGTTGTGTAAAAATAACACAAACCAAACTGGGAACCAATTGCAAGCTTAAATTTTAAAGGAAAATTTTTTTGGGGAAATTTTAAAGAAAAAAGTAATTTTTAGGGTTTTTTTTTAAATTTTAATGATTTTTTAAAATTTTCCTTATTTGTTTTTTAAAAGTAAATAAAATTGAATAAAAGTTTATTTTTCTTTTTTAATTTCCAAAAACCCCCTGGGAATTTTTTTGGGGGGAAAAAAATTTTTTTTTCCATTAAAAATAGTAATTTTTTTTAGAATAATTTTAGGTTAAAAAAAAAACCTTGAAAAATGGTAATTTATCTAAAATGAATTTTTCGGAAATTAATTTAATTTTTAATTTTTTTAGCATTTTTTGGGCCCAAAACTTTTTTTTTAAAAAAATTTCCAAGGGGGGTTTATTTTAAAAAAAAAAATTTTTTTAAAATTTTTAAAAAATAAAAAATAAAAAAATTTGGATTTAAAATTTTTTGGAAAAATTTTTTTGGGTTCATTTTTAAAAAATTTTGTTTTTGTTTAAAACCCGGATTTTTAAAAAGGGGAAAAAATTTTAAAAATTTAAATTTTAAATTTTTTTAATTAATCAAAAAGAAAGGAATTTTTTATTTTAAAATTTTGGATTTTTTGGGGGCGTTATTTTAGTATATTCTAAAAATTTTTAAATGACAATTTTCCTAGCGAATTCTACGTATAAATAATTAGATAAACCAAAAATTTGTATAATTGCAATAAAAAATTTGAAATTTAATATAAAATAAAATTTTAAAACTTTTGGGGATTTACGGAAAAAATTTCTAGTGAAAATTTTTTTGTAGAGCTTTAAAAAAAACCGAAAAACAAAAAATTTAGTTACCCAAAAATTGTGATTACTTCTTGAGTTACGAAATTTTAAGAATTATTTTGGCGGCCATCTTGGGGGACCCCATGACAGGGTGACTTATTTGCTACCATGCGTGCCCCCGGGGGAAAAATAACATTCTAAAAATATGTTTTTTTACCTGCTCCCAAATTTTGGTGCTTTGGGTTTTCCCGGGTTTGAAATTTTTTCCTATAAATTTTTAGCACTTTTCCCCGGACTACTAGGGAAATAGTAAGACAATACCAAAAAATAATGAAACAAGTTCCAGTATTTTTAACCCCCACCTTTGTCCCGCCCTTTTAGGCTGTTTTTTTTTCTGTAAAATTTTTTACAAAACTGTGCACTATTAGCTTTTTATAAACTACTTGTTCTGAAATAAAAAAACCCGAAAAAAAAAGTATGATTTTAAATTTCATAATCATTATAATGGCAATCGAGCCCCATTGGAATTTCCCAATTTTAAAACAATTGGGAAATATCCTATAATTTAACTGCAAAATTCCCCCCATGGGGACTCTACAAATAAGTAGGTCATTTTCCCCGGGTTGCGTGATGGCGAATGTTTGCCGCAGTAAAATTTTTCGGGGGTGCAATGTTTTTGGTTTGTCCCCCGGGGGAATATAGTCCAAAAGGGAGCATTTTTAAGATTCACAAAAATACAATGTATGATCTTTTGAAGAGCGTTTTAACCTGAAAATAAAAATGGGGAATTACTTAAAAAAAAAAAAAATGCACATTTCAGTTCCCCGAATTAACGTAAAGAAGTTAATTAAAGGGTATTTTGTATGAGATGACAAAGTACAAGGCCATTAGGGTTTTGCAAATTTGGGGAAAAATGCCTCCCCGGGGGTAAACCCCCCCCCCTCCCACTTACGGCGGGTAAAACCGAAATTTCGAAATTTTAAGATTTTTTTTCGATTTTCCCCAAAAAAAAAAGTGAATAAGTCAAATTATCTACTTTATATTGACAGGTCATCACTTTTAATACGCACGTTCTCATGAACGTTCTCGGGCGCCAGAGATGCTCGTTTCTAATGTCCAGCTGTCGAAAATGCACATCATTAGGAACTGATGTTGCCAGAATGCATAAATACGTCCGCCAGTCACTTATCGGCCGATTACGATGAATAGGGGTGCGCGCGCATCGTGTTGGTGACGTCACTCACTGGAGCTCGACAGACGAAAACGAGCGCGTATTAATGACAAATAGTGGGGGAGCATAGGGAATGAAAACATGCTTCCGTGGCAGCTTAGGTGAAAGAGCTATGTATGTGGTATCAATCGATCGTATTGATCCATAGTAAAACAATTTCGATGGTGAGGGTCTTGATTGTTTGGCTAGGACCGGCCATATCTAAAACAAGATGGCCGCCGCTTTCGAATTTTAAACTAGCGTATCTTCGTAAATATTTGACCGATTTCAATTTCAAAGGTACCATTCGAAAGGTAAATGATAGAAATTTAAATAAATGTTTAAAAATTTGCACGAAAATCCAATATGTTTGAGGTTATGTTATAAAAACTTTAACTGTTTTTACTTACACTTTCTCGTTATGGAACGATATTTACTAGGTAAAAAGGTTTTACATTTTCTCAAGTTGCATTTTTGGTGGATTATTTATTTGTGTTTTTAATGAATCCATGCATTTAATTTTCTGACAATTATAGCCTGAGTTTATTTAATTAAAGCGATGGCATGTGTAGATGAATATATGCTACTACTGTGTGATCTTTATGTTTCATTACATTTTGTCGAGACACAATTGGTGAAACAATTAGATATTTGGTATCAATCGATTCGTTATGAACCGAATTCAAACAATTTTGATTAAGTTAATTTTGATTTTTTACTGAGACCTTCCCTGGGCAAAAACAAGATGGCCGCCGTCATTGAACATTTAACTAAAATATCTTTGAAAGTATTTCGCCGATTTCAATTGTAAAGGTACCGTTGAAAAGGTAATAAAAAGAGCTACAAACGATATACCAACAATTTTCCAGAAAGTTTTTTTTTGAGGTTATGTTTGGTTTGAATTTTTAGTAATTTTAACGATTTTTTCAGAGCACAATAGGTGAAACAACTATGTATGGGGTATCAATCGATTCGTTATGAACCGTGATTTAACAATTTTTGATGGGAAAATTTTCGATTTTTTACTGAGTCCTTCCCATGGCAAAAAACAAGATGGCCCGCCGCCAATGAACCTTTTGACTCGCATATCATTAAAGTATATTACCCGATTTTTAATTCACGTATACCGTTAAAAAGGTAATTAATGACGAATAAACTATATATTTACCATTTTGTTAAAACTTTAATATTTACTGAGGTTATGTTACAAAAACTTAAATTATTTACCACACTCGTCATCGTTTGGATCTATGGCGCATATATCTACATGACCAAAACGGTTTTTGAATATTGTTGGCTTGTTTATCCGTAGCATATCTCTTTATGTATTCAATGAGTCCTTACATTTTATGTTCCGACAAATACAATCCCGAGATAATGTATTTGAAGCGACGGCATGTGTAAATGAATAATATATGCATCGAGTATTTGATCTTGATGTTGAAACACATTTTGTCGAGGCACAATAATTGATTAAAGAATTATGTATCTGGTATCAATCGATTCGTTATGAAACGTTCTTTAAACAATTTTGATGAGGTACCCGTCGCAAAAAAACAAGATGGCCTCCGAAAAAAAAACTTTGTAAGTTATATATTTTTCTAAGGTAATTGACAGACCAATTTCAAAGGTACCGTTGGAAATGTAACTTAAGTTGTAAAAATTATAAACTTGCAATTTTCACGAAACCTTAATGTTTACTGAGGTTATCTTGTTGTAGGAAACTATGACGCTGTTATGTTGGTACCATAGACATAAATTAAAAAAAGTTCCTCCACCGGAAATTGAACCCGGGACCAGCTGGAAACAGTATGACATTGACAGCCTAGATCCCGGGTGTTTCTTATTCTAATTATTCACATCATCATCCATCCCAGCCCAGATCCGATCAGTAGCGTACACATAATACACAGAATAGTACACAGAATAGCTGATGCAAATCATGCTGAAGAAGAATTTCGTCTACTAGGAGATGTGCTCAAGCAGAATGGTTTTCCAAATAGAATCATTCAAAAGGCCCTCAGACGACAAAAAGATGAAGGTACAGTAAAAGAAGAACTACTTGCAAACTGCATATTGCCTAATGTTATAAGAGAAACGGACCCAATAGGAAAGATTCTTGCTAAACAAAACATAAAAAACACCGACAGAAAGAAGGAGAGTTGTTAAGAACTAAGGACCACATCTGCCTAGAAGGTGGTGGCGTGTATGAAATTCCATGTGGGAATTGTGACAGGTGCTAAGAGTGTCAAACATGAAGGAACATGTTTCAACGTCAACAGGAACACAGGCTAGCTGTGTTAGTTAGTTTGTCGTCTGAGGGCCTTTTGAATGATTCTATTTGGAAAACCATTCTGCTTGAGCACATCTCCTAGTAGACGAAATTCTTCTTCAGCATGATTTGCATCAGCTATTCTGTGTATTATGTGTATGCTACTGATCGGATCTGGGCTGGGATGGATGATGATGTAAATAATTAGAATTAGAAACACTCGGGATCTAGGCTGTCAATGTCATACTGTTTCCAGCTGGTCACGGGTTCAATTTCCAGTGGAGGAACTTTTTTTAATTTATGTCTATGGTACCAACATAACAGCGTCATAGTTTTCCTACAACAAGATAACCTCAGTAAATATTTAGGTTTCGTGAAAATTGCAAGTTATAATTTCTTACTACTTTAGTTACCTTTCCAACGGTACCATTGAAATTGGTCTGTCAATTACCTTAGAAAAATATATAACTTACAAAGTTTTTTTTTGGCTGCCATCTTGTTTTTTGCGACGGGTACCTCATCAAAATTGTTAAAGAACGTTTCATAACGAATCGATTGATACCAGATACATAATTCTTTAATCAATTATTGTGCCTCGACGAAATGTGTTTCAAACATCAAGATCAAATACTCGATGCATATATTATTCATTTACACATGCCGTCGCTTCAAATACATTATCTCGGGATGTATTTGTCGGAACATAAAATGTAAGGACTCATTGAATACATAAAAAGATATGCTACGGGATATAAACAAGCCAAACATATTCAAAACCGTTTTGGTCATGTAGATATATGCGCCATAAGATCCATAACGATGACGAGTGTGGTAAATAATTTAAGTTTTTGTAACATAACCTCAGTAAATATTAAAGTTTCAACAAAATGGTAAATATATAGTTTATTCGTCATTAAATTACCTTTTCAACGGTATACGTGAATTAAAAATCGGGTATATAACTTTAAATGATATGCGAGTCAAAGGGTCATTGGCGGCGGCCATCTTGTTTTTTGCCATGGGAAGGGCTCAGTAAAAAATCGAAATTTTTCCCATCAAAATTGTTAAATCACGGTTCATAACGAATCGATTGATACCCCATACATAGTTGTTTCACCTATTGTGCTCTGAAAAAATCGTTAAAATTACTAAAAATTCAAACCAAACATAACCTCAAAAAAAAAACTTTCTGGAAAATTGTTGGTATATCGTTTGTAGCTCTTTTTATTACCTTTTCAACGGTACCTTTACAATTGAAATCGGCGAAATACTTTCAAAGATATTTTAGTTAAATGTTCAATGACGGCGGCCATCTTTTTGTTTTTGCCCAGGGAAGGTCTCAGTAAAAAAATCAAAATTAACTCAATCAAAATTGTTTAAGTTCGGTTCATAACGAATCGATTGATACCAAATATCTAATTGTTTCACCAATTGTGTCTCGAAAAAAATGTAAGAAACATAAAGATCACACAGTAGAAGCATATATTCTCTACACATGCCATCGCTTTAATTAAATAAACTCAGGCTATAATTGTCAGAAAATTAAATGCATGGATTCATTAAAAACACAAATAAATAATCCACCAAAAATGAAACTTGAGAAAATGTAAAACCTTTTTTACCTAGTAAATATCGTTCCATAACGAGAAAGTGTAAGTAAACAGTTCAAGTTTTTGTAACATAACCTCAAACATATTGTATTTTCGTGCAAATTTGTAAACATTTATTTAAATTTCTATCATTTACCTTTCGAATGGTACCTTTGAAATTGAAAATCGGTTCAAATATTTACGAAGATACGCTAGTTTAAAATTCGAAAGCGGCGGCCATCTTGTTTTAGATACTGGCCGGGTCTCAGCCAAAAAATCAAGACTCTCACCTTCGAAATTGTTTATCTATGGATCAATACGAATCGATTGATACCACATACATAGCTCTTTCACGTTTCGGCCACGGACATTACCTATGCTCCCCTACTAAAATCACTTACTGCCGCCGCTGCGTGCCTCCGAGTGCAAACTGACGGCCGGCGGCGTTATTTGAGCCGAATTTGAGATGAAAAACGGTCAAAGGAGTACCCGACGACTCATTTAATTACCCAGGCTATTATAAACGGGCGGGTACCCGGGTACCCGTTCACAGCCCTAGTAGGCCTAGCTTAAATAAGTTTGTCAATAAAGTATAAAACCGTACCATTAAGGAGTTAAGAAGTAAGTACAAGAGTTACAGTATACAAAACTGTAGTTAAATTTTAAATTAAGTTCCAGGCTATAGACTACTCCTGTGAAGGCCCAAACAACTTATTTAGGCCATGGCAGATTCACAATGCACAACATAATCCACTGAGTATTGCAACTCTGAAAGTAGGTCTATACAAAAGGCTATTTGCATGACAAATTTTTATATGCTTTTTCCATGTAGCTCTTTGATTTTATTGGTATTAAAAAAAAATTTGTTAAAAAAAGTTAAAAATGAATTTGATAAAAAATAAAATAAAGAGCTTGCTTTAAAAAAACAGTGTTTAAACCTTGTGCATAGCTGTGACATACTAAGGCATGTTTGGTCCAGTCGATACCCAACAGCTGCAGCTAAGCATAAGTATCTAGAGGACCCTGCCCTGGTATTAGTTACAACACAAACAACTCCCCCGAGGAAAAAACGTATCTGTACAAGTCGCTCACTAGGGGTGAAAATGTATTTCGTTTAAAATAGCGACGTAAAGGTCTTGAAGGTTCTTTTTATTACTAAAACATAAGAAAGGACGATTTAATTGAAACCCCCCAACCGAACAAGTTCCATCAAGCGCGCCTTGCTTAGGCCAAAACACGTCATTTTCATCACCGGCACACTTACGTAGTGATTTGTACAGATAGCGCTTCCCATGCCCGAGACGCAAGAGTTTGTGACTTGTGACCACTTGTGAGAAATGTGGACGCTTGGGCTAAGCCAGTGGATTATTTCTAAAATATTAAGTGGGTGGACGCTTGACGATCTCCTTCCTCGGGGGGAGCGAGGTGTGGGCAGGGTGCCATATTTCAGTGAAGTTTGTGGACAAGCGTTTCAGGCAAAAACGCAGGGGTTTGGAGGCATACCCCAACCACAGCGCCGCAGATTTTTTTTTAATCTGGGGTTTTAGAGTATTTCTGAGGTTTAGAAAATACGGGAGAATGCAATACCAAATACTATCGTGTAGTGCAAAAATCGAAAACTTATCCAAAAAAGAGTGGGCGGACAAGTCCCCGCGTCCGCCCTGATGAACTACTGGCTAAACATGCCTTTAGGCGTAGCCTCCTAGCATTTACGTCTGGACGTAGGGCCTCCCTAGCCTACGGTAAGTTGTTGGCTTACGTTTTGGTTGTAGGGCAAGGTCTCGGCTTAGGCCTCCCGTAATATGATAGGCTAGGGCCTTAATAACTAATGTAGGTTAGGTCTAGGCTAGCCTAACGCCGCTTTATCTTCTAGATACGTAGCGCGTTTAGACATTTATTAGGGCTCACCGCCTGGGTAATCCATTGGTTCCTTGATAATTCCTATCAAAATCCTAGCAAAGGCAGTGAGCCCAAGGTCTTGGTAACCATGGCAACCAGAGTCGATAAAGAAGTTTCCCCGGTTTAGCGTCGGTAATCAACCCAAGGACCAAACAAAGTACAATGTTGAATATACAAATTTGAAGATAAGTAAGGTATTATTCGTTGACAATGGATGTTATAATATATATACATTTTTATAATAGATATTATCATTATTAGGCGTAGGTTCATGCCTCAGGCAAACTATTAGAATATATTAAATTGCTTGGCGTGAATTTGACTACATCCAGTTACACACTTTTGGACGGTGAGAACGCTACATTTCTAGGGCGGTGAGTCCCAGAAATTTTTAACACACGAACATCCAAATGCGCTTCTCTATTAACGTAGTTAATAAGATCCAGGATCTCTAGGCTAGCCTAGGCCTAGCCCCACCGTACCCTTTAATGCCTGTAGGAAGATTTTTCTTCCTAGAAAGAAACCCTTGGCTCTAGCCGATTGTCTAGCCAAAGTTTTGTCTAATCGAGGCTAGCAGACGTCGTAGAGCCACCGCCGACTGGATGTAGGTATGTAAACAAATACCTTTACATACAACTTGACGGCGGTATGTAGTGCATTCGTACGTCATAATGAGAACAACCAATCACAGCGTGTTTTGCAGTATGTTCCAAAATAGGGCACTTCAAGCCTCAATATCTATATCAAAACATTTTTTTTATCTAAAATAAATGTTATATTTGGATTCAGGATGTTTTATTCTATAAAGAGTGATATGTTAAACTGAAATCTAAAATTCATGCCAATAGCTTATTTAGGAGGCTGATTTTGTAATTAAAGTCGGGGTCATGATATCTTGAGAGCGCCCGAGGCCAGATAAAAGGTTCAGCTAGACCGGATGCACTGGCCTTCACTCGGCGAGGGTAAGTTCATTCATTCACAAAGACATTCCATTCAATCAAATTAATTTGGTATACTTTATGGTGTAACATGAAATCGCGTTTACACTTTACAGGAGTAATTTGTTGTTGGATTTGGATCACCCTGTACCCCAGAAAAAGTTTTTAAATTTTAATGTAGGTGTATTTTTAACGCAGTTAAAAATCTATAAGATTATAAAATATATAATAATACACAACAAAAAATAACCAAAAATAGACGAATTTGTTAGTTTAAAAACATAATTTCGATGAATTTTTCGTTTAATATTAAAAAACGCCTGTAAAAATTTAATCGGTAAACGTTTAATATAGTTTTGCAAAATTTGCATGTATTCCACTCAAAACAAATTACTGTAAAGAACAGAAGCATGCGACCGCAAACTAGTTTTATATTGTTCGAGTGGGTCTGCGTGCGATCTTATCTGTCCAGCATTCATTCACAAAGACATTCCATTCAATCAAATTAATTTGGTATAGTTTATGGTATAACATGAAATCACGATCACAGGAGTAATTTGATGTTGGATTTGAATAGTGCATCACCTTGTACCCCAGAAAGTTTTTAAATTTTATTGCAGGTGTATTTTTAACACATTTAAAAATCTATAGGATTATAAAATATATAATATTCATCATCATTCATTATCCATCGCCGTTTACTACTTCTGGCAGGGTCAGCTTGGGTTTTGCAACCAAATTATTCCACTTCTTTCTATCCTCCCACAATCGTGTCTCTGCTACATCCTCCCAGCTCTCTCCTCTAGTATGTAGATCTCTTGCTATGGTCTCCATCCATCTCTTGCGCTATAGGTCTCCATTTTATCTCTTTCCTTGATCTCCGCCCTTCTGCCTTCTCTCACTTCAATCTTTCCTAACATTCTCCCACGTGCTCCCCAG